>QDHC01006681.1:1086536-1107399 GCA_013186455.1 Papilio dardanus tibullus | reverse complement strand
AACACTTTAAAGCAAATCTGAACGAAACAAATACAGCAAACATCGAAGTGCAGTAGTAACTACAAATGTTTGTCCAACAGCTGGACGTATGGCGCAAACAGTCCAACAAAGTTGACAGAACAAACCGCGACCAGGGATCACGTAGCATCGATACCGCAACGAGTACGGTAAAACGTACTATAACTCCTAACATTTATCTGAATAAAAATATTTCTAATTCAATTCTTTATAGAACAGAAATTGAAAGAGCAAGGAATATACGATTGGAATGAAGGGTGATTATAAGAAGAGTTTTAAAATTGTAGCACATATTATGACCCTGAAAAAGAAAGGCAAGGAGACGATGAATTCTTTACTGAACAAAAGACAATCTACATAAATAAACTCGGTAAGGAAATACTACAATACAATAAGTGTAATCATAAACTTTTTCTACGATAAAAAACAACGATTAAAAAATACAGAGGTAATGAGAACCTCCTTTGAGGTAAAAGTATCAATAAATAAATAATATTATAGATTCGCAAATAAAAAGCAAGTAAAACATCCAACATAGACATTCGCACCGATCGTATCGATGCTTTTTAACAAGAATAAATTGTAAATATATTTCTACATTTTCAATATAAAGCTCACTTTGTAACAAATATAGAGCAAAGATGGTTGGAAAATAACTCAAAGCCCTCCCACACACTTAATATTTCTCCCTAACGAGCTACTTATATTTTAACAGGAATTTGAATTATAGAAAATATCAGAAAATAAGAAATTATTATATTAACTATCAAGTGTCTTCAACATAAAATTATAAATGATAATAATAAATTCTCAAATCGGTTTAGTTTTGAGTTCATTTGAAACTAAGAAATCTATCCCCTTTATGGAACACGACTATTAGTAATTACCGGAACAAAATATGGCGTTACTTTTTGCCGATACTGATATTATTTATAAAAAAAAATAATATCGAAAAATTACCAAAAAAAATATTTTGCTCGATTGTATAAATATAAGAGTGTGCATTTTTTGTATGTATTTGTAATAACTCAAAAACTGCTGGGCCGATTTTCAAAATTCTTTCACCATTAGAAAGCTACAATATCCCCTAGTAACAAAGGCTATATTTTTTAATTCCGCGCGGACCAAGTCGCAACAGCTAGTCACAGATAATATAATACTATATTAATAGATTGATATATAATTTCAATTAAGTATTTCAAAAGATTTGTTTACTGCATAAAACTGTAGCTATAAATCAAAGAGTGTAGTTTAGTTAAATCTTAATAGATATATTAGGTGCAGTTAAATTCTAGACCACCTTAATCTAGTTATAGAGTACACACCTGTTTAATTAATGCATATATGTAGCTGCAATTGATTGAGCCGTGAACTATTAAATGTATAATAACGTACTTTTTACTTATACTTTATTTACAAACTAACTGTTGTTCGAGACTTCGTCCGCGGGGAATTAAAAAATATAGCCTATATTACTCGGAGATCGTGTAGCTTTCTAACGGTGAAAGATTATTTTTAATCGGCTCAGTAGTTTTGAGTTATTTCAAAACATACAAAGTTACAAAAATACAATTCTTTTCTCCTTTTAATATTACTAGCCGTTGTGCGCGACTTCGTCTGCATAGAGATAAATAATATAGCTTATGTTACTCGGGGATAATGTAGCTTTCTAATGGTAAAAGATTTTTTGTAATCGGCCCAGTAGTTTGTGAGTTATTTAAATACATACAAAAATACAAAAAATAAAAAAATACAAGGTTTCTCTCTTTATAATATTATTATAGATAGTATTAGTTTACAAATTAAAGCAAATACATTTATTCTACTATCATGGCTATTATCCTCGATTTCTTTTATCTGAACATATTTTTTTTAGGACTTAACCTACCCAGCATCTAGGAAGGGTTACGCATTTCGTGAGACTGATAACGTCATAAGAGAGCGTCGTGCTTCCTATTATAAAGTAGTAGCTCAATTTTACTACAATACTTGTTTTTTATGAAGAAATAAAAAAAACTGTAGAAAGACTCTTATAAACTGAGAGTCTGCCCTTGAATTTAGCAGGGTGTTAAAAGGACAGGGGGAAAGGCCTTTTCTCTTACGTACAATCGCTTATAACGCTTACAAGAGCAAGTGTTCGCTAACGCCACTAAATATATTATACCTGATACAACTTATTTCGAGAGTTGTTGACCTTTCTATGGCAATGGCAATAAATATCGCGCACGTTACAAATGACTAAGTATGACACGCGACTTCGCACATGGAAATAAAAAAGTCACCCCAGCTTATGCACAATTCATTCAGTAGTTGTACAGCCGTTCTGGATTTTGTCGTCAAACATACCTACATCCATCCAATTTAAGTATAGCAGAAAATAACTTAATAGTAAATAAAAAAAAATAGTTTTAATACATATTAATTAGATACGTGTAGTTAATACTACCAAGTTAAGATAAAACAACTTCTGGGTACTAAATAAATTGGTTCATACGCTATGGTTTCATAACACCAAGTTCGCGATAAAAAAGGACTTACGCCAAAGTTAAATCTCTATGTTTGTATCGCGAACGCGGTCTAAAGAAGCAGTAGGGTTAGTGACATTTAAATAAGAACTATTTCAAACACGTACATTGGATAATATGTAAAATATGTTCACGTAACGGTTGTTGTGATGGTAAACAAAGCACCACGTGGTCCCCGGCTCTAGCAGCAGTTTATTATTATCTCGAGCAAAATCCGGCCGCTGATAATGCAGGGGGGTGCGAGGTAACGCTTTCCTAAGGTCAGGGCCGCACTCGCTCGATACCGCCCTCTTTACTAGGGCTGACAACTTTATACACAATTGTTTTTTTTTTAATTTAAATTAGCTCATTTATTTCTAGATGTTATTATAAATTTTATCTATTTGTTTTACCGAATTTTGATACGGTTTTTAATTTTACTTTATCAATGTTTCTGTATTTGATTCACAGGAAAAAGTTCGATTTTAATGTAAGTGGAATTTTCCATTACAAAGACCATTATAATTTGAATATTGTTCGTATATTAAATAATTAAAAAAAATAAGTTAAAAATCGAACAAAAATATTTAGTGGGACATTACAAAGATTTTTAAGTTTAAAACAAAGAAACTATACCTTCAGCTAAGCGTTACCTTAAACAAGTGACCTCAATTTACGATCACTGTAAAAATAAGTCTAGATAAAAATAATCAATGTAATATTTTGAATTAATAAGTGCCAGCCCTGTTAACACCTCGCCCCCCTATCGTCCACTCGACAATGCAATCCGTAGCTCACGCTAATCGACCCGATTACCCCCAACAACTTCATTAAGTTGCAACCAGTGTGTCCGACAACAGTCAGGCACAACAGCCGTTATTATTATACGTACATACATTGGATTCCGGTCGAGCGAGATAAAAGCGGTCGCTTTATAGTATGCAGAACTGATTTAAGAGAGCTGCAACGTAAATACAAGTATCACAGTCCATTTTTGTATCTTTGTTGTGTTTATCTCGTAACAAAGTTTGATGGATACAATTCATATTATGTATAATTGTATACATATTAAAGGAGTCAATATTATTTAACTCGTTTATGAATTTTTATTAAGGCCAGATGAAGTTTAGTATGAAGAACAAATCTCGTCCAAGGCACAAATTGACTCTATAAGTATGCGAAATTATAGTGTATATTGTGTGTGTAGTGATTCCAACAATTTATTATCATATGTTTGTGCAGAGAAAATAGAGAAAGCTAATAAAATATTAAAAATAAGGAACGAATTGCTAAAAAATTAAACGTCATTGTATCGATACAAACATCTATCAAAAAAAACATCTAAATATAAACCGAGCAAGACATATTTGTATTAGAAAATAATTGGCAATGTTCTTACACGAAACTTGGCAATTGTTATACCAGACAAGCAGACAATTTGTTGAAAAAAACATGTGCACAATAACACCTTAGACAAAACCACCGCTCGCGTTAGAAAACTTTTGCGTAGACTTTACGTCATTCAAAGTTGTTAATTAACCTTATATTTATAACTCGGACTATGAACTGATATATTTAGATATATTTCATATAACACAATATGGGCAAACTTAAACACTTGGCAAGACCTTTATTCCTTTTCTATACATATTCGAAAAGAAAACAAAACAAAAAATCATTGCAACAATTGGCCTACTGAAAACCTATAATAAGAAAATTAACTTTGTATTCTTAGAAACACACAATTTAAAAAAATAATAATTAGCAAATACTCTTACATGCACGCATTAACAATGTGTTTAAAAAGTAACTGCATTTAATATTTTTAACTAAAATACAAAAACTTTTTTAATATATTTTCAGTCACGATTATCACAATGACTAATTTACTTGTATCTCTTCAGTAACATTGTTATCTTTTTATCTAATAACAAAACAAACAGAGACTTAAAATGTATAGTTTTAAAGTAAGTTTAGAGCGAATGTTAGAATGTAAAAACTAAAAAAGTTAGGTTTGAATATGAATATTTTCCCCCTTATTCCGAAAAATGTATAAAGTACTGAGACAAACGAGAACCAATATAGACCAAATTATGTATCATAAGAAATATCAGGAACAAGGATGTTCTGTATATTGGAATAGATTTTTAGGAATGTCCCCAGTACCAAACGTAGAAAGTTCAACAGCACTAACAGTGATTCTCGTTTCAAAATAAAGCGGTATAGGACGGCCAACTTCGATTTACAAAAAAATCAATTCATCGAAACGTTCGCTTCATATTAGTAAGATGGCGCCCGTTTATTTATCCACAGTATTAATTTTAGAGTTTAATTAACAACTATTAATAACATATGTAAATAAATAAAACGTTTTAACAAAGTATTTAACTACAGTTAAATGTTCATATTCAACAAACACTTGAGATGTTTTAAAGATGATTCAGGCCGATTTAAAAGATATGGTATAACAAAAGACATTCAATTGTAGTCCGGCCAACGATAACAGTGGAATTAAATGATTTTATTTGTTACAATATGTATACTTTGAATTATATTCTTATCAAAATGTATATTATACATAAATATTATAAAGAGAGAAAAAATGTATTTTTGTATGTATTGAAATAACTCCAGAACTACTGGGCCGATTTCAAAAATTCTTTCACCATTAGAAAGCGACATTATCCCCGAGTAATACTATGTTATTTAATTCCACGCGGATGAAGTCTCGCACAACAGATAGTTATAAATAAATATTACAAATATTCAGTATCTATTTACTCTCGAAATCATGTAAAAGTTAAACTCCTGTAACACGCAATAATTAATTTAAAAATCAATCTCAATGTTGAACTTGTATGCGAACATTATTTTAATCTGTGTTATTTTTCATGAAAAAGAAGAGGGACAGCAACATTGTTGTTATACAGGTGTGACAGTGCAAACCGATAATCGCGTTGATACTCGAAAAGGAATTTTCCTAAACATATTATGAATTGTTGGCAATCTTCGAAAAATTATCTATATTAGTCTATGCCGTTTGACAGATGCAGTTAAATTTTGGCACGCGGATGTTCGCTTACGACTTCAAGAGTTGTTACCTACGATATCATTATTCATTGAAGGTCGAACACAGAAATTAACACGAGCAAGTTAAATACAAATGTTAAACACCTAGTCGTAATTATCACGAACTACCTGTTGCTCACGACTTTGTTTTCGCGGAATTGAAACACATATGTTACTCTGGGATAATGCAGCTAACGGTGAAAGAATTTTTAAAATCGGACCAGTAGTTCTAAAAATACAAAGATACAAATCTTTTCTCTTTATAACATTAGTATAGATAAAATATTTTCGCAAGGTTCCGTGATTAACTTTTATGATTTACGCAATTATCTTTGTCATAACTATGAAGACAGGATGTTATTATTTAAGTAGTGGAACTTTGCAAAGTCGATGTGAGTAGCTTGTAATAGTTTTAAAAATTATTAAATTTCAAAAAGTATAATATAACATTATTTATACCACATAATGTAATAATAATGTTGTTACTATTAGAGCAACAGGCGAATTCTATTATTTTTGGCTCGTGACCAATTTAACCTTTTTAGTGCTTTAGTACTAACAATACGATAAAACTAGACCGAATTAGCCATTATTCATATAACCAAATTGCTCTACAATTACAATATCATAATAATAGTCATTGCGGTCAGATCCAGTAAAAACAAGACTAGTGTGGTAATGTGAACATAGCCTAAGCGTACGTTTCCACTGTCAAACATCTAAATAAAAACTTATAACAAATACGTAGTTATTTTTGTCCATAAAAGCTGATAATATGTCTTGCCTGAATATTTCCTGACCCCAGCGTAGCTGAGGCGCCTTGCTACTTATAGTTTTAAAGTTTATATTATTCATTTGGCACGTCATTACAAAGATAAATCGTTTGCCCGACGTGCCAATTCAAATGCCTAGTACTTATACCCATGTTATTAAACTATGGTGTCGTGGAAAGCAATGGACCATGTAACTTGGAGTGCACAAATGTAATAGCGCCCCATGCGTATCTGCCGTTATCAAGGTTTTAAAGAGGAAAATTAAATTAAAACCAGCTCAGCATTGACACCATTTAAAAAAGTCGTTATCTGTACACAACGCTAATAACAACTTTGATATACTTTTTCGATACAAGTTTTATAAAACACACGCCGGCCGACGCGAGTTGGCCTTTTTGTTTCTGTAGAATAAATTAACTTGAATGGACCTTGGTTACCAATAAATATGAAATTTGTGTCGATCTCACGTGCATAAACTTTGCACCGAGTACGTGCGAAATCAATGAAGGTTTTTTGTAGGTAAGATGTCCATTAATCCATTGAATACAATCTTTCTTCATAATATTCCTTAGGTTAGGCAAAACAATTTGTACGTCACACGGGTTGTCTGTCTACTTATTTTACAAGCGAATTTCAAATCAAATCTTAAATTAAGCGCAAAAATTAATTTAATATTATAAGAAGACAATCCAATAAACGTCAGTTAGTTGTCAAAATTATTATGGAATTTGGAGTTTCAGCGTGGTCTTATCATTTACAATACTATTACATATTTAAATGACGTTCCAGAATTCGGCCATAAATAATATTTGGTTTTCAGTTCTTAGGTTTGACAAATAGGCATACTAAAAAACGTGATACTAGTAATAACACTGTTCTACAATTTACAGTCTATTCCGGGCTAACCAGTTTTAATTTCAATAAGCAAAATGTCGCTTTAATAAAATAAGTAATTTGTAGTTAAGTAAATGATTTAACTTATAATCGCTTCTGTCCAGTAACATGAGAGTATTATTGCATTATCGAAGCTATAGACGACCTGAATCTGACCTCAACTTCAAACACTAATAATATAGTTACGCGGGACTTTAATTTAATTTTCTATCAGCTCCGTAACCGATGGAAAATCTCTGCATGGATACTGGTTGATCAGAAAATTGATTAAAAAAAACTACTAAAACCCCCGCAGCGAAGTATTGGTCGAACTAAAAATGTTCCAACCTAACGACAGCTAGCAATTAAGACCTATGTGGTTTTTTAATAAACAAGCTCCCGTTTCCTTAATCGTATTGAGCTGGACCGAGTTTTCGGAATTTGTGGTCAAATATTTTTCCTAGTTACTAACCCTCGACAGTGCTTGTGTTTATTTTTTAGAAGTATGCTGTTCATTTCTGTTTAAAATTCTATGTAATGGAATATTTTATTAAACGATGTGACAGCATCATAGTTGACACCAATGTACTGTGACCGCTTTATTTTTAAGTTAGTACTCGTAGCAATGACTCATTGACAGGCTCACCGTCTCACTGTGTGGAGGTCGCACCTTTAAGTTATCAAGCAATCCCCAAAATAGTTAAAAAGTGTTAAGACTGCAGTTGTTAAAAACACTTTTACATTTTTTTTCTATTTAATGATAAAAATGTATCAAACTTTGCAAAATAAGACTGGATTTAATTTTTTTTTTGAAAAAATAAAGGTGTAAACAAAAAAACACTTCAAAGTATTTTGCTAATAGAAAATGTGTATTTTAAATACTTTAACTTGAGTTAGTCCGTATCTCAAACGCTTATTGACAAGCTAAAAATATAATAAATGTACCTACGGCCCTGTTTTTATAAAAATTTGTTGCAAGTCACATGTCTGTGTGTTATACGTGTGCGTGCATTACATAAACCACAGACGTCACTTGGGTTATTTCACAACAATGAAACATAGTTTTTCACTACGATTTATACTGTCATTTTCTTATTACTCAGAATTCATCATCATTTAACTTGCGGACGACAATCTATCAACTAACGTCTATAACTTATTTCCTTTACTATTGTAATACTTTGATTTATTAACTTTAAACTTCAATAAGATGACTGATTGCATTTGTTTGCTGTAAAAATTGTCACTTTAATATCTACATTTATTTTATTGTTTAATCTTATATTTGCATTAAAATATTGCATTTTAATTTATTTGATACTAATAAATAAATTGATTGCAACATGGTTTAAAGGAGCATTAGATCACATTGGCAAGGGCGCTCTTATATCGCGCGGTAAAAAAGCGTTGAAATTAATGGCTTATCTGTCTTTAAACGTCATTTATAAGCGCGATGTTCTTTATAGTGCAATGAAACGTCCTACATTTTTGTCATAGTTTTTTTAACGCGCCCGTGGGAATGCATATATATTATTAAATAAATAAACTTTCATTATAACAATTATTTATTTTAACAAGCTTTTGTCCGCGATGCCGTTCGCGGAGAATAAAAAAACAATCTTTGTTGTTTAGTATTCTTACAAAATATATTCTACATCTGTACCACATTTTATTCAGTTCTGTTAAACCATTCTAGAGATATTTTCTAACAAAAATCCATATATAAGTTTAAATAAAGTTTTGTATTTATAATATTAGTAAAAAATAAATGATCTATTCTAAATAGTTTCAAACCATCCAAGTATGATTTTAAGTTAAATAATTATACACTCTTTTACAAAAGGGATTTTTTTTCTATACTAATATTATAAAGAGAGAAACTTTGTAATTTTGTTTGTATTGAAATAACTCAAGAACTACTTGGCCGGTTTAAAAATTTTTTTCACCATTAGAAAGCCACATTATCCCCGAGTAACATAGGTTATATTAATTAATTTTACGCGGACGAAGTCGCGAGCAACAGCTAGTACATTATAAAGTGGCAAACGAGCCAGCGGCCTCCTGGTATCGCTGAAATAGCGAAGCGAGCGCTTAAGGGATGATTCTTGACCAAAGCGAGATGTATAGAGTTGTAAAACTAGTTTGTAAAGGACTTGCATATATAAAATAATAATAATAGTAAATCGGATGACCAACATTGTGTAACCCCAGTACCGTAGAAACTTAAACCTTTACTTGGGGTTCACGAGCAGCTGTTCAAAGATCAAATGAATTCTCTTTTTAGTGGCGACATCCGTAGGTTTCTGAGAGAATTTCTCATCTATTTTGTATTATTGTCCCATCCATTGAACTGAACTAGTTATACATAATAAGTAATCCAAACTAAAAGATACTCGCCTTGAAACAAATCCCATTGGTACTTTTAAATTTTTATGGAAACAATAAAAATAAATATAGTCTTTTTATGATTGAAATTAATACTAAAATGTAAACCATCTGTATTTCTGTATTTTTTATTTCAATACATACAAAAACTTGTATTTAAATAACTCAAGAAATACTGGGCCAATTTCAAAACTTCTTTCAGCATTAGAAAGCTGCATTATCCTCGAGTAACACAGGCTATATTATTTAATTCCACGCGGACGAAGTCGCGCACAACAGCTAGTATTTAATATTTGTATAGACTATGTTTAACAAGTTTCAGAACGTTCCGTAATATCGCAGTTGAAAGTAATATGAAATTGATTTAAACGGTTGAATTTATCCAATTTGAAGCGCTTCAAATCGAATATACGTAGTTGCATACAAAGCTCTGCAAATAGCGTCTGTGAAACGGAACTGAAGGGAGGTAAATAAAATAGAAATGTTTCAATACTAGTTTTAGAACCGGACTGAGGCAAAAGAGATGAACGATGCCGGTCTTATTTGTTCCAAATATACTGCATTATTTAATTTGTACTTATATTTCTAACCCTACTGCTTCATAAGACTGCCACGCAAAAAACGGCCATACTACGAAGCAAAATCTCCGTTTTTTTGCGCGAACTCGGTCTAATGAAGCCGTAGGATTATATTTAAATTCTTGTGAATATGAAATGGTACGAGTCTAATTTGTGTTTCTTTCAAATCTTTACAACTCAAATACGATAAGAAATCAATTTAACCGACATATCAAAAGGTGTTTACACATTTATAAGGATTTAAATTACTTTTTTCGTCATACGTAAGGACACTGTTTCCACGTTACACCCACGAACGTCAGCAGGATTACGCACCGTGGACACGTGGCATTAGTCATTTAAAAACAGCAATAAACCTGAGAATATTATATTGTACGTGATTATTAAGAGATTTAATTTAGTTAGTATGATAAGATTATACTGATAGCGAAGTGTCGGATAACATCTAATGTCGCTGTAAACTGAATCATGAATGAGCCGAACTGACCTGTCGGTGCACAATCACTTCACGAGTAATTAAAAGAGTAGTGCGGCTGCAAACCTCTCGACTAAAGGTACTCCATGCATAATATTAACCATGCATATACTTAAAAATGTGTTAATCCATTGCTATTGTATAATTACGTATCAATTTTTTTATAAATTTTATTTAGATTACGGGAATGCAATAACAAGACTTAGGTGGGTATGATAATTTGTTTTGAAGTATCGATTTTGTTGAGATTTTCTATTTTCAAATAATATCGTGGATACTTGACTTAAGACCAAAGGCCTTTCGTGTGCTATGCAAATCTCGCATGGTCGCAAGAATTTCATTGCATCACTTTTAAAGACAACAAATGCATTATACAACTAGATTAATCGATAAGAAAACCTTATCTGATTTATAGAAAAAAACAACTCTTATCGTAACAAGGAATTGTCCGTCAAAATTTACTTCCGTTTATTAAATATTTACTGAAACCAGTTGAAACTGACAACATTTCTGACGATTAAATCCTTCATGGCTGTCTGCCATAGATAAGGAAACACTAGCACGAAAAAACATCGCTTAAGTTAGAACATTTTGCTAATCGTACAACAAACATTTTTATTTCACCACCGTACCAAACAACTATTTGAGAGGGATGGCAATGTAGTAGATGTTGTAATAAAGGTGTTACTTCAATACAGGTTTACTTTAAGAGCTATAATTTAACACGTTAATTGACATCAAAAAAATCTGATCACAAGCAAAAGTTTGCATAGGTTATTTTAGACTTTATCAAATAAATTATTTTATATTATATCTTAAAAAAAAACAAGTTTTTGCTTTGAAAGTTACTAATAGTAATAAGTTGTTAAGTGCTTCCGTATTAAATGTTGTAGCTTCATAGTAAATAATTAAGTACTGTAAAACTAAATATTGTAAAAATGTTTGAACTAAGATTTTTGTAATTATGAAATTGATTGTAAGTTGTAAGAAATCAATAAAAGCTTTTATTTAATTTCATATCTTTTATAAAATTACTCACTTTTTATTAAAAAAAATCTTTTTGATAATAAACATATTAAAACTTTTGTAAACAATTGCTACTCGTAGTTATCGCAAACATGTTTTGATGTGTGTACGTAGTCCGAGTCGCTAGCAGCAACGCTGTTTATTCAGTGATTCAATTTATTACCGTAGCAGGCTTCACAAGATTGAAAACGGTTATTCCAATTGAAAAATATGAAACGAAAGCTAACTCCCAATGGAAAAGTATTGTGGAATATTCTGCGATATTGTTGACAAAAGTCAAACATTGTTTTGTTAATCAAGTAACGAGTTTCTATTTTATAGATCGACAAGTTTCCTGACCCTGTGGGAATACTCGTATGTAAAACAAAAATTATTATACCTCAACAAATTCTTACATTAGAGAAACACCTTGTATAACATTCAGTCATTTTAGACAATATACAGTAGGTAATTAAAAAAATTATAGGCAATATTTTTTAGAGTTTAATAAGGGGTTTAATAAAAAACAAATGAATCTAGATTCTGAAGTTCTAGAGACGTCCTTCACTAATTTGACGCTGGGGTAATATTTTTTATTTATGTTACAATACAAAAATTAATACGATGTCAGTACTAAATGATCGATGATCAACTATACAAATATTACAAAGAGATAATGGGCCGATTTCAAAAATTCTTTTAGCTTTAGAAAGCTACATTAACCCCGATTAACATAGGCTATATTTTTTAATTCCACGTGAATGAAGTCGCTAACAACAGCTAGTTATAAATAATTTACACGATCTTGATGGGTGTCACATGTGTTAGTGGAAGCAAGCATTGCAACACAAACATGAGTATTGATTGTTTTTGATTAGCTCAGTTTGGATATAGACACGAATTGAATTGCTTCTTGTTTCATCAATCAATTTATTAAATTTTACTAGGAATTTGTTTCAGTTCAAAAATTATTCGTTTTAAATATTACATTGTTAAGTATTTATGTGTATATTGATTTAAAAAATAGACAAAGGCATCCTGTCAGCGAGTTCTATAAAAACTTGAACATTTAAGTACATCATGGAATTAGACTTATTGCATGACTGACAATATCTAAGAAGTAGTAGTAGTAGTTCGATCCATAATAGGCTCCATTTTCCGCAACTCAACGACTAGCGCGTATTTTGCGTGACTTTACACATATCTTTGAAATACTTCGCCGATATCCATAATCCTTAGTACCTATACGTCAGGGTTGCCATAAGCGAGATTTTTTCTGTTCAGATTTAAGTACTAATAATAATATAATTAAGTGACTTACAGCGATCAGATTGTTATGGTATCGATTGACTTTATTATTTATAAAGATCGCAAGAACGATAATTGGCACACCCAAGTAACGCCAACATATTTTTCGTCGCCCTTCTTCATCTCAAGCCACTTTGAACGTTACGAGACCAATTATAATGATAAAAATATTTTCAACATTATAGTTGAAAAATATTCCAAGAAAAATAAATTCTATATAAAAAGCAAGCTGAGAAATTCATTAGAGGTACTTATCTGCTCACGCAACGTACAATGCTTTGAAGATAACGAATAAAAATAAGACGAAAATATCAACCCACGCGTTAACTTCAGAGAATGCTAAAAGAAAATAAAATTAAAAATCTTAATATTTCATTTTTTTCTTAAAAATAACTAAACGAAATTGATCTTGCTTAGTGTTAAAGGAAAAAAAATCAAAGACTTTTTTGTATTGATGCAAAAAATGTTTGATGAACTAATCACAACTTTACAACAACCCCCATATTATTCATCATATCAAATGATTCATATTAATCAGTCGGGTAAAACAATAACCATATAAAAAGGTCAGAACATTCTGTAGGTATCTGGCTAATTAAAACACATACGCGTTAGCCGTGAATTGTATCATATATATATCATTGTATAACTGTATCTTTAGTAAGTAAAATTAATAGTAAGTATTTATATTTATTCAAATCTATGGTAAAATGATTTTTAGGTGACGGAGGTTATTGTCCATTCCTATTCGAAACATATAAGAGACAATTATACAATTTTCTATTAAAACTTCACGCACAGCATCTTATATGTTTCCAAAACGCACATTAACCTAATTTAATACGTTAAATAACTATAAAATTAATAAACTACACTGTGTGGTTATAAAATCAACTAAGCGGTAGTTTAAAAAATACCTCAAATTATTTTTTTACAAAAGTATCTTATTTTAAACAATTATTTTTACTAAATAGTAAATGCAGAATTATTGCATAATTAAACTCTCCCAAAATGCAGATTGTTTAAAATTTATATGAGAATGTGTAAATTAATTACAACATTTTGAAACGAGACCGTTATTGAATTCAGATTGAAAACGAAATAACGAAATGTATGCTTTAAATCACGTAACGGTGACAATAATATTACTTAAATAACAAAAACAATTACAATGTAACTAACTGAAACATTACAAATCAACTTGAAACAAAATAGGTAACCACGCCACGATGTCTACATTCGCAAAAAATGTTTTTTTCATTCCTAAAAATGTCTACATTCGCACTTTTTAATATGAACTGACATACCTGGGGTGAGAAGCCCAAAAAAGACAATTTTCTTTTGCCGCTACTCATTTCGTGTTCGCGTTCAACGTGCGATATAAAACCGCGCCGCACACACAACTACTCGCGTCGAATGCGGCTGCCACACTGAACACTACGCACAGGTCGCGCCAGGCGCACGCGCATCCCACGCCTCCTTTTCTCAACCACTCACCTGTAAAACAAAGGCTCCGTTTACATTGTGCCAAAAGTTGTATCTATTTTTTATTAAGCATTTAATTAACAAAAAATATTACTGAATGTTAAATACATTTTTAAATATATTTTTTTTTGTGTATTTGTTTTTTGTTTCATAATGTTTATTTTAATTTCCACGTGACAACGTCAAATTGTGCAAAATCAATTAAAAAGATTTTGAATTCCCAGCAATTATTCTTCTACCATAGCAAAAAAATGTTGACATTGTTATTAATCATTATTTTTTTTAATCTGGAGAGACTTGGAGAATGTTTTAAAAAAAGTGATAATCTATTTAATCTACTGTCCATTGCTGAAGAATTACTACGACGTTTGTCATTTCAGTTATCACTGTTACCTTCGAATTACGACCTTTACATCACAGAACAACAAACAAACGGACAACGCCACTGGAAATATCCAGACCGGCTTCACTATTGCTTCCGATAAGGAAGTAAACTTAAACCTAATTTTTATTCGAAACGCGAACAAAGACGTAATAGTTAGTTAGTTAGGCTAAAAATATCTTAATCAAATAGAACTAAAATCCATACATTATGTATTTGAAAAAAATATTTGATTTTATACAATCAATCAGGATATATTTAACATTTTAAGAAAATAACAGTATTTAAAATTTAAGTTTCAATATTACTGCATTTCATATGAAATCTGTCGATATGTCGGAATCGTCAGTTGTCAGACGTGTTTCGGCCAGTTTCGGCTGAGTTTCTGCGTGCTGTTAATACGTATATTTTAAAGCAGGCTACAAACATTATATTATAAAGAGGAAAGATTTATATTTTTGTATGTATTGAAATCAGTCAAAAACTAATAGATCGATATCAAAAAATCGTTCATCGGTAGAAAGCTTAATTATCATAATAGTATTAAATCTTTATGCCTGTAGCATATAACCGCGAAAGCGAAGCAACATAGCTTCGCTAAAAAAAAGACATTGCTTTACTTTCGAGTTAATTTCATGGGTTTGCGTGCGGCAAAAGGCAATCTAAAGATAAAGATATAAAATGTAGTTGCTACTGCTATATAAAATCTGAAGTTTGCTAAACCAGTTTACCGGAAGAACCAATCAATGTTAGTTTCGTGTGCTGGACATGTAAAGGCATGTGTATTCCACAAAACGCACCTTTAAATGTATTACGATATCGCCTGCAGGCACTTTAATACAGCCGACTGAACGTCAAACCAATAGTTTGTGTTTACAACGTACCACGCTCGTAGGTAACCAAATATTTGTTACATTGTCACAGAGGCATGTTTATTGACAACTAAACAAATAAATCCTGTTTTAGATTTAAAAATAATGAAATGCTCGGTGTACGAGATCATATTTTTTTATAATGTAAGTGGCAAACGAACAAGTGGCCACTAGGATTCGCTGAAAAATCCGAAGCGACCCCTGCCCATAGACATCTGTAATTGCAGATGCTTTGCCTGCCCTTAATCTACGGAGGAGGAGACGCACAGCAAGAGGATAAAACCTCTTTCTATAAATCCCCCCCAATCCATTTCCCTTTCTCGTCAACAGTCCACGTTATAAATTATTTTTAGTAAGTACCCACTTTTCATTTTAAGATTGAATTTTAGTAGCGCTAATCGTAGAGTTGCGGAAAATGGAGCCCATCATGGGTCGAAACCTTTAATATTAATAATATCAATACGGTCTTATATTATTGCTATTTAATTCGCATAGCGGATTAGTGTTGTAAAAATATGTTTACCGTTGAGCCGATCGGCATACCGATCAATCGGCCTTACCATTGGGTCAATTTATTGAATGGCAGATTAGCCCAACGGAAAACACCGAAAATACTTTGACTGATAACTTGTAAAAATACTATAACAAAGGGAATTTTGTTACTGTAATAATCTTTAACGCAGCAATCAGGGTTGTATATAAATATTATCCAGAGAGTTGAAACGTGAAAAAACATTTGTCAATATATTTTATTATCATAAGTAGTATTTACGTAATCATGAATTAATGTATACTTGAATTATTATAAAAGTATAGTTTAAGATATACTTAAAATATGTACAAAACAATTCGTAAGAGCAGGACTCGTCCCTCTCAGTGCTCGACGTCCGCATAGTTCAAATAGGTAACAATTGTTACATAACTTAACGCCTAAGTTATGAAACTTCAAAGCACTTTCATAACTTATAATGATTCATAAACGATAAACAGGGAAAATCGTCTTGTTTCCAATACAATTGTTTTCGTTTTAACATCTTTTAAAGTTAACATCATTAAAATATGGAATAAACTGTTTTCATTTTTAGATCGTTTTTAAAATGTCGATGGCTAAGTTAAATGCTTGGCCTGTAAATCCGCAGGTTTTGAGTACGAATCCCGCCATGTACCAATATGTTTTTTTTTAATTTTACATGTACATCCCGACGTTCTTTTGGTGAAGGATAATTACGCGGTGCCACCTGTACATATCGGCGGCGAAATTTTAAGATATGTGTGAAGTCAACCAACTGGGCCAGCGCGTTTGACTTTGTCCTAGTTATCCCTAACATAGGGTAAGCTACGAGCCGCTCACTGTAAACGTTTAGTTGTTGATGATGATGATGATGATGATAGTTATTTAGCTGCAGCAGTTTAGCAGTTACTTGCTTAAACAGTCCTTAAGCGTAGATTTTAATATTAAACTTCTTGACTGTGATGATTTAAATCGCAACTTTACTTAAGGAAGGACGGACGAGACAAGATAATTTTACAGCGTTCGTAATGAACGCGAGCGTTATAAAAGCGGCATCGCCGACGTTAGAAAAGCGCCCGCGCGAATATAGGCTTAAATCAATGTGAAGAAATGATTAAAGCTATTTTTTATATATGAAAAATCTTGTCTTATTGTGTATTAACTTAATTTAATTCAGCGATCAGGACATGTCCGTGGTCTTAAAACCTCTGTGGTTCATACAACTTTTTTCTCGTAATATGTACTTCGTCAATAAGAAATTAAAAGACACTATAGAAGGTATCTGGTAGCACTTTCAAGTGTCTTTTAAGAAGGTCGCCAAATTACGACTTGATATGTTTAAAAAAGTAAAGTTATCTACAAGACTTTCTTACAACTTTGAAATGTCCTTACACTTATTTTGTAACAAAGTAAAGAATGTTGCATTTCGTATTTTTTTACGATTGTAACAAAGTTCGTAAAAGGAAGTAAGAACTATGAGATAAAATACTTCTGATAATGCCTTTATTACAGAAAAATATTTTTTTCAATATATACAGAGATTACTTACAGATATGTTCGATTGTTCTTGAAATTGCAGAATTTAATGCACTAAAATTAGAGTAAAATAGTGAATACAACACTGAAATATTTATAGTAACTTATAGAAATTTCCTCAGCATAGATTGTGGTGATTTTTCACATTTTTATTACAACACAAACTTTAATGATAATAACTACCTTAAAGTCGAGATGAAGGAATCAACAGGCAAACTGTACGTGAAGGCGACGACGGCGGCGGCGGCGGCGGCGGCGCGGCACGGCCGCATCCAGGGCCAATTAGAGCGTACTGAAGGAACAACTTGGAACTGATAGACGCATTACTTTCCGATCGGCGCGCATCGGAAACGGATGGCGCGCGACTAACACGCCGCGTACTTAGAGACACACTGGTATTGTAAACGAATCGTACAATAACATAAGAGTGCCGTATGTCACTCAACAATGCAGAATTAATAAGTATATTGTTGAATGTAAAACCCCGTGTGTGCGCAGGTGTCGACTATGAAATGGCGGCCGGCGCAGGTTTCAAACGCGAACCAATCAAGTTACACTGAAACCATTCAATCAAAGTTCGAAAGTTGAATACTTTACTGCGTAAACGCAAAATGTCTGTCTTGTTTTATCTTTGAGCTGCACCAGACAAAACATTGGATCTATTTAATTAAACTTAATTATAATCCAAACACACCTACTTATGAAGGATTTAAAATTGTAATATCAATTTCCTGAAATGCATAACGTTTGCATTTTTCTATTTTTTTCATCTGCTGTAATGTACGGGATCAGCGGGTGTTTTAGGATGGTGTGCCAGAAATTATTTATACATAGACAAGCATGTGTTCACTGCCAACCATCACCGACATTGATATACGACAGTTGGATTAGGTAGACAAAGGAAAGTTGTAAGACATAAGCTATCAAAATATTACCGTGTAAAGATTATCGCTTAATAGAAGCCGCTTCATCGTCGTCAGGCGGTATGCGATGCGAGCCTTGCACCGTACAGACAACCGCGGATGTGCTGCGCTCCGGCGCAGCGACGGGCGGTGATGAAGCGATACTAACGTTTGCAATCACGATTTTATATGTTTAGCTCAACCGCCGACGGCGAGGCGCGCCGTTCACACATCGTGCACGAATGGACTCTTTGCTCACCCGCGGCAGGGTGCTGCCGTGTGAATTTAATAAGATAAAAATTACAAACCTTAGTATGTTACATTGTTAAACATTATTTATATTAACTTCAACCTTGTGTGCAAAGCAGGACGGAAAGTATGAAGATATTTAAAGCGGATATAGGCCAAAATTCTTAATATCGAGAAATGTTATACTGGTCATTTGCTGTCAGTTCAAGTGGCAAGAGCCATGCTAAATCGTCAACTACTAGCCCTACTTCATAATTTGATGATCTAAAACATGTACTTATCGGTCACCTTCCGTTCTATTTTAACCCTCTTTTGTGGTTGACGTGTCGAGTAAAGAACAAAACAGTTCGCTCCCGTTACAATATTTGAAAATAAAATAAGTATTTACCATTTTACAAAAGGCTTTTCCAGTGTAAATATATACTTCTATTATGTTTTATTTTCATTTTAATTATGTAAAAGTCGAAATAAATTGATAAACACCATTGACACTCATAAAGTCAAAATCAGTTAAAAGTACCAACAAAAAAACACGAACTGCGTCCAATTTTAAACCATGCCTAATATAATAATAGATATTATGAAATTAAAATCACTATAACTTTATTAATTAATTCAAATAAAATATTATCACAACAAAATTACTCAAGACTTCATGCTTTATGACTTGACACAAAATATAGACCAAATTTTCTGACCCGGTGGGCACAAGTAAAATTATAATAGCTCACTAACGGCCTCCTCGTATGCCGTTTTCTATGTCCATATCGTAGGTCCATGCAGGTTTTATATATTTTTTGATAGAATCCACCGACAGCAGCGCCTATCCCACCGGGCTGGACATCCTTGTTTGACTTTATATGACAAATTGTCACGCGAAAAATGACACGAGCACAGATATCGTATATAAAATAGATAGGAGATTATCTTTGAAACAGCCCTTTTTCGTAATTACGGACGCTAAAAACTCACGAAGCAATTTTCCCCGCGCCCGCCGCACTAGAGGGTCCGCAACTTCTATAGAATGCACAACTTATGACGTCCGCGATGTGCACGGTTGTTTGTGGTTTCCGCTGCACCAACGGCCAACTAGTAGAATCACGCGGACCGCGGTCGAGTAATAGAAATGTACTGACTGAGATGTTGATGGTTAATAAAGCATATATGTATGTACAACCTATACTTCAATACTAATGTTATAAAGGGTTTGGTTGATCCGCTGCTCGTTTGCCCCCTTCTCCTATAAAAAAAAAGGGAGAAACTTTGTATTTTTGTTTGTATTGAAATAACTCAAGTACTACGGGGCCGATTTCAAAAATTCTTTCACCATTAGAAAGCTACATTATCCCCGAATAACATAGACTTTATTATATAATTCCACGCGGACTAGGTCGCGCACAACAGCTAGTAATTGTATATTTTTATAAATGTTTTTGTCAAAGCCGCACTGTAATCGGTGATGAAGGCGTGGTAGGGGCGTAACGTCTGCTTGCAAGGTTTTGTCTCGCTTCCTTTCGAATATCTTTCCTGTATAAAAGTTTATCTTCAAAGAAGCTTCTTCCAAATTCTTTTTTTTAGTTTATCTTTTAATAACGCAGCTTTGCTGCGCAATATTAAAAATGACTGATTCAAAGTGTTATGAATTAGAGTTAAGAGTATAAAAATATCTCTATTGTCTCAAAGAGAATTAGTGAACTTGAAAATGTTTTCGGTAATAAAAACTAACACTAATACAGTATTAGTAATATTGCATTGTGCAATTGAATAGGCGCATTTTCGTAGAATAGCCTTCGAACGTTTTCTTATAAGGGAATGATGGGAAGGGGAAGTGGATTTAGCGGGAGAGGAGACGCGTAGGAAGAGGAATTATTCTTTTGCCGTGCGTCTCCTCCTCCGTAGATTAAGGGTAGGCAAATCTGCAATTGCAGATGTCTATGG
>QDHC01006681.1:1042384-1086087 GCA_013186455.1 Papilio dardanus tibullus | reverse complement strand
TTCGCTATTTCAGCGAATTAAGGTGGCCGCTTGCTCGTTTGCCACTTTTTAATATAAAAAAGTCAACTAAATAGGCTTACAATGTGGTTAACAAGTGAAAAACTTGATAAAGACGTAACGGTAAAATTTCCATCTTCTGCTTGAAGATAGCATTTAACACAGCTTACTGTCTTGATGTTATATTATTCTGTTAATCACTTTCCGAATTGAAAGAATTAAATCATAATTACACACGCTTAGCATACCGAAACGTGAGAACATCATTTTTTTAATTACTTGTGACTGCGAAGTTATAATATTTTCAACTATCGTTGTTTTGTTACGTTTCCATGCGAACGTCATTGTAAGTAATCAAGAGCAAGCGCAATCTAAGTTATTAAATATTTAGATGATTCAAATTCTTCCCATCAATAATATTGAAAAATGCCATCAGTCCCGAATGATAGGTAATAATGTATCTAACATAGGCCAAATTGCCTTTTACATGCATTGCAGGATCCATAAACATTGCATCTACTATTTCGTAGTCCCAAATAAAGTCCATTATAATAACATGTTAAGTGGCGAGGAATTTCAGCAACTAAATAAAAAAACAGATTTAATACAAGTTTAATATAAAAAAATCCTTAATAAACATACTTAATTAGTTAGTAGTTAATAAAAAGTTTAATTTTAAAAATTCAAAAGCGTTGGATCTTCTTGCCAATAACTACCGATTTCGTTAAAAGGCGACTGGAGTTCTGCGATCTTGTTTTCATTATCAGTGGTACTCTGGAATAAAATACCATGAAAAAGTATTGCTTAGAAATGCTGCTAACAGTGCCTCTCTCACCGGGCCACATAAGTTTGTTGGACTGTAAGTAATAGCAACATGCATTCACGTGATAAATTACAATCCTTATTCTGGGCAATCGAACTCATTTATTTGACTATTTACAGACAACATGCATTCAAAAAAACTCTAGGATTGTTATGGATGTATGTATTTTCATTTTGTCATAAAAATATTTTCTTTACATGTTTCTATAAAAATATTTTTATAGCTATTCAAATATTATGAATCATTGTTAATGTTTTGTGAATATTATTTAATATATCGACTTAGACTAAAACTAATAAATGTTTGTAGTGCTAGTAACACGTGAGTTAAGAAAGTGCATTCCATTTTATGAGTATTATTAACTAGGTGGCGCACCCGACTCGACGCGCAGGATTAATAAAAATACATAAATGTTCTTTCAGGTTGTGTTCTATATCTGCGCAAAATTTCTTAGAGTTCCCTTTGTCCGTTCCGGTGATACCTTCAAACAAACATCCGTCAACCATCCAAACTTTTGTATGAGTGTATTTCGGATCTAAATATTCTAAACAAGTTTTCCAATCAAATTATTGTCTAAGTTTTACGTACATAACCCGAATTAAAATTTTCCAAGTTAACCTAAGGTAAATTATCCTGAAAAAATCTAAGCACTTCATGCATTTCGCTTAGCAATGTAATGTAATTCTAGAACTTATTAGTCATAAATATCTTAGTTTATATTTACCTCCACTCTATTGATAATTCTTGGTAATAATCCATTTCTTCTAAATGTAATAAGAGTCACTGGCCTTTGTCTTCTTTCGAACGGCTCAAAAAAGTCCTGAAATACAACGATACTTATATTTTTTTGAAAAAATTAAATTATTTTTATCGAAATTGATGATAAACAATCGATTAATAAAAACACAAAACACATATGTTTTGTCATAACATTTTTTTATATGCTTGTGGAATGGAATGTAAAGAAAATACTAACGTTAATTAAAATAAAATTAAGTAAGTAATGTAGCTAAGTAAGAATTATTCAAAGTTACTTTTCCCTACTTACTGTGGCCAAACCAGACCAAAGAATTGGAAACTACTTATAAGTGTAAGCTGAGTAATACATGGTTTTTTGACTAGTCACAGTCACATTTCGCCACTCTGTGACTATCTGTGGTGTTTTGCTGTTATGAATACTAAGATTAGACATATTAATTATTTAGGATTACCTTATCAAAATAGGGTTCGAAACCAAACGAGAACGTCTTGGCGAGCCTCGTCAAAGAATGTGGTGATTTTAATACAACTCTCCGAGCCAATGTATCTTCTGGTTGTGATTGCTGTAAGAGATATATTTAAAGTGAAGCGCCTAAGTTGGCACGTCGGGAATAAGACTATTCTTCTTCCTGACATGCCAAATGCCTTTTTTTACTCTGTTTTCTATTATAGATGTTTTCATTTTTTAGAAAAGCAACAATACGCACGTGCGTAACAGTTTACCTATATAAACAGTTATTTTACATAATACAACTTACCCGATTCTTGTTATACCTAAATAAAAAGTATTGAATTAAAAAAAATCGTCAAAAATGAATTGCCTCAATTTTCATTAGTCATGTGGTCCAAGTAAATCACCTGGGATTAGCGAGGAAAACAAATACACATTAAATTATTCACCTAGTCTAGATGATATCACCTGAATAAACAATGTGTAATAAAGCATATAAAAATGTAATCCGCTTTATTCCGAAACGAGAATCAGCGTTATTAGTGTTGTAATTTCACCATTTGGTACTGGTACATTTATAAATTTTATTCCAAAATACAGAACATCCTTGTTCCTGGTACTACTTATGATACATAATTTGGTCCAATGAGACCCATGGTGCCTATTTTATTTAGTGCCGATTTTCCTCCAGTATTGTGTAATGGAGGACTTTTTTAGTCCTCGTTTATCGAAGTACTTGATAATTTTTTTTTGGAATAAGGGGGAATATGTTTTAATAAGCCGATTTATATGAACCTTCTCAGGTATCTTCACATTTTTTTAAATTGTACACGATACCTGAACATAATTTTTGTTAGTCTAATTTTTTATGGAACAAGCAACTAATCATTAAGGACATTTTTGACTGAATTTGAGTACTTACTTAATTGACTCATAGAAATATAAATTAAATCAATATTGGAAATTCAACCAAACATTAAAATACTTGCGAAAATATCAGAGAGAAATTAACTATTATGTACTCGTCACGGTTTAATTCATCATTTTGTATGAAATAAACAAAAAAAAATACATGATTTTTTTTTGTACTTTAGTATTAATTATTATATTTTACTTACAATTGGCGCCGGTCGATAAGTCCACAACGAATTCAGATTAGGATTGATTTCCCACTTATCCGAAGAAAGTACAATTTCATCTTTTGTAGGCAATTTGAATTTTCTTTGCGGTTGAATAAGTTCCTGAGATCCCACCTGAGCTAAATTTGAAAATAAATCGGTTTCACAAAATAATATTTTTTTAAAGTAGATAAAGTTTATTTTAATCAATAATATTGAAAATGGTCTTACATTTACTCATCACTAAATCAGTTCCGCAGAAGAAAACAGATAACGTTGCAAACAAACATGAATGCATTGCTGACGTACCAATGTTAAATAACCTAATGTAACAAAGATACTACCCTGTTTGACTTCGCGATTGCACTAGCGATTAAAAACGATTTCGCACTCGAGTAAAGAAAGTCGTGGTTCGAAGAATATGACTGTTTACCTCCGCATGTAGACACTGTCAGACGAGTAGGTTGATGGTTACTATTCAACACGATTCTCAGAACGAGACACAGCTCGACAATCATTCTCGCAAGCTCTCAGCCGACGAACGACGCACTTATCGATACTCGTTTAAAAATAAAATCACATTCAAAGCCGACACGGGCTTTTATTATGTTCATTCTTATTGTTCGCAATAATATAACATGCCTACATTCACACATCGCCCTACGAATGTAATTATTATAACATCAGATGAGAAATTTACTCATTTTTAACATTATACAAAAGAAATTACTCGCAGTAAAAATATTATTCGCATATCGCATGAAGGTTTAGCGGGATTCCTAAAATAAAAATATGAATGAATTTATCGAAACAATATTTTAACAGGTGTCCACATCACGGTTACAAATATTTATAATAATGATATCATTGTTTTATGTTAATAAGGAAAAGAAAACATACACCTAATTACTGCTTATTATTTAATTACATACATGTCAACATAATTTATACATAAAATGTGATCATTTATTTAATACAAAAAAGAGCGTAAAATCTGAACCTAAATGAAGTTGTGTGTTTATTCGACTTCGCGCATGTCTTCTGGTCCGAGTTCATAGGAGGTGGTGGTACAGGGGGACTCCGCGCATGGTCTACGCTGCTCCTCCAGCTCGCCGGGGGCGCAGCGTCCCGCCACGCACAGCCGGCGCCGAACGATCATGCCACCGCCACAGGTCGCCGAACAGTCGCTCCACTTGCCCCACCGGCTCCACACCTTACGCGCACGTAAACGTTCCTCATCACCACTGATATCTTCTGTACATACATAAACTAAATTACTTTCGAATCACATTAATTAAACACAACGCCTTGTTTAGCGCATCTAAAAGTAGTATACTCGTGGCCCGGCATCCAAGTTCCCCTTAACCGCAACGCCTAGACAACTTGGACTTAAACCCTATGCTTTCCGACGTTAAAACGGCCTGTTAAATCGAAAAACTGTACTGAGATAAAGAGGTGGTTACTGCCGATAATCCGCTAGTTATTTGTACATCTGTATTTCCTTCCCTTCTACGGACGTAGAACCGGAATCTAGATCCCATAATCTATCATTACTAGTGAGGGTTCGGAGCGTGTTACCTGTTTGCACTTCAATCTTGCCCAAAGAATCCATTGCGGTCTTTGCGTTTTCTTTATAACGACGACGAATCGCAGGCCTATCGCTTCTCATCTGTTCCTGTATCACCAGATCAATTAATTCTACGGGCTGCATAATTATTTTATCTCCATTTTTTTGTAATGCAAATGAATTTTTATAAAGGGTTATAAATAATAATAGTAATAAATAATGCATTGGTGAACCATGAAATGTTTATAAAAAAATATTTGTTTTTACTTTGTCTATTTAGGGCGTAGAAAGAGGAAAGTATAGAAATGGTAATAGCGTATACGGTAGAAGAACAAAAAATGCTATATACTCACATACGTCATAGGTATGTGAGTGTGTGCAACGCATTACGGCTCCAAACCAGTAATATCACGTTGTCTGGGACGTATGAAAAAACAGTTCACCCATAACATGTTTGAAGGGCCACAATCCCATATCAAACTTTACATTTCCAGTTTCTGTACCCAGACTCCAAGCAAATAAAAATCGCATATTGAGGAAGGGACCAAAGATCTATGTCTCCATCTTTGTCACGTTATACGTATATTTCGTATAAGTGTCTCACTTGCTGTCGGTACGCATATCAATGACAATTCTGGATCTATCTCCATAATCTCTATCCATGTTTAACAATGTTAAAAACCTGTCACAAGATCTTTGTCGTACTGTAGCAGTCTAATTTTTTTTCTTTTATGGCATCGTTGTGAGTAAGTAGGTTTTATAGATTTTCTGACAGGATAGCAGCACCTCTCTCACCAGCTGACATCCTTGTTGGACTATAGATTTTAAGGGTGTATTTATTTTAAAATATATTGTGAAGAAAATTCCACTTTTTGCAACTTCGATGAGAAGAAAGGTAAGTAAATAAAGCATCTAAATAATTTCACAAATAAAACTTTATTAAAAACATAAAACAATCATCGCAAACATTTTTTTGAGCTTTGTTCAGGTTATCTTCCATATTTACTCAACTACTTAACCTTTTACTAATAAAATTATAACGACTTATAAATCGGTTTCATGGATAATACTTAATCCATTAGGGGTTGATAACTTTAACCATATGTTCTATACCTCTTTCATTCACCATAACATTATAAATAAAAAATCGTTAAAAATATAAAATGCAAATATTTTTTATTGGCTATCTAACATATAACAATTTTATTTTAAACAAAAAGTAATAAAGTATTAATTTGTTTAAATATTCTTATTAAAACATCGTTTTTGATACTTCTTAATTGTTCGTTTTACGCGTATGTTTCGGTACTACGATACCCGTTCATTGAATACGACATTTAACCTTAACAAAATTACAAAGAGCATGTAAAGTGCAAAATTAATTCAATATTTAAAATGTGTCAGTTGTCAGAATCACCAACTTTAAACGGACAAAGGCTACAATCTATATTCCTTGGTAACTAACGAGATATTTTTTAGAAAGATTTTACTTTATTTTCTCGTCATTCAAAAAGCCGCCTTTAATTTATTTTTCATAGAAATGTTACTTTAAGATTTATGGGAAAAAAGAGTGTCAGAGGATAACACTGTCGAAAGACCAGATCCAAAAAAAAAATAACGTCTCCATCTCAGTCGATACAGGCCGTGTTCACAAAACAAGGATTTGAGAATGATTCCAATATACAATATGGTGCGAACGACAAGGGCCCGTTTACAGTTTTCATTTCCCGCAACGAAACCTTCTTCTGCATTAGTTTTAAGATCCCTAAAAGTGGCACAACTCCTACATAAGTATAACATCCCCGGCATAGTTGAAGGAGGAATTAAAGAAACTCCCAGGAACAAAATATCTGTTCTTCAAAAAAATATGATCAAGCTAACTTCTTCCACGTAAACCCTAGACCGAGTGTAGCTATTTGATAGCACACGTCCCTCGCTTCCATGTTTTCCTACTTGGCGTCGTCCGCAATATGCCCACTGAATGGACATTAGAAGAACTTTTATCCGGCATTTCCACTCCACCCAATTTTGGTGAGGCAGTAAGAGCCAAGAGGCTAAATTTAAAATCTAGAAGAAAGGACACCGTTACATGGGTCCCCTGTACTAGAGTTGTTCCACTTCCCAACATATCTATTGTTATAATGCTTCTCTTCCAGTATCTTTGTACCATCTCCCTACAATTCAATGTCGCAATCGCTGCAGGTTTGGGCATATTGCCAAACAGTGTAGGTCAAAGAGTCGCTGCTTCCGCTGTGCTCAGCCCCATTCAGGTGATAGTTGCAATATTGCAAAAAAAGGAAACAGTATGAAACGGAGTCAGAAATATTCCGCTCATACCGTTTTACTTTGCCATGGTAGCAGACACTTAGGCACGGATTCCAAAGGTCTTGAATATTCCAGACAAAAGACCATCAAAATTCTAATGTCCGAAGAAAATATTTCTTACATAGAGGCTTCTAAGAGACTTCCCCAAATAAGATCGCTTTTTGCAGATATTGCTTCTACTTCTACTTCAATTCCGGAACACATTTTTCGATTTAGTCGCTGAAGAAATCACCTGTCTTCCAGAGGTTACCCCTTCTAACCTCCTTCGACTGTGGGAAAAATATACAGGGTCATTCGTAAAACGTCGAAAAGACAAGAGGAAATGCTCCTCAGAGACGAAAACGGTAGTACCCTATCTCCCGAGAAAACGGCGGAACTCCTGTCCAAAACATTTTACTCAGACGACAATGAGTCCAGCTAACTACATCACAAGAAAGTACGGGAACTGACGGAAAACATCGAGGCCAGAGACTTAGGTTAAGATGACCCACCATTTACCAGAGCAGAGCTGGAATCGGTGCTCCAAGGATTGAACCCCAAAAAGGCACCGGGTCCAGACGGGCTTAATTATGATATCTGCTCGGCGGCAATCCACGCAGAGGGAAAAATATTTAAGCAATGGAAAAGCGCCCATGTGGTCGTACTTTGTAAACCAGGTAAGGACTACTACACAAATCAAAAGTCGTATCGATCGTATAGGCTTCCTATCAGTTCCCGGAAAAATCGTCGAAGAACTGCTAGTGAATAGGATTCACTGGCATACTCTACCAGCTCTCAACACAAACCAAACGGCTTTACACCTCAACGCGGAACGAAAGACACCCTCTACGACCTAGTGACACTAGTTAAGAGGGCAAGGGAAAATTCGAAAATCGTCCTAATAGTATCACTGGACATAGAGGGGGCTTTTGACAATGCGTGGTGGCCAGCCTTGAAACTCCAACTCTCGCGGAAAAAATGCCCAAGTAATCTCTTCAGAATGGTCGAGTCGTACCGCACAGACCGAAAAATCCAGGTCAACTACACTGGAGAAAGGAGTGGGAAGGAAACAACGATAGATTGTCTTCAAGAATCCATAGGCGGACAGACTTTTTGGAATGTCGTCCTAGACTGGCTTCTCAACCGTCTTTCCATCAACGAAGTACACTGC
The DNA here is from genome assembly GCA_013186455.1 of Papilio dardanus tibullus. Classification (NCBI taxonomy): domain Eukaryota; kingdom Metazoa; phylum Arthropoda; class Insecta; order Lepidoptera; family Papilionidae; genus Papilio; species Papilio dardanus. The sequence goes on along the minus strand of QDHC01006681.1, from coordinate 1,077,897 downwards.
GAAGCATTTGCGGACGATATTGTCTTGATTTTCACTGGGCACACCACAACCGACTTAGAAGAAAAAGCGGACAAGGCCATCCAAGCAGTGGTTAAATGAAACAAGCTGAAATATGCCCCTCACAAAACGAAGGCAATGGTGGTGACGAAAAAGCTTAAACGGGATCCCCCCAAGCTATTAATGGCAGGCAAGCAGATCGGCCTGGTGAAGGAAATAAAAATACTGGGACTCGTCATAGACCACAAACAAACCTTCAAAACGTACGTCGCAGCGGCATACCGCTTCTTACATATAAGAAAGCCGCGGATATTTCAGCAAAGGTGACCTGGGGCCTCAATGGCGAGATAAAAGGAACCAGAAATGTAGCAGTAGTCGAGCCGATCGTGTTGTACGCGAGCAGCACTTGGTACCCCGCAGCAGAGTTGCAGATGTTCAAAGACCAACACACTGCAGAGGGGATTTGCACAGAAGATCTGCAGGGCCTATCGCACCGTCTCATTTACATTGACTTTCGCCCTCTCAGACATTCTGTCGCTGAAACTCAGGATGGCGGAGTCCACAATCCTGTATCTAACCAAAAAGAAGGGCTTCAAAGACTACATATCACAAGGCAGCTCGAAAGACAGATATTCTACCTAGACAGACCGCATCCGTCAAAACACACAATGACTAACTATGAATTGCTAGACAAAAGCACAGAAGCGCTGGAAACACACCAAGTAACCGGTTTTACAGGGATGGCAGCAAAATAGACGGAGGAGTCGGAACTGCCCTGGCGTGGTGGGAGGAAGGAAAAGAGTCCAGCAACGCCATATTCAACCTGGACCCCTGCTGCAAGGTCTTCCGGTCGCTGCTATAAGCACTGTACAGAGCCATTCGGTTGATAAAATCCAATGACATACCAATCGTTAGCATTTTCAGTGACTCAAGATCATTCCTTGAGCTACTGAGTAACCCTAAAGCAAATCGTCCTCTTGGAAACGAAATCAAACAAACTATAGCCGAAATAAAAAGAGAGGATGGAACTGTACGGCTATTCTGTCAAAGAGCACCGTATAAAAATACAGAAGCGCGTACCAAGGCCTGTACCCATTTATGCCATTACCAAAAGAAACTGCAACTACAAGACCGACCCCTCCACGCCGATAGCGAGAGGTGGTTGCCCGCCAAAAGGTCTTCGTCACCGACCGCCGCACCAATATCCGCTTCCTGGTGTACCGTCGCGCGGCTCTTCGTGAAGGTCGTAACAGAACAGACTTTGTGCTCAGTGCGGTTAACAGCAGTGTTATAGAAACATACGGTTTCACAGATTTGTGCCTCGATTTAGATTTAAGACGTAATGACCCATGGAGATTTAGGGTGGCAAATGTAACCAAACCGATTATTGGTGTTGACTTCCTTAGTCACTATAATTTAGTTGTAGACCGCCACAATCATCGTCTTATATATAATACTAATACTTTATCTTGTATAGCTTCCTCTGTAAATCAAATATGTAATGTTATGAAATACATGTAGTGAGACAAGATGTTGTAAATAAAGAAATAAAAATATATAAAGTGAATAAGTACACAAAAAGCTCATGTTTGAACAGCAGGAAACGAGAACGCGGATGAGCTTGCGAAACAAGGGGCGCTCATGAAAACTAGAACAGAAGAAGAACGTTAAACGAACAAACTATTATCTATAATCTATATTCATTGTTTACTAACGAGATCTTTTTTACAATAATTTTACTTAATTTACTCAAGTCATTCAAAAAGTCGCCTTTTAAAATTATTTTTCAAAGAAATGTTACTTTAAATTTCATCTTAGTATATTAGATTACTTATATCTGTGCATACATTATAAAACACCAAAGTACACTTCAATACTGCATATTACTACTAAATAATAGTTCAATCATTTAAATGTACAAAACAAACAAATTTTCGTTCATTCTAAGTATATGCAACTTTGGTTGGATGTTTTGGTTAAGATTTTTTTTTTTCATTTTTATGTCTTTAAAATATAGAAAGATCAAATCAACATAATATAATACAATCAATCTACTTATAGTCTTACAAACTTATCTGGCTTGATACCTTTGAGCCTTTTGAAAAAGTGACACCAGTCATCTCTTGTATGTCCGTAATTTCCAAAAACTTTCCGGACTTTAATCTATAGTAATGTACAATCCAAATAAGTTTACCAGACTTTAACCTATAGTAACAATTAAGGCCTTTCTAAGTTATCTGCATTAACACTGTGTTCCAAATCTGGACATAAGCATGTTTTAATATCATCAGTTGCTATTCTTCTATTCCGGAGTAATTCGTTTTTCTGAAAGAAAAAAAACGTGAAAACTATATTTTTTTATAATTATGTACATACAAGCCGTCGCCCGCGACTACGTACGCGCGGTATTAGACAAAAAAAAAACTTTATAAGTAGGGTATGTTTTCTTTCCGACTATGTTCTGTATTCATGGAAATTCATGAAAATACAAACCTACCACAACAAAAACAAATATCCATCCGACCATCATATTTACAATTTATTTACCATTTTCTGACAGCACCAATCATACCATCATTAACTATATTTTGCAATTAATCATATAGAATAGTAGGTATTGAGAGAAAGAAAGTTTTTATCAACTCACCTCTTCTTGTTCAAAGACATCATCATTGTTATCTTGTAGGTACAGTACGAAAATGAAAATATGAATCGTTATAAAGAAATATATAAGCAATATGTTATTATTCTGCAACAAAAGTATATATTGTAAAAGATAAACAACACAAACTGACAGAAAGAATCCCAAAGAAAAAATAGTTATCATATCTTTTTGGATATTCGGGAAGACATTGGAAAATAAATTAATAAAATATATTACCTGAACTTGACAATCCGTTTCCCAGTCAACTGAAATTATATTGTCATATATTTGAATAAACTTCTGTATAGGACAAATCTGCCCACATTTAGGTATATCAAGTATGTGTGGTTCCACTATCTCAGTTGTATTCCTATACAATATTCTCACATAATATTCATTTGAAGAGTTATCTGCAAAAAATAAATACATTACTCTGTCAGGGGAGAAATTGAAACAAGTAGTATTCCTGTAAACATCAGTAATTTTCCAACAAAATTCTCATAAAAATCATTTATGAGTAAGTTGTAAAAATATCAGGTGCTTATTTTTAAAAGTGGTAAACTTCATTCTTGTATGTAAAAATATAGCTAACAATACCTACCATTTAACAGTTCCATTATTATTGTAGATGTATATGACGGACAGTTGCCGTCAAACAGTCCGAGAGCAGACAGAACATTAGCGATTGTAAAATCATGACCACTATATATCGACATTGTCAATGCATCTATTTTTTCTGACATTTTATTTAACATATTATTGACAATCGCTTTCAGAAGTGGACCCGCTAGCAAGCGAGTCATCAGCGGTGTTGCAGTTGGTACCGAAAAACTAAAATAATACACAATTTTAACTATTAACAAAACAATTAAAATTGATTTACTTAAAAGATATAATGTTTCAATTGTTATATGAAAGCAAAATCTTAATATTGGTACTACTAGTAGTTATAATTAAAAAAAATAAACTAGTAGTTATAAATGCGTATTTTAATGGACAAACTGTTGGAGGAATTTTGACATATCTCCACAATAGCCCGACATATTGCAATGAAATCTCGCACAAATATGTATAGACTTAAATCCAGATAATCACAATATTTGATGGCATTATCAAAAGAACTAATATCACTAGTCAGCCATGTTGGATTTAATTGTGTACCAATTTGACTGACTTATCAAATTATGTATTCAACCTAATTACTTCATATCTTCCAAATTACACACTAACTGTCGCCCGCGACTTTGTTCACGCAATTTAAGAAAATACTTGTTAAGTAGCCTATGTTTCCTACCACATTTTGCTCAGTATCTGTGTAAAATTTAATTGAGATCCATTGAGGCAGACATATCTTGACATTCATCTATCCATTGTAACTTTTAAATTTTTATTATTAGTAAGATTTATGACTAGCTTCAGGGTGCAACTGAATCCGGTGGAATTAAAAAAATATTAATATATATAACCTAAACTCAATGATGACATAAGTTTTAAATGGTAAAAACCACTTTAGATATTGGCCGAGTAGTTTTTTAGTTTATTCATTACATCCAAAGACAAAGGATGATGATGATTACATAGATGCATTAGTGGGCGACTACTAGTATTTTATACTCACCTATAACATGCTGGTTCTTTAAGTTTGTCGGGAAATACTGATTGCGTCCATTTTGGCAATGTTAAATTGTACAAATTTTCAATAAACAAAAGGTCATAAATATCATTAATATCTTCAAAATTTTTAATTTTTCTTAAAGTATGTTGAGTCAAGTACCTGAAACAAATAACAGTTGTAGTTTTAATAAACCTGACTAACATTAAACTATTACACAACTGGATCAACCGGTGCAATTTGAGGCACTTATGATGAAAATGTATTGTTGTACCCTACATAGAATATGAACAGACAGGAGAAATATTTATTCTCTAAATATAAAAAAATATATCATAGTTGTTAAACATAACAAAGAACTGTTTGGACTTTATGTTCCTGTTTATAGACATGCTGCTGCTATAAATTGGGCATATGTGGACGTAACAAAGCTGTTATTATCTCGGCTTGTGTGTTAAACTTCATCATAAAAAGGCACAACCGAATGAATGCTTTTAGCAAAAGTTATCATAAATACTTACTCCATCAAGTCTTCATATTTACTTAGATGATCTTCATATACTCTGGAATTTATAAAATTCTTCTTTGCAATATCATACTGTGCACATTCTCTTTTCATTGCTAATACTTCATCATCATGTTCAGGCCTTGTGTGTATGGGTATCGGTTGCCAGTTTAATTTATCATTCCATACTTCTTTACCCGTAGGAGGATACATACCTGCAACATAGAACGTTTAATTAAAATAAATTTTAAAAGTAACAATGGTGGTGCCAGGTAGGTTGAGCTGATAGGAAAACACTTTCCTATGCTAATAAAGCCATAGCATTAGTACCACGTGCGAAATTGCGCGCCGCCAATTTCGCACGTGGTATTGGTGGACACTGTACCTGCTAAATTGACTTCAGCCGACATGAGGGTACGATCGACATTTGTTGAACGAACATATACCTGCTTAGAGTCGTATTTATCACTGATTATATTCTGAAAGCAAAAAGCATTAGTTAATAGTAAAGCACATGGTCATATTAGCATACCACTTTATACCTTTTTACTTACAGAATATCTTTTTCTGAACCATTGTCCTAACGCGTAGTGTTGCCTTTTACCTATATTCGTAAGTTGACCGAACCTAACGGGCCATAATGTTTCGTTTCGCCAAGGATCCGTTGGATATGGATCGATTGGAGTCCTATCGCCATGCCTATAAATGATAGCTGCATATTTTGTCGAAAACCCGCCCAAAGACTGACTTATCAAACAAAGAAATAGCCCGAAGGGTAAATACATTTCAAAGCTTAAAATAACTATTTTAGGCACTTATATTAAGACATTCAAATAACTATTAATATTTTTTAACAACAACCACCATCCTATCAAAACTTCTAACAAACAATACTTTATGTGGGGTTTTTACTTTTTAATGCTTTATAAGCATTTGGCAGTTGGAAAATATACTATGGCACCTTGACAGCGACCCATTTTGACCAATAAGGGAGCAGCCAGCGATAATGTTGCCATTTTTATATTGTCGATTTAAAAAAAGATCGCGCGGTGGTATAAATAAATGTAATTTTAGTAACTTTTAGTAGGACCTCAGATATGATTTAATTACTCATCCGATATAAAAATAATGTTCATTACATCGGACCCTACCTACTTTGGTAGACGAGTCACCCTGTAGTACCAAAGCTGGTTATTTGAAATTGAATATTTTTTTTAGAGCCGAGACTCAAAAAATAAAGATATTCCTGAATAGAACTTATGAAAATAAACACTTCCTAGGTTTCAAAATAATTTATTTAACAGCTTGATATCGATGGTTACCTCATGCAAAAGGACATTATGCTATTCCACAATACAAAATCATTTTACTAAACCAAGGTTAAAGCTGCAAAGGGATATTACAGTTCATAAAAAAAACATCATCTCTTTTTAAGTTTCCGCTCTTAAATACAACATTTTACAATATGTATTTGTAATTTGCAAAGTAGTAGTTTCTCACATTCACTTTGTAAATACACAACAAAAAGTTGAGATCAATAGCAAAAGTTGTTATATTTTTTAAAATATGTATCTCTAAATAAATTTGCCAGTGATCGTGAACTTTTCTTGTTGTATTTTCATGTGGATCGTTATCAAGAAAATTCACTAATGATATTTATGGCAAATAAAAGTGATTTATTTAAATACATATTAGAATCTAGCTACCGGTCGCCGCTACTGGTGACATTTTATAATAAGGAAATTCATCGACTTAAAATGCCTTTAGTTACATGCTAAAAGTTGTATAGCTAATTGTTAATTGACTGATATTTATTGAGTATTATTTTTGGATGATTTCTTTAGAATTTCAGGAGCAAATTTCACTTATCACAATATATTGCTTCGTTACTCAGTAATTTAGAGACCAAAAACTATTCTATTACATAATTTATTGAATATTAGGCCCAAAATTGATTGATTTTAAAAGGCGTGCCGTGCCACCAGTAACACGATAATATTAGCGCGTATACAGTCAATTCGCATTTAAACGTCTAGCTATTTGTTTACAATCTATATTAAGTATTTAATGCATAAACCTCGGTACACCAATAAACATTGCTTTGATAAAATGTCACAACAAAAAAATGTAATTCACAATATAACTCCAATCTAATCCTAAATGTCTAGATGCTCAACAAATTCAGACTTTTGAATTATCTGTTTAGTTTGGACTATTAAAAGCTAATAAAAGTTTTCCTTTTGGCCTAAGCTAAATGTCTTACGACGATGCGACGGTTACAAAAATCTTTAAGAACCACTTATTGCCATTCTGTTACTAGTTAGCTATTTATTTTATAATGGATAAATATAATTATTATCGAAAAGAAGAATAGAAAACGACCATAGCACATTATTATTATGAAATACACAGATTTTCTATTCAAATTTTATTTGCAATTGCCTCACGTGCGCTTAAGATACGACCATTGCAATTGAATAAAGAATCACATTAATTTGCAACAATTTACAAATTAAAAGAATAAAGTTTGTATTCTTAAATAGTAATATTACACTAAGAAATGATTAGACTTTAAGAATACAATAATAAATACATATTAAAGTGTGAATTTTGTTCTCTAAAATCGAAAGGCAAAATTATTGAAATCGAATATAGTTTTTTTTTGTACAAGGGCCGATAATCTAAGAACAATTATTTCTTAGCTAAAGCTATAAGCTTGTATTAAGATAATTGTCTAAATGAATTCACACTGATGTAACATTATTTTATAATTTGTTCACGACAAATTCAACTATACATGATTCTATTATTATTTTATACAAATATTCTTTTTGAAAGTTTTTTTTTCTATAATACATATTTACCTTTGACTAAAATAACGTTTAGAATGTATTTCATAAACATGAATACTTCAAGTTTTATTTCTTCTTTATAACATTATGATTTAACATCAGTTTTTTAATGGTCAATTGAACACAACAGGCAAAACAATTGAAAGTCAGAATAAGTCAAAAGAGCAAAATCTGCGACATTTCTTTACATCTATGCATGTGAAGTTTTAAGTTTGTGAACAAAAGATAAAGATCGTGACAATAGGGGGAATCAATATTAACATAGATTTTGAAAATTAATTGCCATTTTCGAGTCAACTATTTGGTCGTATTTATGTTTTTAGCTATTATTTGAGGACAAGTGAGAAACAGATATTTAGCACACAGACGCATTATTTTCTCTTTTTGCATACAATTTAAATATAATAATTGTGGACTGGAAGTTAATTATGTTATTCTTACATTATTTAAGAGGCACAATAAACTTATTTAACTTCACAATATACTTATAGTCAACTTTGGTGATACGGTCATGTTGAACACATTGTACGCCCCAACAGGGTGGGTTAGGGACGATATAAATAGTTTAATCTAGGGGGCGCGGCAGTGCCCCCTCCCCCTGAGATTAAAATTTACAATAAACCAACCCACTTTGTTTATTTACCAGTCGTTATTAAGTAGTACTCAATTTTATTGTTACTTTGTCATCTTAAGTATACAGTGAGTTGGTTAATTGTAGCTTAAAATTAATACAATGCAAATAATGTCTTATTGTCAGACAAAATAATTTTATAATAAATTTTATAAATATATTATTTAAATGACACAAAAAATTAGATCTACTCAACAATATTACTTAACACTCTACTATAGTTTATTTCCTTATATTGGAATCAAACATTAGCATCCCTAACAAACTTACACAATTTTGACTAGAATTGTTTCACATTATATATTGCGATTAATAATTTATAAATAAGGAAATATCTAGATGAATACATGAAAAAAGACAATAAGATTTAGGTAAATTTTACTGTACCCAGGAGGCTGGCACCCACAGCGGCTCCGACTGCACTCTCCACGATAACTTCAGGAGCTGCGTCAGAGCGCTGGCTAGATCTTCGTTTATGATTTCTTCATCAAACATATAGCCGTATAGAAAATTTATACGCTTCGAAGAGCGTATTATATCACTGAATTCCTCTTCCTGGAAGAAATAAAGAATATAAGATTTTTAAGTAACATTTTTTAATTACTTAGATAAAATAACCTTTGTTAATTTTTTGCATTACTTGAAAGGGAAGACATTGGCTCCTTAAACACAGGTTTACCTAGATAAGGAGCCAAGGCATATACTTGCTGTATGTGTAATAGTTTCAATAAATTAAAATATTATTATACTAGCTGTTGCTTGCGATTTCCTCCGCGTGGAATTTTAAAATATAGAATATTTTACTCGAGGATAATGTAGCTTTTCAATGATGAAATAATTTTTGAAATCGGTCCAGTAGTTCTTGGGTTATTCTATACATACAAAAATACAAAGTTTCACTCTTTATAATATTAGTATAGATGAATTTGTTATTTTATGCAGTGAGAACAAAACGTTATAATATATTCTTAAGAACTTACTGTAAATGATCTTGAACTGTCCTTATCGAAAGTGGAACGAGCATTCGCCGAAGTTCGTGTTTCAAGAAGTCGGTCGAGGGATGGAGGTCGGATGAAGACAATGTATGGCCGCAGACGAGGAGTCCTTAGCATCTTCAATGCTTGCCAATGTGGACTTATCACACATACCCGACCTGATGTATATTTTTCATTAAAATACAGGCATGTAAATTGCAAGCACGCACAGCAAATGATACACAATAATGACAATTTATATTACATTAAATAACATGTAACATAAACATAACATAAGCGATGAAGTTACATCAAGCCTTGTACGCACCAGGATAGTATTTTAGTGGATTAGGAAGTAATTTAATAACTAAACGTGTCGAACAGTATGTACGAACAGTCCTATATTTTAGTAGATTACATCAGTAAATATTCTTTGTTCTCGACTGCTACTCGACTGAAATACTATCCTGGTGCAAAAAACGCTTCAGTCCCATTAAAAATGTTTGTTAAAGTTCTTTGTGTTTTATTCCAGGTAAAAAAAAATCCTTGTTACCAGTTCAGGTATTTTTATAGTAATAAACTAAATGTTACACATTAATAAAGCAGTCTTTTTTTAGTTACCAAATACACCTGAAATTTAAATTTAATTATATGAAATGTTACAAGTTCCACAAAGCTCATTGGAAAATCACGTTCACATATTTTGAAAATCCACAAACGAGTGCAACCTAAAGGAATTAAAAATGTTAAATTAGAAAATAATAGTCGCATTGCTTCTTATATGGTAGGTAAAATTATTTATATCATTTTTTTATGTATAAAATTGACCAAAGGATAATTGCACCTATAATATTAAAATTTTTATGCACCTAGCTTAAGAGTGTGTTATGAAAGTCAAACTTAACCATAGAACTACATTGCAGTGACATTGATAACAGAAACTACAATAAGTATATAAAGTGTAACGCCAGTGGAAACCTACAATAATATTAATAGTAATATACCTGAATTAACAATGCTTTCGACACTCTCCGCTGTAGTACCATAAAGGTTTCCTTTATATTCTCCATGTTCAATAAATTTCCCCTCCGATATGTCCTGTTCCATTTTTTCACGACTCACAAATACATACTCTTTGCCATTTTGCTCACTAGCTTTTTGAGGACGCGAAGTAACTAAACAATATTAATTATTAAAACACACAAATTAATGAATATAATGTATAAAAAATATATAAATCAAACATATGGGACAAAGTACAAATTTTAAAATATACTAACATGGTATTGGTGTCACAAATTTTTCAGGATCAGTTGCAATAAGTCTCCTACGGAGCTCATTTCTGCCGACCCCCGGAGCTCCAACAAGCACTATAGGTCTCACCAATCCCGGTCGCGGATACAAACGGGCCACCTCTTCATATGTTGGTATTATTTCTCGATCAAAATCATCATTTTCTTTTATATCATAGATTATTTTCTTAACTTTTGGCGTTGATTTACATGGCAATAAGGCAGTAGCGGTAGGGTTTGGTGAGCAAGGCGTTTTAGGAGCACAATCTGAACTGGCTGTAGTTGGGCTGCACAAGGCAGGGTTCCCTGTTCATAAAAATTAAAATACATTTGTCTATTTCGTTCTTTTAGAATATTGTACATAAGAAAAGTTTACTAACCATCCATTGTCTGAGGATCTGATTGCCTCTCATGAATAATGCGTCCTTCTTGTAATGCCCGCGAGGGAATCAAACCGGCCCTCATTACTCTATCACCTTCCCGTCGAGCTTGCCACCTAAACAACATCAAAATTAATAAAAATGTTTCCTATCCCATCACTGAATATAATAAAACTCACCAGTAAGCGTCATCCTGTGATACAATATGTAAAATGTCACCCTTTTTGAAATCAAGCCCGGCTTCCTTGCACGGTATATATGGATCATCTGATGAATTATAATTAAACAGAGCTCTGACCCGTACTTTACTTTCTCTGGAACCTCCTTTACCAAATGAAGGAACCAATTTAAAAGTGATTGTTCCTTCGGAGTTTTGCTATAAAAGAAAAATGATTGTGATATAATTGAATTAAATATTTTTTATTCATAAACAGAATTTGCGTACCAAAATAGACAGAACATCAGTTGGAGTTTTATTTTCGACACTGATACCATTGACCTCTATAACTTCGTCACCAGCATGAATCAAGCCGGACCGATCCGCAGCTCCACCATGCATGACACGAGCAATAACTATCTTTCCAGTTTCCTCATCGGTTTTTATAGTTGCCCCCTATGAATTAACATAATTATGTCTTTTGATTCAACTCTCTGACTTCATAGTAATTACAACATTTTATAAATTAAAATAAAAGAAAATAAAAAATCTTAGGATTAAGGAACAATTTACAACATATCAAAACGTAAAATGGTTTCAATGATGTTCTAACATTTTTGTGTGCAGAGTACAGCATTTACTATTTTATTCTATGCTTTACATTATTATTAATTACAAGCTTTTATTAACTATAATGATGCAAATGCAATATAACAAAAAATAATGTTTTCAAATTGTTATGTTATAAGCAATGTGTATTGTGTGGGGATTTGTGATAATTAGCTGCATAAACTAAAAGGGATAATCAAAATGGGAAACCACAAAGAAACACAATACATATTGCAGTACCATCTAGAGATAGCAGCTAATAAATTTAAATCAGTTTTGGCAGGGTTTTAATGAATGAAGGGAGCAGATTAAATAATGATGTAATATAAAAAATAATTTAAAAAATGAATATAAAATATGTATAACATAAGCAATTATGTAATAGCCACTTGTAAATATATGGGAAACTTACCACAATTGGCTCTGCGCTCTGAGCTCCACCCTTTTAATTAAAAAATGTTATAATAACCCCTATTGCTTATATTATTTAAATAAATACATACATGAAAATTTGCATTTATTATGGTTAGAAAATAGAAATATCAATTAATACTAATAGGTTTTATAATGTTCTAACCAATAGCAATAGAAATACAATAAAGATCTAATGAAACAAAATATTCAATTTTATTTAAATAGAAATTATTAATTAAATAGATTTTTTTACGAGAGATAGAAATATATTGAAATTACTGTGCCAAAGCCCAAATCTGAAAGACTAATATTTTCTTAGTAAAGTTTACCACAAAACAAAACATTGTGGAATAGTATAGGTATGTTGACTCACCCTGATTACTCCAGATTAAAGTTTAAATAAATAGCTGCTATTTCTAAATGAAACATCTTTTAAATTACACAAGGCTGACACTGTTTATAAATTCTAAGTGAAATTAATAAATTAAAGTTTTATACGAACCAATGGTTCATCACTTTTGACAAGCTGAACTATTTTGACAGTTTCCTCTTCATCATCTGTGTCAGACGGTACATCGGGAAGATGTGGGTAATAATCTTTTTGGGCGACAGCATCATGAGTGCAGAGTATAGCCTGATTAACAGTACGAAAACATTAGCTATGAATTTTAGTAGGTATTCAAATTATTTAAAATTTTCTGAGGCATTATAAGCTAATTAGAAAATCATTACACATAGTTGTAGTTAGTTCTAGTTTCAAATTTTAGATTAATTTAATACCAATGGAAGTTGCACTAACACAAATCTATCCCAGTAATGACTACATAAGTAGTTTCTCTGGATCTAAAAGTAGTTGGTTGTGACACCAGACTCATGTAAGTGTAGTAATTTTGTAATTAGTTTATATTTAAACAATTTGATGTCCTACAAACCTGAAAATGTGGTTTTTGCAAGAGGCTTAATAACTCTTCATACTCATTAGATACAGAAATGACATCAGCTAGCATTTCAAATACTTCAAGTGTAACCTGCATCGCATTTGAAAGCAGCGGGAAAAATTTATCATCTTTACCATTTGCGACAATTTTATTATGAGCTTGTACTAAAGCATGGAGCTGCTTTGACTGCAAAAGTTCACTTAAGAATGCAACATCCTCTCCATCAGATTGAACATCTTTCAATGACGTCAACAACTTAGTAAGAGCTAAAAAAAACAATATTTTCTTGCATTACACAATTCATTAATTAATTTCTTAAAATGTGAGCACAGCATACCTGGATCCCAATTTTCTGTAGTATTATCCATTTTCATAGTTTCTTTAAAGGGCTTCAGATATCAGAGACATGGCCATTGTTAAATGAAAGTATTTATGAGTGGTATATACCAACTCTACCCAATTTTGATAGGGTTTTAGCCATGTCTCCGATGGTTTGCTAGATTTTTCTAAATGCAAATGAAAATATTAATGTCATTTATAACTATTAAATACGAATTCCATTAGATTAAATACAAATGAAGTTATATTATTTATTACACAGCTTACTCATACTTTTCGAAGTTCTAATTGCTTGAGCAATATTGAGTTTTTATTGCTGAAAACTTTAGTAAACACTGTAATTTCACGCAGCTACAATGTAAGAGAATAACATTAAACAGATTTTCTTAAATAATAAATTCGGAAACATATTTTAACAATATTGATGTTAAACGTTAAAAAGCTTTCGTAACGAAAAACTATTTTTTTGTCAATACTTACCTATCGACATATCACATAATAATGAATAACGAATGTAGCTAAGTAGGAAACTGAATATAAGATAAAGAATCAGAATAGAGTTCAATGTATAAAATTCAAAAGATTAATTTCAATTCATTGCGTTTCTAATAGGACAAGTTAAAATGAAAATCACCGGGAAAAATCAATACCTCATACTAAAACCGTTTCGTTTCACGTTAACTACTTGACAATAATTTGGTAACTTAATTTGATAATTGTGCATAATTGTGAAATTAGCTGCAATCACTCTGTTTTGATTTTTTTTATAAACAGTATAATATAAAATTAATAAATAGAAGAAAGTATTAAAACAAACAAACCAATATCCTGACCAGAAAAATACAAAACACATATAAGATTTGATTGGATCTCGTGACATGGAAAGGGCTAATAAACACGAGCTCATACCCAACTTATGCCCTTCGGATCAGATCACTTTTTGGTCTATTTACCTATGTTTGTTTGTAAAAATAATTATAATATTTTTACAGAACAATAAGCCCAATCTTTGTTTTGGCTGTAATCCAACTTAAATGAAAGTATTTTTTATAGGCAACACTGTCAAGATAAGCCACAAGTGGCACAGCGGTCAACACCGGCAAAGTTCACATCATGGCGGAGGTTGAGGTCGTGTGTATTTGATAAGCGATAAAATTCGCCAACAAATTTTACGAAAACTAGAAAAACCTTCAGAACTTTTCCTTTAATTTAAGTGTTTTTTGTGTATAATTATGATTTGTGTTGATTGTGACTTAGTACTGTAACAACTATATGGGAGTTTGTGTACATCGATTTGTTACTGGACTTATTAAATTAGTGCGGTGGAGTCGTCGGCAGAGAGCAGGGCGGTGTGGAGCTGGTGCCGAGGGTCCTTAGGGCGGCGGAATCGCAATGGGAGCGCAGCAGGCGAAGGAGCGTGGCACGGCCATCGGCGCGTCCATGCGCTCGGCCCGCAGCAGACCGCGGCCACCCAGAGACCCCCGCAACCCGGGCTCTAATATATTTACAGAACATAGCGGTGAGTCATCTTTATTATATTAAATAAAACCGTTTTTCACTTTTGATTTTCTTCTTTTGTGTTAGTTTTATAAAACTTCCTTGTTTTTTTTTACATAGGTCAATTGATACATTCGAAATTGATACATGTTCATCCCTATTTAGTTTTGTATTTTTTCATACGTCTTATTATTGTGCTAAGGCTTAAATAAGATTAATGTCTAAATTTAGTTTTTATTTGTTTTTATTTATATTGTCTTAATTTTAGTTTAGTTTAGTTGTAATTAGCAACATACCTTTTTATAACAATAAAAATAACTTATCAACACTAATTCTAAAAATAAGAGATATTACTCAAAAGAGATTTGGTGAATAATAAATCCATTCAATTATTGCTTATTTTTTTACAGTTCATTTCTTTCTTTAAATATCAAGACCTTATAAGTTACTGCTTTTCTCTTTTATTATTTTTTGTATTGTTTATGTACTTTTTAGCATGTATTGTGAGTTTGTGAGTCAACTGTAGGAGATTTCACATGACAAAATTTCTTTCTGATATATTTATCAATTAGTACTATGTATTATATTGATGGTACCTTCATTTTCATATTAAGAATATGTAGATGAAATGGATATAAACAGAGTTACAGAGCATTTGCTTAATTCTATGCTGTTTTTATACATTTTTATTTGCATATTTACTGATACTATATATCAATTATTATAGGAGTTAAAAGTGGGACTTACTTATTTGTGACTACTTCAAAAGTTAGCGATAAATAGATATAATTCGACTGCTGCATTCACATATCTTTCATGCACTATGTTATATGCAACTAAACACCTACAAACATTAAGATGGATAACTGAATAGACGTTTATCTGAAGGTAACTCGGAAATGGCTTAACCGAACTAGGGATCAGGCGTACAAAGAACACATAGGCATATATTATGTTTTTTTTTTACTTTCGCGCTGAACGAATTGCGGGCGACAGGTAGTAGCCATCATAAGTCTAATACACTATCTCCGTCGAATATAGACGTCAGAGGACTTACAAATAAAAACAAGGCATATCATATTTTCCTATCCATCTCATTGAAACCTATTCCCCATTCAAATAACTTGAATAAAAAGGCATGGAAAATTATAATTATGTTTTTGGAAGCTCCGTCTATTATAACGGTATATTTAATAACAATAGAAAATAAGTTTTTTTTATAATAATAATAAGTGGCAAATGAGCAACTGGCCACCAGGATTCACTGAGACATCTGAAGCGACCCCTGCCCATAGACATTTTTGTTACCATTAAATTCATTCAATTAGTAAATTAATTAAAATGGTATTTGAATAATATGATAGCTATCGTCATACTGTTTATGTTGTTAAAAATAAATTTAAATTTGATTAAAAAAAGTAGTATGATGTTAGTTTATAATATTCAATATGTACATAAAATTGAACGAATGTAATATGATACTCTCACAACTTAAAACTCTGAGAACATGAAATATTATTTTAAATGAATAGTAATCTATGACAATTACATATAAAAAGAGAATACAGACTGTTCTGTGGTCATAGTGAAAGGTCAAGAGGTTGGGACAGGAAAGTTAAATTTGGAAAACTTTTCATCAACAAGGACCATGATCCAAAAATTAAATAAGATAAATCTATAAATAACCACTATATAAATAAAACTTCCAAAGATTCATTTATACATGTGTTATAAATATTGGTTTTCCAATGCAAAAACATAAATTATTGCTATCCATATTTTGAAAAAAAACATGATAACATTATGTATTCTTTCACAATTGGAAAGCTATATTATCACTAAGTAATATAGGCCTTAATTCCGCACGGACGTAGTCGCGAGCAACAGCTACTAGTCTTTTATGAACTATCTCTGTATTTGTAAAAATTGTGTTCTTTTAAAGACCATCCACAATCCCAGAATACTGACTGAGTAACTGTAGCATAATTTCTTAATGGGTTAGAAAACTTGATGTTCCACAAATGCTGAGCGTAATTTAAAGCGATTAAATTGAACGACAGAGAAAGGTTGCGCTTTTAAATTTTGCAGACAAAGTTCGTTCAAATTTTCAGGATAGTTTGCAAACAATGTTAGCATGCCCTTGTAATTTATAACCTAGCTACATATTTGATATGCAAACTCGACTCTGTTGTTTATTCTAGTTTATTCGTAAATACTCGTTTTTATATTGAATCATCGTAAAATAATCTCAGTGAAAAGGGTTGCTTTAATTCGTCAGTTTTATTTAACATTGTTTGTAAACTGTTCAATTTAAAAGAAAAACCGAGAAATCGTTCAAGTTCTTTGTAAAATTATGATATAATATGCAGATTTTTTTGTCGTTTTCGTGTAACTTTAAATCGGTTGGTAAACAATTAATTTGAAAATTTTGAGCAAACAAATTTTACAAAAAAATTGTTCGTTTACTGGGCGTTTATAAGGCGAAATTTTCTGCGAATTTTTGTGAAGCGATATTTTCTGATATAATGTTAAAAATCTATATTATTAAATATTCTATTTGGATTATACGCATACTGGTTGCGGTATACCTACTGATGTGAATAGAGCCTACCCAAAACATATGAGTATTATGTTACTGGACAATGAAGTTTTCCTTGGGACTTTCCCATCATTGTGCTTTGTAATTGGATTAAAAAACGTTTGTGTAAGTCATCAACATTAGGAATAGTACACTTTAATTACAATTATAAAGTTTAACATATAAATAATTAAAGAACATTTGCAAATAATCCTGGACGTAATGACTTCGTTTTAGTATGAAAACATGATGTGTTATTTAATGGAATTTGTAACTAATATAATAAGGCTTTGCGCTCCTTTTCTTACATTATGTTTTGGCTGATCCCATTTTCACCGGTGCTAACAGAGTGCTATAGCAATTTGCTGGTGCCAGTGACAATACCTAAAATGGTTCCCGCTCGATCACAGATTACCTATTATTATTACACGTAGATCCAATTTGTGTCGCGTTATTTCTAAGTTGTAATACCGTTGCGTTTGTTTGTGAATGTGCTGATAGCTAACATATCATCATTTAAAAAAATCTAAAATGGCGACTTGTAAAGGCGTTATTAGAGTTTTGATTTGATGGTCGTCCTAATGGTCTCATCATGAACTAAATAAGCAAAAGTCTATTATACATTTTCCTAGGCAACGACCGGAAGCGCATGGGCAGTCGCGCCTCGTATTAACACACAATCACATTCCCAGTAGAGTGACCTGGCGTTGTGCCCCATCTGTAAGCTACACCAAACGCCACTTTGATCTGTGTTAGCTTTTGTTGTTTACAAAGATGAAGAGGTATTTCATTGCTAAAATTATTGAAAGAATCAAGCTATAGCGAAAGTTTGACAGCGAAAGTTTTAGAACCGGCTTGGCGTTATAATATCTAATGTATTTGGTGGAATTTGATTATGTAATTGACACACTCCGCAAAAATATTTGCAACCTCTGTGACACTTTTTAATTGCCTGTTAGACGTGGTTATATTTATTTATGTGCTCACGAAAAGTCATCGATATAGCATTCGTTCCTCTGAATTGGAATCACAAAAATATAGAAATGACCTTCCTTATAGTATAAAACCTGAAAGTCTTACCTTTGCAGATAAAACTGACTAGACTATGCAGTTTGGGTTTGTAGTTACTTTCTTTTTGATAGCTTTACAGAATAATTCTTTTTCAAACGTCATTTAAATATCAAACAGCGTCTTTCTTTTTGATTCTCGCCTTGCCGTGGCGGTGGGACTCAGTAACCGTGGCTTGGTCACCCATGGTGAAGTAATGAGGAAGCCAGGGCCTGTCCGTGGGTGGGACAGTACCGGCCGAGGTAGTCGCTCCAAGTGGACTTCTTTGAGTCCGCCTTGGAAGATGCTATGATCTGCGGGGACATGGGGGGCAACCTTCGTCCCCGCTGACAGGAAGGAGAGGAGAAAAAAAACAAACTTAAACTTGAAATTACATACAAAAAACAAAAAAAAATTTATATCAATTTATAAAATTTTTTTTTGTGTATTCGTGCAAAATACGCGCTAGTCGTGGAGTTGCGGAAAATGGAGCCGATCATGGGTCAAAACATTTAACCTAGTTATATCAATTAAATTGTAAACGGCGCTTACTTTAAGATTCGATTCAGAATTCGGCCTTTAGTGTGGAGAGTTTGGTTATTGTAAATTGATTTTATCATAGTTATGGCTTATCAATGTCGAACGATAAATATACAGTAATTTTATTTAGGCATTGTTTATCTAAACGTTAATAAAATAATAAAAATCGACAACCATTTCATAAGGTGCGAGGGTAAAAACTTTAGCAGGTTTTATTAATTTTATATTAGAATGCAAACGGAATTCGCCCTTTCTTCAGGTTTAAAACACGAAGCATTCTTCGTGGGCTCAAATGAATATAAACCTAATAAGATTGCCGAGGGGCTTAAGAAGTTGGGAAGATAAAGAATTGCCTACACAATTGTCGTCCGGTAAATTATAAACATCCTTGCACGTGTGTAAGATAAACACTCGGAGAACATTTTATGAAAGTACAATACTTGGAAGTAATTGTTTAAGAGGAGCGCAATAATGTTGTGACAGGAGAAAAAAGTTTTGTCATCGAGATATTTAAGAGAGATCGGTCTGTTCCGTTTTGAATTTGCGACTAGGGATCGGAATAAAATATATTTGGAAACCGCTTTATGATTTTCCATTGCAACTTTGATACGTTATGATATTTCCAATCAATTCGTATATTCTGTAAAGCTATCAAAACCCAATTACAACGAAAACCTCATACTCGACTCATGCAAATATAATAGGTAAAAACTGCAGACTAAAACAACGATGCGGTATGCGACCGCAGCCAGTTTGGAAATAAAACGGATAATTGGATATTGAATTCGGTGCCGGTGAAGATTTGAATACCGTGATGAGACAATAGTTGGGTTTGTTGCGGTTGCAGACCCGGTTGTCTGGCGTGCGCCTTAAATGCACGCATTGTGGAGGGCAAATCTTCACGCGACAAGAGCACTCGCTTCCTACCTAAAGTATGTGAGAAGCAAAAATCAAATGAAGACTTTTACGGAAAATATCTCTCCCAGGAAATATCGCAATATATGAAATTGCATCTTGGAATTTTTACATTATATTCATAACGCAGATATTAGAGGAGACGTTTTATTACCGAAGAAGATTGTATTTTGTGTTCTCTGATATTGCATTCTCAATAAACATAGTCGATTCCTTATTTTATTTTCCATGTCTTGCGATTCTTAAATGTACATAATGTATTTACATGTTTATCCTGTACTAGCCGTCGCTCGCGAATCCGTCTGCGCGACTTTAAAAAAAAACTTTTATGTAGCCTATAGTTTCTTCCAGGCCATGTTCGACATCTGTACTAAACTTCATCAAGTTTCTTAGACGCGTTCTAAAGATTCATACATTCAAACAAAAATCCATCTACAAATCCTAACATTCACTTTTTTAATATTAGTAAGTTATTAAATTAACGATTGACCTTGACTCATACCATTTTGAAGACGTGCGTGGTTAAGAACGAAAGTAAGAATTAATCTTAGTGGAGGTATATTGGTCAATTAGGGCATCTATTAAAAGACGATACTTATATAAATGTGCGTAATATTAAATATTTGTTATGGCACAACGTGGGTGGTGCCTCCGACTTATTTACAATAGCTGAAAGGATCTAGGTCTCGCCTGGCGCCTTATTTGACGTACGTATAATCAATACTCCCCATGTATCGAGTTACTTATAGTCTGATGCACACAGACATAATGGCTTTTACAGTAACATATTATGTAGTAAGTATGAACCTCATTATAGGGATGCGTTAAAGTATTTAAGTAGAGATCGAAGGCTGGTTTCGCTGATTACAACATATTAACTTTTCAGATATGACCATGACCAGAACAATTGCGTGCGTGAACTTTTTACCTGAATGATTTTAGTAGCATTCAATGTCGTTGCAATTTAATAACCTGCACGGTATTGGAACATAAAATTATTACGTCGCCGCGAATATTTGTTACGCTAATTACAATATATTCACGTATTCGCTTAATTACCCTCATTAATATCGAAGTTTTTATATGTATTACAATTTTGATAGACGTAATACGTAGTATGAAATATGCCCTAGAAGTAGAAAATACTTATCAGAGACAACCTTGAGTTTCCAGTAGAATACAGTAACAGCTGTACAAAACATATTGTTATCTCTTTTATTTCAAGTTGTATGAGGAAGATGACAAAATGCTTTAGTATAAGTGTTTTGACAGAGGAAATTCACGGTTTCCTTTAGTTGATGCGAGTCGATAAGGAACTGAATTAGCGCAGTTTCGTTGTAATCTGCAATGGCCTAAGGCTCGAACGGTGCAAGGCCTGATCGACCGGTTCTAGCAATGTTCCCACGCGACAGTGGTCACCATTCGTCCTGCGCTAAGTAGACTATCCCAGTTTACTATATATTTTCCTATTATTATTTATTCATTTATGCAGAAGTAACTGTCAAAGTGATATTGTAATATTCCCAATTATTGGATTTAATATAAGAAAAGTATAAATATTAACTGTGGCCGGAAAGCCTTCATAAAATTTGAGAAAACAACTAAACTTTGTCACAGACTGACCACATAGATTTGTTGCAATTGCAACTAGTGGAAAACGGAAGCGAATCTTCTAGTATGAAAGTAACGAGCAATTGTGATTGTGTGACATCCAATATATTTCATTGAAACTTAACGATAAATTTTATAAAGATTTTTTAGAGGAATTACAAAAATCACGGCAATAGTCACTATCAACAGTTTGGAAGTTGGGTCAATAGTTTAAATGCGCTGGGGTTGCAAACTTAAGTACTCGCTAGTGCCGAGGGCTGACCCTGTTCGGAGACCGTTAAAACCGATTGACATGGATTCTAGAGATTTTTATCACTATTTTAAGAAAATATGCTTTTAAATTCCAACATACTTTGAAAAATTTATTTATTTCATAAGTGTAGACAAGTGTCCTAACGATATAAATAAATAATTTTAAGAGGGATCGAAGAACACTCGTGTTATTTATTTTTTTGAGGTATCATAGACTCGACATTTCACAAATATTATAAAGATATTTAATGAACCAGCTTGTGGACTATGCATCAACTTTGCATATAACTTTCATATTTTTATTAAATAAAATGAATGTCACTGTGGCGCAGCGCAGTCGACTTCATTAATGAGATTTTCCGTCTTCTCGTTATTTTTTTTGCCACAGAGACCAGTTGTATGCGATTTTAATTAAAACATAGTACAAGTACCTATCGTGCAATAAAAATAAAATTTGAAATCTGTGCCTATTCGTTTTCTTGTTTTTCATTTATTCAACAATATGAATATGGGTTAATGAAATTAATTTAATATATGTTTCTGAAGGTAGTTAGTCTAGTGTTTCTTCACATAATATTTTCACACTACTTCAGAAGAAGCTTTGCTTTATGATAATGATAATTTATTAGGGAATGAAACGAAAAGCGGCGGAAAATTCAGCAAAAGAACATGAAACATGGAAAAGACATGCCATTTAACGTTATATCGCTGTAATCGATAGCGGTTCTCTTTAACTGCTATTATAAAAAAACTGTTTTTTGGTGCTCTTGTTATGCTATATCCAATAACAATGTGGTCACGTAACCTTCCTTCACAAGGCCAAAGTATCGAGTAAATCTGTAACAGTTCCACAGCTAGCTACAAAGCCCACTGTTTGCAATGAAAACATCTGAATTGAGAATAAACAACCTCAGAAGTATTTCTAGGCTTTCGTTTAATTAACTTAAAGTTATACAGTATTCTAATATTAACATTAATTCGTCGGGATACAAGGCGTACTAACTGTACGTTAAGGTAAAATATAAAATACTGTCTTGCTCTACTGAGTATACCTTACCAAAGAATTAATGAGACCAGAAGAGTACATGTAGGAGACTCTACTGCTTTTACTACTTTATAATCATCACCAGCTCACTATACGTCCCCACCGAGGGGCACGGAGCCTACCCCCTAAGGGGTGACTAGGCCATAGTCAACCATGCTGGCCAAGTGCGGGTTGGTCGACTTAATAATACTACGGGCAAATATACATATGATATTAATTATATTAGTATGAATTTAAAATCCTATTTTATAATTGTAATATTCGTTTTGCACGAATTTCGCATTTATTATCGATATACTGAAATTCACGTATAGTCCAAATATTAAATGAAATGGGATAAAATATAAAATTATCCTGTTTTTCAACTTGAAAGGCTTCAAAGGGAATGAATCCATCGAAACTAATTGATCACTTTTGCCTGGCTCACTGCTTTTTAATTCGTTATATCCAAAATACGCGTTCGTGCATATAGGACTCGTGTAGTTGTAGTATGCAGTTTGTGTATGTGGAGTACTGGCCGCCAATTACTGTACCGTGTGCGTTATTTACTTCGTGGTTGAAAGGTCTGTATATAGTCTATGGCTTTCAGCCTGTAATTGCTTCGTTAGCTGAACGTTTACAGGGTGAATTCAAATATACGACATAAAATATTTTTGTGTATTTTATTTAGAAGCTGTATTTTTCTATTAAATTGTAATCATTTTGTTTAAAGTCAAATTTTTCGTTTATAAAATTACTGGAAACTACTACTATGGATAGTTTCAATTTTGGTATGTCAAAATATCGTGTACAATTTGTTAGCATTATTAGAATAGTCTGTGTAAGAAAATAAGTGACTTTTACAAGAAAAGCTACAGCTATTTTTCCAAGATTAGACTATTTTTTAGTCCACGCATAATTTGGCGTATGTTTGTTATAAGCAGATGTAGATTGACAAGCTTTATGAATAATTTATATGGACTTGAACGGATGCTGGTCGCAAAAACAAGTGTTTCGAACAGATGCATAATTTATAGTCTTGCAAGTTTATATTCGTATAGCTCAATATCACAGCAACACGTCGACGTCTTGATATGAATGTAAAATAATGAAACTATTATTCTTTGAAGCGAAATAAAGGTAAAAATAATATGCGCTTTTGAACAAAATTTCAATTGTAAGTCATCGAGATGCACTATTTTTTTAACTTACAACATTGTAATTTAAGAACGACATCGTTCTTGTCGGTAGACCAACAACCAATGTTCTCTTGCCTGTGCCATTCGACAAGTTTGTTAGCGTTAAATTCACAGTACATACACGGTAAGAAAATAAAGTATATTTAATAATTTAATGTAAAATGTACAAAAGATTGTACCACGTACTTTGCAAAGAAGAGAATAGTTCGCAAAATTCTATTGCTTACAATGCATAGATGTGGCGAGGAGCGCCGGCTACGTATTTTATTGTGTTACGCGTTACAAAGATCAAAGGGAACATTTTCAGGAAACGAGCGGGTGACGCCACCCTACCCCCTAAGCCACCCTACGTCCCAGTAACAGGTCGTGCTATTGCTGCTGCGATGTGTCGTGACAACTCACATGTTACTTGTATAATATGATATTGTATGTTAGTTGAATTTTAATGAGAGGAGAGGATGTCCCAACTAGTATGCGACCGCAAATATATGATACTGCATAAATCAGAAATCCAATTATTTCTATATTAAGAATGTACTCGTATAGAAATATAATGTTACTTTTGAACATAGAAAATATTAAGAAGAGGTTTTCTTAAAAGATAAAAAAAATAGTGTTCTTAAAGCTTCTTTTTTTAATCCTTTTCACCAATTAGGCAATTAATATTGTTCTAATATTCTTGCAACTTGATATTTATATGGATTTTGATATCGACGCCTTCACTCACTTGAGAATTTACTGTCATTTTTTTATCTAATCTTATCTCTTACATTTATATTCAGGTTATCTAATAAATAACTAAAATGCATATATTTTAATATGAAAATTAATTTAAGAATTAATATGAAATTTATAAAAATTTAATATGAAAATTAATTTCGTAGAAGAAATATGACCTACGATAGATAATTTAGAATATATTGTTTTATACCTCTGTTGTTCATACGACGGATTTCTATTTGTTTTTTCATGTTTTTCAGCTGTGGAAAACACTGTCAAAAAAGGATGGATTTTATACAGAACCGGCGTAAAGCAAAATTTTATATTTTTTACTGGCTTTTATTTGCGACTTCGTTTGCGGGGAATTTTGAAAAAATTGCCTCTGTTACTGATAATATGAAGCTTTATAAAGGTGAAAGAATTTTTCAAATAGGCCCAGTTTTTGTGTTTTTTAATGAACATCAGTACAAACTTCTTTGTATAAACCAAACTACAATTCTTTCTTATTTAATACTCACTGTTGCTCGCGACTTCGTCCGCTCGAAATTAAAAAATAATATAGCGTATGTTACTCGAGGATAATGTAGCTTTCTAACGGTGAACGATTTTTTGAAATCGGTTCAGTACTTAGTTTCTGAATTAATACATATAAAAATATAAATCTATTCTCTTTATAATATTAGTAAAGATTAAGATATAAATCTATACAACATACGTAGACTAAACGAAAATATTATTGCGTTGCAGTATTATAATTGTTCCATTTTGGAATCAAGCTGCGACGAAGTTGGACAACATAATACAAAGTATACAATCATTTCTTTACCGGGAAATGAGGGAAGACGAGAGTAAAACTTAATAATTGGCTATAAAGTCAACGTGTTCATTATAGATTTCATTTAATTTCTACCGGTGTCAAAATGTCCTAAGAATTTTTAATAGTACAATTAGCTTAATGGTCAAGTAGTCCAGTAAACGCCAATACTGGATGATAAAAATTCTTTTATGATTAATAATTCCGATACAATCAATTTATATATTTATTTCTTCTAATATAAAGTGGCAAACTAGAAGTTTATTTGCGTTCATTAGTATTTAAAGCTTGCTAATGCAGGAAGCATTACTAACTCTCAAGCCGTAGCTGCGCAATTTTCGAAATTGCAAACTTATTCTATAAACAAATTGCGCACTTTATATTCCATTAATTACAGCCTTTGACTCGCAAAATAAACAGAAAATGCACTAAAGCTTTCATGGAAATTAGTTGTTTGTAACTTCACCCCCTAACTAAGTTGATTTTACATATTAGTTGGCAGCGTGAAACAAGTCCGACATTACATTTTCATATTGTAATTTATAACTGAGCCCGTATTCGCACGGACGATTTTTTTATGGTCGTGCTCATACGAACAGTTTAAAATCATTCTTGTTTCGTTCGTCCAGAGCTCAAAGTGGAAGTGATCGATAAAAAAGCGTCGCGTTTTAAACGCGCTGCAGTTATGATACAGTGAAATACAACTACTTTATTATAACGCTTTTCTAACGAACGTTATAAGAGCGCCCGTACGATTAGTCTGTTTTACTTTTAAAGTTGTATAACGTTGTATTATATTGTATAATTTTTGTTTAGGTGGCATATAACCTAAATAAATATTTGACCTGTAATACAACGCGTTGTTTTATATTTTCATTTCTACTTTGATGATTGCATAAGCCAAAGTACGGCACACTTGTGATTTTAAACAAACTAAACACACAGCATAATATGTATTCATCGTTCAATAAATCTACTTCAAGTCAGCCCACCCTTCGCAGACATAGTCCTCTCTCGTTCCCACTACCGCTAGTGACACCAGCCCTTGCAAATCCAATAAATTAATCGTATTTATGCGCCGCCGTCCCGTATCCGTTTACCGCTAAACTCTCCCGGCCTTTGAGAATTTTATGAACAAACCACATCGATACTTTGATTGATTTGCCTTTGCTATTTAATTATATCAGGTAGACTTCATTACAATTCCGTTATGGTACCTCATATAAGAGTAATTGTAATATCGCAAAGATAGGACACATCCACCGCAAAATCTTATATGTTCTGGACCACGTCATTAATTTCAAGACATCCAGTGTTGGACATTGGTATCTATGATTATGACACAACACGCTAATCCTGCGCCATTGCGGTTTTAATGCATGTGTGCATGATAAGCTCCTCTAACGTATATCAGTTCATATATATATTCTGTTTGATATTGCAAACATGTTAACATGAGTAGCCAGTGCCAAAAAAATAAACCTTTAAGGTACGCAATTCTTCTGCAATTGGAGACACCTATGGACAGCGGTTGCTTTGCTACTTCGGGTTCTAATTGGTTTTTCAAACTCATAGAAAAAAAAACAATAACATATGTAATTGGAAACCCGCAGTTAAATTACAAAATACCTCCTCCGTTGTCTAAAGATCTGAATGTCAAGATTGTCAATCTTTATAAAGCCAATTCTTCGTATACATGGGGAGACTTCTTAACATGTTCAGACCTGTATCCCTCCCCAAGTATACAAAGAATTGGTTTTATAAAGATTGACAATCTTGGCCTTCTGGCGCTCGCGCTTCATTGTGAATTCGTCGCAATACCCGGAACTAGGGCAACATGTCTTTGGTCATTCTTACGCCTCCTTTCTTAGTGGAACGGTATTCTAACATACGCGTACGCTTTCTTTGTCTATCACTAAGTTCTACTGCATGAATAAATAGATTTATAGTTCAATTTATGTTATAATTGTCTTCAAATAGCTCACTATCAGGTCTATGTTAACATAAAATAAAATGGTAACGAAATGATCTTTTCCAAAATCTTACTATTATTAATGTAAGTAATTTCTAGGTATTTAAGTTACACTTATTTTCAATTAAAAGTAAAGAACCTATAATAATTTTATTATAAGTTCTTTCTTATTGCGAAGATGTTTTTGATCGGATAGATTTGTCAAAGAATGTTTTTTTACCAACGTGACAGCTGTAGCAAAGTAAAACATGAAATATTCAACACAGTACGAATGTTCTTTGCCTATATTTAGAGAGACACTGTTATCGATTCATATATGAACTCGTGCGTCAATGAAGGTTGATTCCAACGTGAAGATATTTAAATTTTTATAAGTTGACTTTTTGAGTTACGAGTTTGGGTTGTTGTTGCTTTATTATCCCTAGGTGCAATAGAATAAATTGTGTTACAATAAAGCATTTTTGTACAATATTCTCCTTCGTCGCTTAGAAATAAAATGAAGCCAGTATTCCTCTACGTGTTTTTCAAGTAAAGAACTTGAACCCTGAACCACACTCCGCCCCTTTCCTAAAAAAGTCTGGCTATGAATCTATAAACTCTTGAGATTTTTGCGGATGTTGATGGGTATCGGTGGTTACAAAACATCTGGAGCCGACTGTTCGTTTGTCGCTGTCTACTCTGTAAAAGTACATTGAGTTTTAACTACGTTATATTATGGTTCATTTTAATATGTATTCGTTCCGAATTATAAGGTTCAATTTCGGTAATGAATAATTTAGAATGTTATGTTAAATAATAAGGATAACGATCGGCGTCGGTGACGGCTCACCAGCTGAGTCACCGCCGCGCCGTCGTCCATGTGTGGCGAGTGGCGACATTACCGACGGTCGGCAGTATGTGTACATTGTGCACATGCCCCTTACTTTTAATTGAACCATATTATTTTTGTTTATGTATGCGATTTATCACAGTTATGATTAAAATGAGTAAATACGATTGCGAAACTGCATCTGCATTTGATTAATTAATATTCTCAGTAATATGAAGTAATATGAAGTTGAAATTTGAGCAAGCAGATCCAACATCAAGTGCCTCATCGCTAAATAAGCACATACGTTGCAGATATGTTCCTCGTATAAACGGAATAAATAGAAAAATATTATAATATATCCTTCTATCGTCGATATTTTTAAAAGAAAAATCTTTAAATAAATATCTAGAATAAAAACTTTTTTTATAAGGGAGGCAGTAAAAGTATTAATTCCAGTATAAAGTCTTCGGCAGCACCACTCATCAGATGAAATACAAAATAATCTACGTATAACTACGCAAGTCTTTCGGTGCGTTCGTGTTTTAATTTGCCATCCCATCCGGTTTATGTAAGAAGATGTTGCTAGCCCTACTTGCTACTGTTAAAGTTGTAACTCTTTTAATTTGGTATGTCTTTCATAAGTCATAAACGACAATTTTTTATTTTTATTTACATATACATTTTGGTCTCCAAGATAAAATTAATCATTATCAAGTATGCAAATTTAACAAAATAAATGCTCGTTCTGATTCGAACCCATTTAAGAAGCAATAACACTTCACAGTATTCATGAAATGTAATATAAAAATACCTTCATTCTTGTAAGAAAATATATCTGAATTCAAGTACGTATTGCGAAATGAAATCCAGCTGTGTGGAGCGAACGAATCGGTAAGACGACGCACGTGCTTGTAATGAGAGAGCTAAGAGTTCTTCAACTTCTCGTAATAGGGCTAGACTTCACGTCGACTGCTTTTGTCTTTAAGTTTCGATTCGACTTCTTTAAGTAACGTGACTCTGAGCTATTTTCTTTGTAAGACGTCGTCGTGTTCCCTCTAATCGGTTGACGATCTATACTGTTTTGATCAGCACTAAAGTCCGTTTCATAAGTTTTATTGTTCAATATGCAATAGAGTGTTAATAGAACGTTAAAAGAAATACATTTTCTCATGATACAATACATTCGGTAGAAATAATTGACACTCTCGTTTATAATTTAGACCACCAACTTCGATTACGGATAATGTTGATACTGTCTTATGACATATCTTGTTCAGATATAAAATTTGTGATTGTTACAGAAGCATTGCGTCAAAGCCGGCCGTTACCGCATATACCTGACCTGCCGGACGGGGAAGGAGCCAATGCCGCGCCCCCAACGCCCCAGCTACTCGAGACCGCTAACAGGTTCCTATTTACAACATGTTTCCCTGATTGTATAGTCCAGATTCAGCTTAAATTAACTTTGTGTTATAATGTCACGACTGAAATTCATAAATTGTTGGTAAGTAAAGGGTTAAGATAGACATTAGTAAGTTCCGCGTCTGATGCTAGATTATCTGTATGTGTCGCTCTGTCGGTAACATGTTTCTCGGTTTAAAGTAGTGCACTAGCACTAGAGTTATTTACTAAAATCTCTTACTTGTTCTCAGTTTTTTTTTCTATTGCTTTGTGCATAATATCACCTTCTTTAGACAATATTTTTTATAGAAGCAGAAAAAACAAGGGTCTGACCAGATGTTAAACTCACCGACACTACTTATTATTAACGTCCCTCAATAATAAGAAAGCGAATGGTCTGTCTGTTTTTAGAAAAAAATATGGATAGTAAATGGAGCGATAGCGGGTTTCATCGCAATTTCAAATTTCGCATGTTTTTGGATTTCCTGAGTACATGAACAAAGAACGCTTTTTGCACAGATGGACGTCAAAGGAAGATCTTCTAGCACACCAAGAAGACGATGATCCCCAACTGTTCGTTGCATTGTACGACTTCCAGGCGGGAGGCGAAAATCAGCTTAGCCTCAAGAAAGGTAAGCCCCTTCTGCGCATATTACGTTGCGGGGCTTTAATAAGCCCGCCTACGGAACCCGTCGCACAAGGCACGGTCTGTGCGGTAGGAAATTAAATAGTGAAATTTTCCTTTTGTATGTACGGACAGAGCAAGCTGGGGTGGTTGGGTAACTTAATCCGCTTACACTGTACTGAAATAATTTCTTCCGTATATTTCCCATTGTATTTGAGTACTTTGTAATAAGAACTTGTTAAAACGGAACGTAACGTCTACTGTTCGGAGCATTTAATTAATTAGTAGAGTCGTTCAAAGTTTTGTAACACTTAAAAAAAACTTATTAAATTCTAGTCGTTTTCTTAAGAAAGTTACGTTAATAAGCAATTCGTTTTACCGGTCCCATCATATTTGTAATATTGGACTGTTTATGACAATTTTCTGCGAGGTCGTGTATTGAGAAATTAAGTGAATTAAAATAATAAGGTTTAAGGCACTTTTTCGACTTGTCATTACTTACTGTCGTGTGCTCAAAGCATGTCTATACACCGGAAGGAAGCATGTCAGGCGCGATGCCGCACTCGCTCGCAATCAAGGCAACCGCCTTGCCTGGCTGTGTACTAATTGATACACAATTAGTTCTCTTCAAGAAATTATGCTCTACAAGGGTTTCATCTAAACCATTTTAATATAGAACATCATACATTACTATTTTCAAGCCATACATTTACCAATATTCCTCGCTTAACGGAAAATTAAATTTACATTTTCAAAAGTCTTCTTGAAATAGATATTTCCGTGATATTGCATTTTATTAAATCGGAACCGAGGAAACTTGTCGAGATTTATTTCCATTCCATCGGTTTATTTGACATGAAAGTAAATTCAATACCATTTTCAAATAAAATCGAGATATTCGCGTAGGTAATTTTATCTATATTTGTAGTTGTAAAGTTTAATTTAATTAAACTTTTACATTTTATTTCATACCGATGACTGTAAATTACAAAGTTATTCCTTACAATTTTACAGTCATAGTTCCTCTGGCAATTGTATCGATGACCTTTCCAACTGTTCAATGAAGAACTATTGATTTGTCGAGCAAAAACGCGAGCAACGACAGACGATTCTATGCTTTAACTATTCATTTTGCTCCGTCGTTTTTATTTACTTCTTCAACTCGCTTCAGATATTTGAACCTGCATAAAAGGAGCTCTGAGGAGTAGTTTGTAATTAACAGTTTTTTTTTAAATCTTTTACTATCCTCTTAATAGAAAATTTATATTGTGTTACGCAGCTTTTTTTAGGAACATTGGATAATGGTGATGATTTGCGTATACTATACGAACAAGATGTTCGTCCAATTTATAAAAGAAGATAACAATAGGTATACAGTCAAAGGCGGTCTATCGATCCATTTACGTACGATATCCAAGTACTAATTTGGGCTGGTGGAATGTTTGCTCGATGCTTGTAGGTGGCATGCATGTAAATATCGTCTAATGCTGACTGCTAATTGCACATTCAATTGAAACTTATACTATTCAGATGACTTTTCATTTAGGTACAAACATGTTATTAACTCATTCGGCTTTCTACGATCTGACAAAAATACAAAATATCCAAACAATATAGGTCATATCTGGAGATGTTTTTATATATTCATTTTAGTGTTATAAAAGTGAATTACTTCAAAGGAAACAATCAATTGAGACTGTTTCGTTCAACGCCGATTTACTTTTTCCGGTCCGGAATTATTGTAATTTGGTATCATTACTTCTTGACTTTTTACATATATCTTTGCGTATATTTTATATGTTATTTTATACTAGCAATCTGCACTGTATTGTCTCGCAGAAATATTAGAACAAAAAAAGAACTAAATGACGAATATAGTATAAGTCGCTTCCTGACTTAAGATCTCTGGCGGTAAAAGTGGTTTATTTGTTAAGGAATTTATTTAAATCCATTATTTTTGCTTACTTTTCCCTTAAGAAATAATAACAGAAAGCCCGTAAATATTTTCGTTTAAATTTCTTAAATTATCTTTTGATACGTAATCTGATAATGGAAAACAACAAGGGGATTTCTTAGAGTTGTGTAATATTTACGATTTGAACAAGTTTAAAACGATGTTAATTATGCAATTGAAATCGGGTCGGTTTAAATAGATTAAAATGTTTTATTCGTTGAAATATAGTTTTATTCTATGTCCTATGAAATTATCTCTTAAAAGGTTGGTAACCTCTTACCAGCTAACGATGTGTAGGACGGGCCGCTACTAGTCCGAGCGACGACCTCACTTGTTGGAGCTTGCTTGCTCTTCGGTACTTGCTGTAACTTCAACAAATTTCCTGAAATGGTAATAAGGCATTTATGAGTTTTTTTTTCTATTTGTGAAGGCTCAGTTTTTTACAAATACCTACAGTAAAAAGTTAGTTAGTTTTAAACAAGGAATTGTATATCATAGTATCATACTCTGAAAATTTTACATTCAGGGTGGTTATCCCAAGTGCATGCGCTACAAAGCGATTCAATAGCGAACATCAAAAATGTATGGAACTGGCAATGACGATATCTCAAGTCAAGTGACAAGTACATGACTTTGCGAATGTCATTGTCAGTTTCATATATTTTTGACGATTCCATCAGTGATATCGCCTATCGAAAGATACTTTAGGTAACGCCCTGTTGTGGGCTATAGATTTTTGAAAAACATGCTCCTGCATCAAGCTTTATTTTAGTTCTTTTGAAATATAGCACAATTTATTAATAAGAAAACTCTATAGAATTCGTACTATAAAGTGCCTTTATATCAATATATTTTGCACTCAATTCCTTGCTAATTGGCTTTCCACGGAACTTTTTCAAATAAATTGGATAACATTTTCGCTTGGAAAATTTAATAAAAATATTTCAATACAAGCTACACGCTATTAAATACAAAAAAGTTATTGTTAAAAGAAGAACTAAAAGAGTGAAAAAACTTATTTATCAACATATTACGTTATTTTTGGTTACTCGTAAAATATGATATTAATAACCTGCTAAAACCTTTTGTGTACCTCGCATTTAAAATGTCAATCCTATACCTTTGACTTCTGAAAGTTCCGATGCAACAAAGAACTTTAATCATACCTTTCAAAACAATATGAAGTTTGATCGGTCGTTTTGAACGTGCTTAAAGTGCCTGTCAGTGGAAAATTGCACCGACGTAGTTTGCTCAAAGCCGTTCGAAGAGTCAAAGCCGTGCGTGCAGTTGACAGAATTCAAACAGAGCGTCGTCTGCGCGTCTTTGTTCAATGTTCCGCCATTTTCAGGTTTATGTATTTCAACATTATATTACGGATGTTATGTGTCTGGATAACGATGTATAACATAGACATTTAAAGTGCGATTTGTAGAATTTGATTTTTAATGTATAGCTATTAATAGCATCTTTGTAATTGGACTAATATAGTTAAACCTTGATAAGAGAGAACCTACATAAGCGAGACAAATATCGCGGTCCCTTGTACTCTCGCTTATCCAGGTTCGACTGTATTGACTTTATAAATTATGGGTAGAGTTTCATTGCTTCCTTTATTATAGGCAAAAGTTAAAAGCGATGTAGACGACCTTTGTCTTTTATAATAATAATAGAGTTCTTTTTTGGTGGTGAGAAATGAAATCAATACTTATAGAAGTAAAATTAGATTTGAAGTTATAAGTTATTTCTAGACTAGTTTGGAATAACTTTCTAAAAAAGTCTACATTCTTTTTAATAATTATTTTCAAGTACGGTTCGTCAGTACCTGAGGATTTTATAGCTCGTAATACTTTACTTTGAGATTGAAAACCTGTGAAAGGAGCCATTCAATAGGACTCAAATTAAAAAAAAGACCTGAACCAGAGTATATAATTAAGCAAGTCTTGTTAAAACTTATCCTTTCAGGCGGGCTTTAATATTTTCTCTTTTGAGTTATCTACGGCGTTTCAAAGGGATCTAGAAAAAGTTACTCCTCCTTATTTCATCCTTATAAAAAGCTGATTTACTTTGTAGCTTTTGACATCATAGCGTAAGTTTCCACTGTATAAATATATATAACATGTTCTCTTAAGAATAAGTTTATTTTACTTAATGTTACTTACGTTTTGATTTGTTTTTATTTATGAAGAAACAATCAGTTATAATGAGTAATCAAATCAATACAAATCATTATGTAATTTTACTAATATTTAAAATACGCACGCTTCTATGGATGGCTGTTTGTATGAAGGTGAAATGGTAAACGGATCTCCGATGAAATCTTGCTATGTTACTATGTTTTTTTTAGTTCCGGGCAGACGGAGTCTCGGGTGACAGCTAGTTTACTTATAACTGTGCGTAGGTATACGTATCATTAAGCTCCTTCCATCATGCCAATCTACATATATATCGTCTGCTTGTGTGTAACTGATTGAATTCTGATGCTCTCAGTGCTGCCACTCTATACACGTTGAAAGCATCGGTATATACAATCAGGGTTGTCGCATTTACATTTGGATAGTCTATGATACAATATAGTATACAAAATGTGTATACTATATTTTTATTACAAATACAATATCTTAGCAACATATTATAAATGCGAACGTATATAGGACGTATCTAGGTATCACAACGGGACAATTTTTTTTTTTAATTCGGTGCGGACAAAGTCAAGGTTAAAAGCTGGTATATAATACAGTAGTAGGGAACTTATTCTGCCAATAAAATCAAAGGATGTACATAGGTTATTGTTTAATATTCAAGTCGCTTGTCCTTAGTATGTGCTTGCTATTTTCTGGACATTGAAATATAAAATAATTTATAATAATCAAAACAGACAGCAAGGTAGGTTTATATTTTAATAACATTAACGAGCGTCGGTAATGTTAACATATGCAATACTAGCGGTCGCCAGCGACTTCGTCCGCTTGAAGTTTAGAAATTCAAAACAAAGTTTTATATCTTATTTTAACCTTTATAAAATAAGTTTGAAGTATTAATACCTATCAAACCCAAGTGCAAAATAGAAAATTTATAAGACTTATACCTACACTGCAAAAAATATTTCTAGTTATGAACTTTGGCCCCGCTTTTTTTCCTCAAAATAGAAATTTGTAAAATTCTTGAATGGCAAAGTTATTTATTCGTTAGTTATTTTCATAGAATTCTGA
>QDHC01006681.1:1025278-1035284 GCA_013186455.1 Papilio dardanus tibullus | reverse complement strand
TCGAATGACATCGCGTTTTTCACAAACAGTTAGTAGTTTCGGGTACAGGTAGTACTTCCTGCAGTAATAGTTTAATTAACACAATAATGAATACAAAATTAATTATATTAATCCACACGAAAACACAACAAATTATACATACACTATATTAAAATAATAAATATACTATAATAAAGATTTAAGCATTTGAAATGAATGAATTGTAAAGTTTAGTGAAGAAATTTTGATTGAGTAACTTTGTTCCTAAAATTTGTGATTGCATTATATTTAATGTTTAACATTTTCGCCTTGTTTGGATGTGATATAGTTTTATTTTATAAGTTCATATTATCTTACTGTGTAATTAAAAATATTATTATTTACTTATAAATACATTGTGTGATTGCTTTTTCTACACTAAAATATTTAACGTGAACGCTGTTTTGTAATTTTACCTCTAGAATAATATAATGATAGCCTGAAACATTTTTATCAAATGGTTTATTGTACTATAATGGAAATATTCAAGTTTCATTTGTCGTTCACTTGAATCAAAGTCTGAAGAGTAATTTTGTACATTGAAAATTTAATGAAAGTTATGTAAGCTTTTTTTTATTTATTTATTAAAACTAAAACTACAGACTCGCGGTCCATACTCTTTTCTGCTCTGTTGTTATTGTTGGCTTATGTTTATTACAATTTTTATAGCTATACTTTATGTAAGCTTTTATGCTACTTACTACTTAAAATATAAATGCGAAAGTTACGATGGATGTTTGTTTTGTCATCTCCAGGGGGGTTATCCAAAGTACATTCGCTACGAAGCGAATCCATAGCGAACGTCAAATATGTATGAAGCTGACATTGCCGTTCGATATCTCACGCGTGACAATCACATGAATTTATCGAATGTTAATGTCAGTTTTATACATTTTTGTCGATTCCGTCAGCGATATCACCGATCGAAAAGTACTTTGGCTAGCCCTGCAGAATGGATAGCGAGGAAATTTTACACAGAGTTAGAACGTAGTCTAACAAAAACACAGGCTGCTTACTATATTTTTCTCAGGTCCGTGCAGACGGAGTCGCGGGCGCCAGTTAGTAATGAATATGTAGCTGATACTTGTTATATGAAGCGGTATAATTTATCGTATGCGATATTAAAGTGGGCAGAGGACAGCAAGAATTTACGGGAAATAGTGGTTCGGTTCAGTTTTGTAGAGCGTTCTCTCTGAGGCACAATGGTTATAGTATTACCTATGTTAATTAGTATGAATATTATAAATGTAGTAAGTTCGGACTGTAGAGCACTTGAAGTATAGGTGACTAGTCACTTCTAGCGTAATTCGAATCTTAGACTAATATCAGGCTTTTTAGATGACGCGGTTTGAATATTGTAATATTTTTTTTCAAATAAATACCTTTGGTACTCATGGAAAGTTTATTTATATTCTTTTCTTTCCGCTGGCCTAATGAGTTCTTGTAAACAATACCAACTTATATTCGAAACGTATATTTATTTTCTCAGTATTGTTCAATTTATCTTTTCAACTAGCCCAAACTATCAGATTCTGTATTTTAGACATGTTCTAACTAAAAAAAAAACTAGGGTGATACGATAACCCGAAGTGGGCCTTGGCTTCAGACAAGAAATCTCTCCAAACTTAGCGATCCCGCGCCATCTAAACTCAAGTATAAGGAATATACAAGGCATATTCAGTGTTATAAAATTTGCAAGGTTTAACGTTGGTTCTTAAAAGCCATTTCTTTTCTTTCCCGAATTTATAACTTAATATCTTTATACGATTGTACATAAATAAAAAAAAGGCTTATAAATTTTGCAGTCCTGAGGTGACCATGTATACAAATACCTGTCTTTTTACTTTGGTTAGTAAAAAAAAACTATTTTACGGTTAGCATCACAGGGATAATGGTTTTTGAAAATTATACGCGTGGAATCTTTATTTTCAAATATTTTTTTTAAAGCAAAGAAAATAAAACTACATAAAGATAAAATCAAAGATGCAATATTTCTTTTAATATTCTTTTACATTTGTTTCGAAAATCGCGATATAGATTAGTGGTATTTTTATTCTTTCTCTGCTGCATGTATTTAGGGATATTCGTAGTTAACATTTTATTTAATATCGATGCCAAAATATTTTACATATTATTTTATTATTTTTATTAAAAGATTCAATTCAAAATCCATCTTTATTAAATCATTATTTTCACACGTACTTTTGTAATACTTACATTATTAAATAACCTTAGAAAACTTAATTATATGATGATTTTCGCGTCCACACAACAGTGGATGAATAAAGAGTGATAATAAAGAACAAAAAAAAGTGTTTTTAACCATGTTTACTAAAAACTACCCAAAAACAAAATGTTAACAATAATAATCGAAAAATAGAGCATTCTCTTAACTTGTAACTATACCACAAATTGACAAAACAATGAAACATTTTTAAAACAAAAAGTAGACGCATGAAAGTCGCACATTGTTGCTCAAACATGTTGTGTAAGACGCGAACTACAACAGCAGCGAGAAAATCAAACACCGCGATAACAAAATGACCCGTGCTCGATTGCCTTGCTTTCAATAAAAATGAAATCTTGTACCGCTCCTGCAATCTATATTATTATTCACAATTTTCGAAAACAAATATACAAACAAAGTCCAAGTTACGAGCATTGACACCTTTATGGAAAGCTTAATCTATTTTTAGTGCTTTGGAGTGTAATATTTTAATTCTAAAACCATTTTATGGCACCGAAAATGATGCATCATTAAGAATTTCATAATAAAATAGCAGCAATAGTTAGATTGTCCATGCTCGCAACTTTACAAAATATACATTTGTATCAAACACACACTTTACTTATATCTTTGTACAAAGCAAAGAAAACGTTTACCTATCCTAGTTAACTCCAAACATTAACAGTCCTTGCTTTTGAGTCGTAAGCTGATAGGGTTGTTTCTAAATATTTTCAAACAATGCATGCGGCAGTCTTTCACTACTCGTTATATACATTAACCTGGTGGTTGGGCGATGACTTCCGTTGATGAGGCGGTACACTCTAGCAATGGACGGCGTCGGTGCATAGGTGTTTCTTGCATAGCGTGCACTGCGGCCGACTCACCGCTATCCTCGAGAATATCTCTGACGCCGATAGCTCTTTACTCAGTTTACTGCACATCGAATACGATACCGACTTCTTTGAGAAATCCTTTGCAGGCACGCACGTGCGTGCTCGCACTGGACCGATCTCTTGACCCGTTTCAACTGTCAATTAAAACATTACAATTTCACATGGGCCAAAATAAAATAAAAATCTTAGAAATATTTTAAAAGTAGTCAAATACCAGTATTACCTAGTTTCGCTGATTCAGATGTTATAACAATGCAAAGGAAAGCCATCCCTGGAATGTAGCAGTCAATATTTGGAACCTGTAAATGTTTAAAAATCTAGTTTTGCTTGTAACAGAGTGAATTAATTCACTTAAATGTTAATTTGGTACTTGCAGTAATATTCGCATAGTCCGGATGGTCGGGGTCCCAACAGCCGGGGTGGTCGAAAGATAAACAATTGTAACACTGGATGCCTTTTGTTGATGGTGAAACAAATTTCTTCGGTTTGGCTTTTTTATGTTTTCCTAAAATGTGTCATTATATTTTTTAATTAATATTTTTTTATATGAAATTATTTTTTAATATGCAGAGGACAGCAATTAGTTATTAAATGTAAATTATTTAAATTCCTCAAGATTATTAAAATATTAATTAATTAGGTACGAAACTCGAAAATAATAATTATAATCTTATCTATTTTATCATACCTGTAACTATGAGGGTAACTAGGAGGAGGTACACGAAGGTAATCTTCGATGTCAGCATCATAGGCCCCCGAGGAGAGCGTCGTTGCACTTTTTTATTACGAATTAATTAATTAAAAACGGCAATGATGCGATTAATGGGCGACCCGCAGAAAGACTGACGAAGTGATCGATCGTGTCGCGTTTATAGCTTTACTCCAAACAATGATGCTTGTTTTGGTTTCGGCATCACGCGAACACATACAGGCTGTTACTTTATTCTGTTCTCGCGTATTTTCCGATATAATTTGTATATTTGAAAATTTTCTTAGAGAATTAACAATATTTGGATTCTAGTTTTTTAATACGAGTTTACTTTTTAAAAGGTTGACAAAGGCGGGGATTTACAATTATGTATGTATTTTTCTAAAATGTTAGATGGGGGTATAAGAATAGTCTTAAATTTTTCATATTCTAAAGCACATATAGATCAATTTCTAGAGCAGGCAGCAGCCAAGGCGTGGTGCCAATGAGTTTTCCCAATAACCATAAATTACACATTTTGTAGTTAAATTTTAATTCTCGAGGATCTCGTTAAGGGAATTGAATAATTAAAATAAAATACATAATTTACACAACAAAAGTTTATACTCGAAATACTAGACAAGTGTATATATAATTATACTATTTTCATCAAATTTCTCTAAAAACCCTTATTCGCAAAAATATCAGCATCCTTAAATAAGAAATTTAGAGAAGGTAAAATCAAATGCAAATTAAACAACGCTATTAACCAAATATTTCAAAGTCATAAAACGTATGGAAACCCTTTTTCTTTTTAACCGACTTCCAACAGAAGGAGGTTATCAAGTCAATGAGTTTTTTTTTTATAATGAGAAAAACGAAACAGCATGTATAAACGCTAAGATCTAGTAGTAATGTTTATGTATATATTTTTGTTGATTGTATACGGCGTGGAGCACGATGCGATCTACCAACGTACACTAATCCATTAGTTATTTGTACACATAAACATACTTCATTATTAATAGTTGGTTTACTAATCACGCTGCTATGCGGTTGTATTGCACTTTGTAACTCCATGTTTAGTTCGGCGATGCTTCATGAAATACGATCGCCTCAATGCGTTCGATGTCTATTTCACGTCTATCATTCAGTCTTCTACATACACGTTATATCATTCATTAACAACATACACATTACTATATGTCAAGCAACGCAAGGCTCTTCAAGTTGAATGAAATGTTACTTTACTTGAAAATTTTGTCATTAAGCTCTACTAGTATTACTAGTTGGGGGTATTTCAGTTTTAGCTCGTATTCTGAGTCCAACTACATCATTCAGAGAATTATATTGTCCCTTAGCGACCATTATACGACTGTGAGTTTGGCTGTTAATCTGGGTATTAGTACGTCTTTTTATAATATGGATGGAAAATATTATATTTAGTGTAATATGTGTTATTGCAGGGCTACCGCATGGAGTGTCCTCCCGGGTGCCCGGCCGCAGTGTACGACCTGATGCGCGGCTGCTGGCAGTGGAACCCGGCTGACCGGCCCACCTTCCGAGAGATACATCATGCTCTCGAGCATATGTTTCAAGACAATTCCATCACCGAAGGTAAGATCAATATTGTATAGTCTACAGATATAGCTAAAGATATGTGCTAAAAAAGCACAATAAGAAAGGATTTATGTCGTATAAAATCAGTTGAATTTATATATGCGAGAATCATAGTTTTGATTACATTTATTACATAGACATAACCTTATGAGCTACACTAGCAGAAGCAGTGTAAGATAGACAATTCAATGCCATACAAATGTATCTGCATTGTTACAAAGAATACTAAATCGTAGGACAATGTTAAGATGGCCGCTTTATTTGAGATCGATTCCTAATGTTAAGTAAAACACATCCTAGAAGACTACATCGAGTATATCTTTTGATATATGTTTAAGTTAACTCAAGTATTTGACAATCAATGGAAAAAAACTAAAACTATGTCTTTGAAATGTAAAGAATTTAATACAACTGCATTGTATCCGTTCTCAGTCTAATATTATTGCATTTTTTATAATGTTCACAGAATTTTACGTGTATGAATGGCATATCTGACTGTGTGTCTTATATTTTATTGTAAACATGTTAGAGTATGCGAAGGCTAGTCACTACTTAGAGAGGATGGTATAACCATAAACATGTGTCATATAATGGAAATGTTATTTTTATATTAAAATCAGGATCATGGAAAGTTGTCGAAGGTTATATTTTATATTTTATAGTTGTTATTATGAAGATGTTATTGCATCTTTGTTTTGCTTATTGTTGTCTTAACCTACGTACACTCATTTATAAATTAAATATTTTTTTTAATGTTCTGTTTGTTATAAGTTTTATTTTGCAAAGAGATCGGGACCTCTTTCTTCGTGTTATTGTGTTATCACAACATATCCACCATAAATATAATTTTTGTTTGTGTTATTTACAAGACGTATATGCTTCGCAACAAGCACTGTTGTCGTTTTTTTTATTTATTCGTATGAACTTTTCCGAGGCATGCAAATTCATTTGTAATTCGTTGTGCATTACTGTTATTAACAGAACGATGATTCGCACAAAGGAAAGATGTTCGGTATTAATTTCTATATACTAAATTCCTCAAGCTTTGTAAGTTTATAGACTCGGAGAATGAATTGTGAGGCCGTGTTAATTGCATCTAGTTTATGTAACGATTTCCCTCATTCATATAAAACTATCGCTACGTATGTTGGCTGTTTAATATTTTGAATATGTCAAAGAAAAGCATTTAATATTGTAATTTAAATGTTGTGCTTATTGCAAATACAGACAATTATAATACTTTCGATGTACAGATTGACGTTCTCCTATATTGTCGATTTAGTGAATCATCGTTTGAGATTGATAGCAGCGACTTCCACGCTTGATGTGATCGCTGTCTTTTGGCTATTGTTGTTATACTTCTGTATGTAATAATTATTAAAAAATGTTCTGTATGAAAAATTAAAACTAATAAACATGCAGATGAGTTGATTTTGTGCATCTTGTAGATATTAATGATTTAATGTAAATACATTAGTGAATTTTAAAGATGTAATAAAACTATCAAAGACAGAATAGTAAACAAATAACGTAACGTAAATTTATTAATTTTGATACTTTTATGGTTTCAATGACAATCATTTCGACCTTTGACTAATATCACTTATGGATGTTCAATATTAATTTAATAAAGCAGAAACAGTAAATATTTATGTAAATAAAAACATACGTAGAATATTATAAACATATTTATTTTATTTTATCGTGAATGAACGCAGAGGTTGAGAAACAACTGCAAGAGGGCGGCGGGCACGGCATCGGCTCGCAGATGTCCGTGAAGAAGTCGAGCGTCGGCGGGCCGGTGTCGTCTATTGCTTTGACGGACACGCGCGCCGTGCA
Source organism: Papilio dardanus tibullus (assembly GCA_013186455.1). Classification (NCBI taxonomy): domain Eukaryota; kingdom Metazoa; phylum Arthropoda; class Insecta; order Lepidoptera; family Papilionidae; genus Papilio; species Papilio dardanus. Next base: position 1,027,999 of record QDHC01006681.1, on the reverse strand, counting down.
GATGCGCCGCCCCACCAACCGCAGGGGCAAACAAGCACCAACACCGCCCAAACGCACAAGGTCTACAGAATTTGTTTTTTTTTTCACCACACTTATTAAAAAAAAATACACGCTTCTGTACTTGTACATACAATAGTTTTCATATTAATGTATATTTCTAAAGCTTTACCGCTTTACCGAATTCGAAAAATAAAGCTTAACATTAAATATAATATTTACATATTTATTTATGACGGTCCTTTGGTTAGTTTTAAAGCTGGTTAAAGATCTAACTCATCCTTTATATTGAATTCCTTTTTATAAAAATATTAAATTGCGTTTATAACCGACAGCCTGCTGTCGTCGTGCAGTTCCTTCCGCGAGTCCCAGTACGCGGCCGAAGAGCACGCCGCTCACGACGACCTGGCTTCTCTTAATGGTATGTACACGCAAACACACATACTCAGACAAAATGAGCTTTGACTTAGTTTATACTCTAGGAAAATTCAGAAGTATTAACACTAAAGTAGTAAGCGTTCACTATATTTACCCGACCATCTTACGGTGAAAAAAAACATCATGATGCAACCTGCACATATCGGTGAAGAAATTCAAAGATATGTGTGAAGTTACGCAAAATACGCGCAAGTCGTGGAGTGAAGGAAAATGGAGCCCATCCTGGGTCGAACTATATACACTATACTAAGCGTCCACTTGATAATTCACAAAAACTTAGTAGTAAGTGATCATTTTGACCGTTCTCGAAAGTATCTTAACGCAGGCCCGGCGGAGTACAAACTGAAGGGCCTCAACGCATCTTAGTGCGTACGCATCTACGCACACATATACCTTAGCCCTCACGCAAACTTAAAATATTTTAAATCTTACGCTATTGTATTCTATAACTTGAATGGTCTAATACAATTATTGTCCAATTAAAAGTTTATCAGTTGCTTGTAAATATTATAAAAACTGTTTCGAAACGAAGGTCCATACCAATGTCTGACCAGTAAATAGAAACATGTCATGATTGTTGTTCGGTACAAATGTTTACTGAGTAAGATTTTAAGTTTTGAATATAGGTCGAATGAGCCACTATATTTCACCAGTAATATGCAATGAAAAAGATTCTTTGTTAAGAATTTTATAAAAATGAATATTTACTTGTAAAGCAGTATAAATCTGGAAGCATTTTAAATGCATAGTATCTAACGCATACTCTGAAAGAAGATAGCTTTTTTAGGATGTTTTTACAGATTGCTAAATACATATATCAATTAACATTTTATTGTCTTGTATCTATGTCGTACGGCATGATATCATTTCATCACAGGTATGAATCCATCGTCACATCAATCATATGTATTCGAATATCGCTTCTGCTGTTTGCTTCAATATGTCTTTTAACATTTTATTTTATTCCTAATGTGTTGCATTGGCGTATCGTGCTCAACGTTAATTTGTTCTATGTATATATGCATATATGCATAAAAATATATTACATTTATATCAACAATGCTATAGTATTGGAGATAATATTAATATATGTATTGTATAAACAATTAATATGTTATATTAAATATATGCATCCTTTTAAACTGGCGTTTTTGTCTGTTTATCCGCTCGCTCAGGTGTATAGCAATAGGTTCCAAAATTTTGTAAGTATACGATAAATTTGTCGGGTATAGAAAATCTTTTGTTATTATAATCTGTAATATTTGTATTCTTTAAAGTTTTCAGTGCATAGATTTTGAAAAAATGATATTTTCCTTTTAAAAGAGTTATATAACTTTAACTAGTCTTTGATAAATAGAAGGAACGGTACGTCTGTCAGGAATGCAATTTATTTTATTAAGATGTTGAGTCACAGTGTTATAACCCAATTATATTTTAGCGTTTATTGAAATATTATAACCATAAAATGAAATAAAAAGAAACGAAACAGATTTAGTTTATTTTGACGGTAATAAAATTAGTAAAACAAAATATTTATTATAATTCTTGTATTTTGTACTCTTGACTGACGTGCGCGCTAAATATTGTCTATACGCCACGCAATACGATATCGCCCTCTTGCTTTATGCCAAATCATATAATCATGCTTTTTTTCATACATTTGTTTATAGTACCTTGACACAATGTACACCTGCTGTACTCGAAGAAATATTACATAGTAGACTTTACGATTCTATTGTTCATGCATCTAATCTAAAGTTACATCATTTCACTAATATTTTCCTATTCGAGATTTCGAATAAAAAAGGCAATGGTTGCTTTTTACTTTGTTATTACATGTAAATATTGTATGCAATATTATGTTTATTGCTATTCTGCTTTATTTTAATAAATAGTAATACTGTTTTTATGCTAATTAGTAATGAACATATTTTCGAAGCTTACTACTCCTGCATTTTTTTAATTTATTTTTCGTAATGTTATCTACATTATTCCCACATTTTTTTTAAAATCATACTTAGATGCCTTACTCCATAAGCGCAATTTGTATTAATAACAGAGAAATAGTGATACTTTGGCACCTTGTATAAAACAATAAAATAGCATGAAAATAATATTACATTTTAGTTTGCATAAGAGTAAGTGCTCGCTTTCTGCCCGTGTTGCGTGGTCGTCTTCTATACATTATTTTGTTTATTTATTTTTACATATATTTGTCACTTTAGTGACTGCTTCTTCATTGCATCCTCTATATCTGATTCTCTTAGATGCGTGATTTTATTGTGA
>QDHC01006681.1:1005516-1025194 GCA_013186455.1 Papilio dardanus tibullus | reverse complement strand
TCACCTCGCAGACGGCGTCGAGCAGGCGCTGCGGGACCTCGCCTCCATCGTGCACAGGTAATACACATACAACACACATTATCTATTATGTAGACGGGAAATGAAAAGTCTTTTTTATTAATTCAATATCTTTTATTGCCACCCTACGGACCGAACTCGCGCAATAAACGGAGTTTTGCTTAGGTGTAAGGCCGTAGGGTTACAAATTAAAATCCAAAAGTGACACACAAGACAGCGTCAAAGACTATTTTTGTTCAAAAAATAAAACATCCCCAACACTATCAATCAATATAAAATTACTAATTTAACCGAAACAATTGTACGAGCTGTACCTTTTGCATGTTGTTTATAGGTAAACAGCTACAGCGAGTTGTGTGACTGCCGAGTTGATGTGAGGAGCATGTGACGTCATCCGAGAGCCGGCGCGGGCGGGCGCCGGAGTCTCCTCCACTCCCTCACTGTCGACTCTGTGGTACGCTACATATATTTGACACACCAACCACAAATTAATAATCAGGAAATGATACACCGAGACACCAATTTTACTCTTTATTTGGATATGTTTTGTTTCGCTGTTTTTTAGTATTGAAATGCGCTTTGGTTTGTTGCGTATTTGTTACTTTACGATAATTTGATAATACAGCGCTTGCTCCCATAATTATTAATTATCCTGTTGAAATTTAATCAACTGTCATAAGTATTTTGTACAACATTAATGGTAAACCGAACCGAGCTGGTGTCTCGATTTCGTTTTAAAAATGTAAATATTCAATCAAAATGTAAATACGCACATTAGTATATATTCTTTAAATCATATGTAAAATTAGATCGCTCAGTAATTGGACCTTTACTTTCCATAATCTTGTTAAAAATTCAAACATGTTTCTGTCATAATTTATAGAACAAAAATTCCGCTTGTAAATTGCAAAATATTACAATTAATTCATTGTAAAACCAAATTCGATGCATCTTGTATAATAAACACTACTTTTAAATTAAGGACAACGTATGAGTAAGGACTTTCATCAATACTTGTAACATTTTTTTTGTTTTATTTGAAAAAAAAACTACTTAAGCTTCGAATTTGATTGTAGTTATAAATTCCATTATTGATATAACTTTAACAGTATCTTGTATTTATACCATTCCATCACAACATTCTCGACTGGCATTTAGTATTTTAAATATAACAATAACTGTATTAGATTTAATCACAATCCTACACAAATATTTATAAACCAAAGAAGCGGATGTATTTATATGTTGATATGTGTATGTTACAACCCGTTGCCGCCATGTTTACCAGCGAATACTCTCAAATTAGGCTTTTTAGTTATAAGTTTTAATATTGACAATGTGTGTATGACTGAATGTGTGCTCGCGCGTGTGTGTGTGTGTGCAGTACAAAACCCAGTTACGCGATGTTTATGGATAGTCACAAAACTAACAGTGGATCAATTCGCGAATCAAGTACAACGCTATAACCGAATTTATTCATTGTAATTTTATTTCGTGTAGTATTATATACAAAACACAAACTTAATGATATAACATTCGAATTATGTACCAAAGAAAATATTTCATATTTAAGATCTAATTAAAACAACATTCTTCAGGCTCAAAGTTGCAAAAGTAATTGTCAACACCGAACCCTTTTTTGATCGGGGAGTTAATATTGTGTTAGGGTAAATTGAATCTTAAACGATGTGATTAAAATCGAATATGCGACGGAAAACATATTCTAATTAACATCGTGATGCAACCTGCACATATCGATGAAAAAATTCAAAGATATGTGTATTCACGCAAAATACACGCTAGTCGTCGAGTGAAGGAAAATGTCGTCAAGGGTCGAATTTACCTTAACTGTACAAAAATGTGCTTAAAGAATGTAATCTCGTTATGTTTGTTGTTTTGTTCATTATGTAGATATTACATATGTAGATTAAATAAGTATTCATTGTAATCATGTAGTCAAAATCTTTCACATTATTTTCATTGTATATAATTATTATATTTAAAGACTGAGAATTGATATGACGAGTGGTCGAGGAATACTTCGCATTGCATTGATTGTATAGTTTTTAAATCTCTTATTCAATATCGACAAGCACTTTTAGATTCGTAGATTCATTTTATATTATATCATATATTAACTTTGGACGCGTATAATATTCAGTGCCAAATAATTTGGATGGAACTCTTGATTTGGGAAGCGGGTAGCGTTCTTAAATTTATATCTTGGGCTTAAATTTTTGTCTTACGTACGTAGAATTTATATATTTTCGACAAGTATATGCTTTATAAGTATTTTAATGCATTATTTCTTAATGTTAAGATATAAAAACGTATACTATTCACTTGTCAATAAAAATGTTACATTCGTATGATAAATATTTAGCATTTAAAGTGTTAGCCTCAAGGAGATATGCAACCGCTTTGCTTTAGAGTCGCTTCAGGGCCTACTGTCGGAAACCCAACAACACCTCCCTGCGCCGCGCTGTTCGCAAGTCCCCGGTATTGCCAGCTACACACGATGGCAGCACAGTGAAGCAAAACAATAGGATAGGATAACGCTGATATTGTATACCCAAAACTGCACAGTGACACTTGATATCCCTTACCTTAGGACTTTATTTCACCGAGTTCGAGATAAAATCGGGACTAACGCATATGAAGGAAGGTACAATCCTCGTACAGACTTATTTGTGGCGAACTTTCTCCCGGTGTACTGAATACGTAGCATTAGAAGCTGCCCATTAATTTTTTTGAGGTTTTTTGTCCACTGTTGATCGTTTTAGCGTCAACTATTAATGGTAGACCTTAACATTGACTAACAGATACGACGATACGTACTGGCAGCTAGTTAGCTGATCTATTCTATCCAGTCTATTTAGAAAGAAGTATTGATATGGCGCCATCACACCATTCTGTAAGAGTTTGTTTCATGCCGTGTCACTTCAGTCGAAATCCACATTACTTACTAGGGCTTCATTAGACCAAGTTCTCGGTAAAAACGGACATTTTGCTTCGGCGTAAGGCCGTGACATCGGTCTAATGAAGCCCCATAGTTACTGTCAGAGTAGTCGGATTGTCTCGGCGTGTAGTACAATAGCAGTAGTTGTGTTTCACTTTGCTACCCTCGTGTGTAAGCCAGCGACGCAAACGCATCTTAATTCGCTTGTAATTTATTTAAAGCATCGACTTTTCAACGCGACGTTATGTTAAGTTAGCATACTGTGATACGGCTTTATAAACTGTATAATTATGCTCAATATTTCATTCGGTAATTGTTATTACAATTATTGGAAAATGTTAAGGTATTTTATTAAATCACTATAATATAATATTCGAGTAGTAACGGTTTCTTTATATTTAATATTTAAGATTAATACTGACATATGCTAGTCTTTATTATAAATGTAAACGTATTTCGTTGTAAGATTGAGAATATACGTAAGTTCTCTTAAATAAAAGCGTACAATTCTTAAAACTATTTTAATAATCATTGTATCGGAGGTAAGATTTTTGTTTGTGTATAAGTCAAAGGGTGATTCAACGATATTGGTACCTAAACAGTACAGTCAGCAGGTAACGTGTTACGAAAATTAATAATGGCCTAATTTTAAAGAATAGTCATCGTGCCAATACATTCCCGTTTTAGTTCGTCGTTAAATGTACAATATACGCATGTAGGATGTAACTTTAATTGTTCTTATTTTTATATTACTTTCAATTTCTGCCTGTATGATTAAACTCAACACTTTGTTTTGACTATGGATTATTTCTAATTTTGATAGATTTCCGTTGTCAACTTTTACATACCACTTTTGAAGCTGACTGTACACTTTTTTAAACACGCCTAAATACGATATTGAAATTGGATGCAGTTTGAATTTAATTACATACTTTTGTTTTATTTTTTATATTAATTATGCGATAATGATAATTTTACAGTCACTACTTTTTATATTTTTTAATCTTATTCACTGGTTTTACACATTTTTTTTCTTATTTATTGTATCATCTATCGTAATTTATTATGCTACAATATAATTTTACTATATTTAGATTATGTAATATTATAAAGCTGATTTAATTTTAATATAATTTTCTATATGAACCAATTCAACAGCATCCGATTTATTTACAAAAAAAGAAAAAAAAAACAATCGTGGATCCCTTTGATATTTAGTACGTAGCCTCCAGTTATGTCGGCAGGCGTTTATTTTAGAATTTCCGGAACGAATTATTATGTGGGGAAGACGCGTGCCTTGTAAGAAACCCGAGTAGCGTCGAGTGGATCAAAATCATCATCACTCGACGCGTCGATACGCGCTCGTTTGTCATCTGTCATTAATGCTTTCGCCTAACGCTCGTCGCCTCGGGTTTCCTAGTCGAACGAGAACCTGAAGGAAGGATGATAACCGTTCGTTTACACATGAACCGGCATCGTACGAACTACGTTCGTCCGTCCCATCAGAACGAGATAAACGTTTTAACCCTAAAATGCATGGCTTTTTATTGCGGCCTAGAATGAATGAATGATTACAAAATTACGGAGACGCTTCTTATGACTCTATAAACTTAGTCGACGGCCAAATAGAAATGTCAAAAAAAATAGTTTTGCCGCCGAAACTTGGATAATTTCTTTTGCATAATTCTTTTAACACATACCACACTTCAATAAAATAACGTGAAACGTGGTATGTATACATTTGGCAACAAGATGCATTTAAGGGTTAAACTGCCGTACTTTTGTCGAGCAATCTGTAAACGAACAGTTAGAGTTGCTTTTCAGAGCGTATTACCACGTATTCTTTTGTCTATGGTGTATTAGACTTCGGCTGGCCACAATACTGTTATCGTGTATTTATAATAATCAAAGGCGGTTACTGTTTTAATTATAGATATTTACTATTATAAAGCTCTTACCGCGAGTTATTCTCTGATTACACCTACCGAGCGAGTGTGAGAGCAAAAAGGAACTGTGTTGACGGGTACTCGAACAAGTAAAAAACTAGGGTCTGAGTGACTCTCTCGGCGTGGGGGGTCAACCAAAGTAAATTGTAGAAAATGTATAGAACTGACAATGACGTGCGATATCTCACACGCGGCAATCGCATGACCTATCGAATGTCAATTTCAGTTTCATACATTTTTGTCGATTCCATGAGCGATATCGCCAATCGAAAAGTACTTTGGGTTGCCCCCCTGTTCCTCGGTCATTTCACACATCGAGCACTCGACCCGGTGCAATCACTCGCCACTCTACTAGGTAAGTGTAATCGGGCTATTACTCTTCAGCAAATGATTAAAAACCGCTTCGATCTCCATGTTGCAGTACCGATGTGCCGGCCGCAACCTCTTATTGTACTCTATCAATGTTAGTTTGTAGAATCCAAAGATAAACAAATTATGTGCGGATATTCAATTGTAATGGAAATAAAAGTTTCATTTTGACATGGCTTTTTATTTTTATTCCTTTTTTTAACCAATAGTTTTAACTTCAAATATCAAGAGATAATTCTTAATAATAATTATGGTTCAAAGTATGTGTATTAGATCTCAACAACTCGATAATATACTTAAAAATCGCTCGAGTTATCGAGATTCCTGTAGTACTCCAACAATATTTACTGAATCATTTGGATAAATAAAATAAAACCACTGATTTAAAAACAATATTTATTTTGATCAAATTATGTGAATATTAACTATGGAATGCATGTTTATTTTTACTTAAATTACTAAAAAGATGAACGTTAATAAATAATTAAACAGATCTTTATTAGTTTGGAAAATATCTATAACTAGGTATATTGTGTTTTATGTAATGATATACACGGGTTATTTTTTAATTACCAGAAAATATTATAGCCAATATTGACGATGCTTAAGAAAACAAATTCCTCGTCCGTTTACTTCACCCCTCCTCGACCTAAAAGTTTACAGATGGGTAACAACAATTGTTGTAATTATCAGAAAAACAAGTATTGTCGTTACCCATCTATAAACTTGATTAAAACATTATTACACTTGCAATATCCGGCATACAAATTAGGAATAGCAGAAAAAATATTTTTATTTTTGTCAAAGCTCATTTTTTTCTCATAATCAGATATTTTTTTATCTCCAATCTATATTTATTATAATATTAATACCATTTACTACTTAAACAGTTACGAAATTCTAATAATTTAGTCTGTTTAATAGCGATAACTAAGATAAATGAACTCGAACTGACTGTCCTCATGTTCGTAGAGTATTTTAAGTCATTATTAAAATTGTTTAATAAAATATTAGTCGATATATGAAAATCTAGTTTATGTAGCATTAAAAAAATCATTCAAAAATCAGGTAGCCATAATCAGCGACAAGAGATCCAAACATCGAAGAGAAACAGCAGAAAACATCGAACTGCCTTTAGCTCAAGTAGCACAAAAAGGACCTTAAGGACCTTACACATAACAATCAATTACATATTCAATATTTGTAAGCAATAATATTAAATTCTTGATCATAAATAGAGAACGAGCATACAAAAGACAACAAAGTTTGCATTGCAGCTGCTCCGAGTGCGAGCTCGGCAAAGCAATAAACATTTAACGCGTTCTCTCTAGCAACACACAATTAGCAATAGATTCAACGAATTCTTTTAAATAATTAGCTCAAACACTCAAGATTTCCGACAAAATTACCACAGTTTTTTATGATGGAATTTCAGGTCTACATAGCCCTGATCGGTCAGTTGGGTGTCGGAGTGTTGAGGGGTAGCGCTTGGCAGTTTGACACTAGCGTCGGCTTCGACAACTTTAGGGCATTCGAAGATTAAAGTGGAAGGGCGTTCGGGCGCTTTGGTAGCAGCGTTAGCGGTCTCTTGCGGCTCCTGGGATTGCAGCTTCGGGGCGGGGTGCGGCACTGCCACTTCATACCGCTCCTCAGACGTCTCGGCCTCCGCCTCCGACAACGACGACTCTGATTCGCTGTTTTAACATTAAAAATGTTTTATATTTAATATCATATTCAGCTTCAATGTACACGGTGCTCTTACTAGTATATAAACGCCAAGTTAAGATGGGTGAATGAATGTTTGTTAGCAGGTAACTCAAAAACAACTAAACGGCTCTTGATGAAATTTGGCAGTGATTACCTTCCTTTTTTAGTACCGCGATATCACGGTCAAAAGCTAGTAAAGTAAGCTTTTCCATGGCATATCGACACAAGAATAGAAAAAAAAAACTGTTGGGATTTGAAGATCGTCGTTTTGCTTAAGAGAGCGCTTTACAAAATAGAATATTTCGCTCTTGTTCCTAAACCATTAATTACCAGTATAAGTAGCAGTATTTTGAGTGATAAAATTAGGTGTCCCGTTTCATACAGATCATTTAAAATATAACTAATCAGAACACGCTTTTGACATGTTGCAAGAATTTGTGAGAAGCAATGCAGTGCAACAGAAAGTCTTATTTTTCATATATCATATAGGTTACGGTAAATGTGATAAAATGAAAATTATTCACAATTTCCAAGTCTTAGTTCAAAAGCAGACAGTAAAGCTTGATGGATACCACAGAAATAATAAGTCAGTGTAAAATCCTCAACCTTTGTAAATGTACAAGCAAATGGAGTTATTGAAATGAAAACTTATAAGAATATTTTTATCTTCCGCCGCAATTTATTATTCTGTTTTGATAACCTTATTTCTTTTATTTAATATTTATTACTCTACGGCTTCATTAGGCCGAGTTCGCGCAAAAAAACGGAGATCTTGCTTCGGTGTAAGGTCGTTTTTTGCGTAACAACGGTCTAATGAAGCCTTAGGATTAAAAGCATGAAAGGTCATGTGAAGAAGTTGGAATAGGAAAATAAATAGAAAAAATATCTACATATCTGATCAAAACAATATATTTGGCAAAAAAGCACTATCATAAAAAAGCAACATTGACAAAATAAAACATTATCACAGTACATTACCTATAATACTATTTTTTCAGTCGTTTTACATCTACAATAGTTATAACTTATTTATTTCATTACATTATATTTCAAAAATCCACAACCAAAAAAAAAACTCAAAAATATATTTTAAAAAAGAAATGCAGTTTGTCTGTACGAAGTTTCAAGATTTGCAACGAATTTAAATAAAATGTAGCTGTTGTATGCGAGAGTAACATATTATTTAATTTTACTGATCTAATCATTGATTTATGATTCTATTATTTCTTGATGTGTTTTTATTTCTATACAATAGAAACTCAAGAAACACTTTAATTAATTATTCCTTGTGAACAAAGTCGCAGGCAACAGCTAGTGTAGTTTGAAAATAATACCGTAAATGCAGATAAGTTCTAAATATTATTGCATATTTTATTATAATGTTCCCTTCTGTACTCAAGAGATTCTAAACAAAGCACCAGAACTATTTTATTTTTTATGAATTTTACCTTAATATCATTCACATTATAAATCATCTAAAGCTATCAAACATTTTTTTCCTAAAAATTCAAATTGCAATCGTGGTAGCGATGTATAAAAAATAATTATTGATACTTAACAAACGCAACAAAAAGCATAACTGCTATTACAGATATCAAATTAACAACGTTTTTGTACATTTTATTTAAAATAATTATGTACTTACAATTACAACATTTAATTAAATAAAAACATTAAATTATTTATTAATTATTGATATTTGTAATTTTATTTTATAAATAATAAATTGTTATTAATTTAAATTATTACATTAAAGTGTGCATTAATGGGTTATATGTGTATTCACGCAAAATACGCGCTAGTCGTGGAGTTGCGAAAAATGGAGCCCATCATGAGTCAAAACCTTTAACCTTTTTTTTTAACCTTAATGGGTTATGCTGTGATTAAATTAGATATCACATACACAGTGCTTGCCATATTGAGAATACTTATTTTAAGTTAAACTAACGAGTATAATTCATTGCATTTACTTTTTTTGTATTCCATTTTCTATAATATTAGTACATTCGTTGTTACATGAATGTTAATGGAATTTTTTTAATTAGAAAACGGCTTTTCTCTCTTGCGAAGACATGCTCCTTTATTAATTATATCTGAAATGCAACCAAACAAGTGAAGCTAAATAAATTAAAAAAAAACAGAGTGATGTGCAAAAAGTAGTTAAATAATATAAACCTGTGCAAAATAGCAATGGATTCATGATATAACAAAAGAGTATGCTTTGAATTAGAAGTGGATAGAATGAGATAAAGTAGTAATAGTAGTGAAAAGAAATAATGGCTGCGTGAACTAGTATAGTGGATTTAATTATTTTATTAACTTTACCATTTGTTTGAAGCAGTGCTCGAAGAGGAGCTGCCTCCGTGTATCACCTGCAATAAAAAATATTTTATTAAATTAACATCGAAAAACTTAATCCTTAAATGCACGATTTTTGTTTCACGTTTTAAAAAAAATATATTTGTGTAATAGACATGTATTACTGTGTAGGAAATGTATGTATTACTGTTTAATATGTTGTTTAAAACAACATTGTCCATTTAAAAGTTAACTGTTATTATTAATTAACCTAAAATGTTCAAGTAATTTTCTCAAGAGAAAAGTTTTAGTGAACCCATTGCTAGGGTTAACTGTGAGCATGTAACTAAGGAGAAATAACTGGGGAATTATAGATGGTGTTTAAAAAAGATTTAAGATCATTACTTACTGCGCCAGCTTCACTCTCCCACCTTCGATGAGTAGAGCGGGGGGTCGGCTCCATTTCTTCTTGTGGTCTGGTTGCACTACGAGGACAGTAAATAAACAAATTGATATTATATATAAGTTTTTACATTGTAATCATGTCTAAACAATAAAATCAAAAAATTACATTAGCCTCACATATGCTTAGTATTATAAAGACATGATATAGTAATAGGCAAGAATTTCTCATATGTTCCTTGGACGTTTTATAGAATTTACACTGTTTGTTAATTCAAGAATTACAAAAATACCTTACCCCATATTCGCAGATTCGAAAAATTTCTCGCAAACTGCAAAATTATTGGACTGCTTTATGACATTTGTGTAGTTATAGCGTTTCTTGAGGAACTCCAACATTTTGGGAGAAGGTCCGTCTATTGCTAGTTCATACGGCGTCAACTTCTGATCCTAGACAATTGAAAAAAAAATAAGGTTTTTCTATTTTATGCTCAAAATTAGAATTAGACAACCAAAATGTGAACAATGTTCCCAGTTGAATAATATAGTTTGATTGATCGTTTTTTATTTTACAAGATAAAGTTCGTTTGGATGGTAATTGCTTATAGTGTGTAAAATAGATATTTATCTGATTGGATGGATATGGATACTATACATATAATGTATTTTGACTGCTGCTTACTATGCAAACCCTGCATGCAATCATAACATATTTCTTCTTTAATTTAAGGTTTTTGACCTTGTCGGTGGAGTTCTTCAACTCTCTTTCCTGTGCCAAGATCTTGATCTTATGATACGACACGACATCCACTTTATTTTTTATTTGATCTATAGAACTTCCCCTCGGTCTTCCTCTCTTTCTCATTCCTTCTATTTTGCCTTCTATAATTGCGGTTATGAGGTCGTCGTGTCGTATCAGATCTTACCTCTCCTATTCTATATGGTGTTTAATATATTCCTCTATTCTTTTATTCATATCAAACATATTTATATTATCATAATTTATTTTGACTGTTTAGTAATATAAATATGTTAAGATTGCATGCAGGGTTCGCATAGTAAGCCAAGCAATAACATATAACATACCTCTAACATGTAGTCAAAAAGTTTTTTGCCAAATCCACTTCTTTGTCTACTATCCAGTACAAAAAAGTCTAAAACGCACATCGGTGTACATATAGCTAATTTGCTGTGTCTGTCATATACAAATAATTTTTTGGGGCCAATTTTCAGTATCCCAATCACTTCACCGGCTCCCCTTGAAAAAAGACAAGTTGAAATGACACATTTGTGGCGGTCAAATGAAATTCAACTATATTTTACAGTAAGTCAATATTTACTCGCAAGTATATCAGGGATTTAATAAGATGGCATTCATTACGAGGTCTTTTAAATGAAATACGTATAACAGCTATATTGGTTAAATGGTAAAAAATTAACATGAAAAAGCTACAATGTATAGAAATTGTTTATACTTTAAGCCTGCAGATCTTTTTACTAAATGTTTCATTCAATTTATCTCTAACTAGATCATATAGATGTTTAGTCCCTGAATGTAAAAGTAATGCAACATGTCAATAATTATTTCTTTTACTGTTCAGGACAGCAGTTCATTGTGCTTAAATTTTTTAATCCCGGACAGATTTTACATCAAGATTTGACTTTTCATCAATATAGAAGTCAATTAATGACAGACCATATACATTCACATAAAAACGAACTAACTAGGGTGACACGATGACCCGAAGTGGGCCTTGGCCTCCGACAAGAAATCACATACATTTACATATTATAACCAAATTGAGAATAAGTCGACATCATGCAAACACAACCTGTAACGGTCAATTTTCATAATTCTTTCTATATTCTTCAGTAGTGTTCTTAAAAACTTACCCATTACCACTTCCATCTTTGAGAACATAAAGTGTGTGAGTTGCTGATGAGCGAAGTTTTTCCAGAGTAGTAATAGTTTTCTTTAAACCTTGAGCTTTAGTAGACATCACCCCTATGGAATTAATAATACTCTCCAAGCTGAAAAACTTTACTCTGAAACAAATATTTAACAGACATGCTCATTTCTAATGTCTCCATTGTTTCTGGTGTACTCGAAATGCATGTTACTATTGAATAACAAACTTATATGATTGCCAAAACACACAACCTCATGGTTTTCATAGAATTCAATTCACATATAGCCTTGGCATTTGTAGCAATAGGAAAAGATCACAGTATGGTCAAATAAAACTAGTTTGGACATCGAACATATCGTCGGCTTAGTGCAAGAACTCATTAACTGCAAAAAATCATTATGTACAAGTAATAACAGCTATAAACTCGCCTTGATGAGATCTATATAATGCAAAAACTCAGTAGTTGTTAGCTTTTATAGTTTAGACTCTATGACTGAGTAAAACTTATGGACTTAAGGACATTCAATATATTACTAAAACTAATTAACTGATTACTCGACTTGTTGCATTGGTCACTTAGTGAGTTATTGCACTAAGCCTACGATATGCACATTGTGTCGTAGCACACAATCAAGGCATACAAAATTGATTATGATCCACAGTCAACGGTCCCACATCTCACAAATGTGTAGAGCGAACTGTTCGCGCGTTCCCCTCTCAATTGTATTTATACATCGTATTTGACTGGGGTGCGATAATCTCAAAATACGTAAAATAATTAGAAGTAAAACTTGTGATACGCCGGCTGTACACGTGGCAACAAGTAAAACACGAGCCTGGTATGTACAACAATATTAAGGGTGGTAAGAAAGCGGCATTCGAATATTTAATATAAAGTTGTTAGGCTACAATAGACGCCAATATGTTTAACACTTACCTTGATTCTTCATCATAGTATCTGCCGCATTCCGGGATGTCCGCCGCTGTCAGTTTGGAAATATTTTCCTTAAATAATTCATTTACCTCTAGCAAATCAACGTTATTCATCTTACTTTTTAGTTAAACAAAGCTAAAACTCACGAGTACAAGACTTCGAACTGATTTTGGTATCGGTGATGCAAAATGCAAAGATCAGTATTTATTGTATTATCTATGGATAGAATGGAAAGTAATACCAAAGAGTATAGTGCACGATCGCTGACTTCCTATTATAGCTGGTGTGGAAATAATCCGTTTTTTTCTGCCTACTTAATTTTGGCATTTATAGTCAAAAAAGGATATCTAAAAGTGTGAAGACCATGCTATTAAATCACATTTGGACATGTCGGAAAACCTATTTTTTTTTTGTGATTTTATGGCACCGGAAAATCTATAAAACCTACCAAAACCAACCTATAAAAACTATCATCATATTTTTTTTTGAGATTTTATGGCCTGGTAACAAAACTATCATCACAGAAAATTACATAAATAAATGTAACACGATTAATATCTTAGACAAAGAAGACTAATTATAATATATTAATAGTCTAAGATTAATATAAATGAAGAAAACCAGACTTGTCATTTATGTCACACTGACAGAGAGTGAGATGCATTTATAGCAAGTATACATGATATGAAAAAGACAGCGAAACAGATTTTGATCCCTTTCGACGTATGCGATTTTTGTCTGAGTCCAGAAATCGGACCCAGACAAATGTAAAGTATCATATAGGATTATGGCGCTCGAAGCACATTTTGAGTGATTAGTACGTCCCTAGGAAAGGGCAAGACATATTAGATTAAACTTTAAAGCCGTAATGTGTTGCACACACAACATAGCTATAACGTATTTTATGGCATTTTTTGTCCCCCTAGCATACGCTATAACTACTTATATACCTTCCTCTTACAACGAAGTTAATCTTTTGCAAACGGCGTTAATCAATTATTAAATTATTACTAGCGATCAAAACTGTTGTCGTAGATATAATAACTTTATTTCGTTATTATAACAAAACACCGCTGTCAATTTTTACGGCAATATGGAAAAAAAGTTTTCCAGTTTGTTCACTTTTGCAATAATAAACAACTTTTAAACATCTCCTTTAATCTTATGAATCATAAATTGAATTCAAAAGTTTTACAAAATTGTAATTTAAAAAACATAATGTTGAATGTAATATTAGAGTAACAAATTAAATTAACAATTTTTCTATTCTTATTACATACGAATCTTAGTAGCCGCGATTCGTTTCAAATACTGATAATATAAAATATAACAATAATAACACAATTAAGTAACATTTTACTTTAAAGCAATTTGAATTCGTGTTACAGCCAAGAAGTTACTTTATACTTGTACTTATTGATACATTTTGATGATTCTCTGTGAACTTTTTAAATAATTAATCTAACAATACATAGTACAAGCAACCATGGCCGTTATCAGTCTTGCATGTTACAATGAGATCGATCTTTACAAAATAATACCAAGGATAGTATAAAACACCTCTATGTTTTAAATTATCCTTGGAAAATTAATTAAAAAAATATTTTAATAATAATTCAATATTCATAGATTTATTATGTAATACTCAAAGATATATTATACTGGAACATTCGAAGCCTAAAAGTTCGTTCTTTGAAATTTCTCCTAGTGTTGTCCTTTGCTTTACATTTGCCGACATAAAAAGTTGATAGAATGTAAACTCTTTTCTCATATTTGAATTTTATTTTACAGTATTTATTGAAGTTTAATATTAAAATTAATCGAGACATGTTTAAAACACTAACTAAAATTTTATAACAACCACAAAACACAAAAAGTCTTTGTTAAAAATTGTTTGGATTTAATTTTTTTTAGTAAAATAATAATAATGAAAAATGATAATTAACATTTTAATGAATGTTTTAGTTTATTATATTGTTTAAAATAAAATAAAAAAAAAAACACATTTTATTTCTTTCGCGGCACGCATTTTAACGTCAAATTACTATGAACCGCTCACTCTATGTATAATATCTCTTTGATATTACTATAGATACTATACTATAGACAGAGCCATTTAACAATAAAAATTAGGCATGTTAGAAGGCCTTAGGTAACTATAGATCATTTAAAGCGATATTTAAAAGTACGAGGTTGCGTAACTCTTTCAAGTTATATAATACTAGGGCACACTGTTTTATTATGATATACAAAATTTTAACTCTTTTATAATGTTAAATTAAATAAAATAACGAGATTAAGCATTTTTATGGAAATCATAGTAACAACTTTACATTTACATGTCTAATTACTTGGTTGTAGCTCCATCATTAAGCAGTCTTGATACATTGTCTGCCTCACAGTGAAGCCAGACTAGGCGCGGCCCCCGTGTATCACCTGCATCGTAACAGATACATGCTATGAAAATGATGGTAATCCACAGACAACAAAAACTGGCTCATGAAGTAGCATATTTTTTTTTTTTAGATTCTTGAAAATATTATTGCAGAACTGATAACTTACCACGCCAGCTTCACTTGACCACTTCTTCATAACAGGTATGCGCGGTCGTTCTGTTTGGGGTGGCCCAGCTGGTCTGGATAGAGATTAAAATAATCAGATACACATAAATCGACATTACATCAGAAGAAAAAAGAACAAATTATTAAAATTACTTATTGTTTGCGGCAGTGCTAGACGAGGATCTGCCCCCATGTATCCCCTGCAATGTAATATCAACATGTAACATCTTTAATTAATTTAAAAAATATTTTATTTGTCTGACAAAGAAAAAATTACCTGATGTGTTTATAAACGTCATGACTACATCTCTATTTATGTTGACTTTAACAACACAAAATAGGTTCAAGAAATTTTATTTGAAGGGATACATTTTATTTAGCAAACATAGTGATTCCATTTTAAGGATATATAAATATAAATAGGAAACTTAAACTAACACAGATGGCCTTGCCAACATTAAGATGTAAGATTGTTACTCACTGCACCGGCTACACCCTTTTTTCGCAGATTGGGCAGGGGGCTCGCATTCTTTTCTACCGGCCAAGTTGCTCTGTTAGCACAATAAATAGACTAATTTAAATCACTCTATATCATGTAAAGCAAAACAGAAATTATCAATCTGTTATCTGTACTTTCTATCAAAATAATGATAAAAACTATCATACGAAAAAATACAAGTAGTAGGTGTAATAAGTTTGGAAAATTCCTAAATCTAATTAGAAAAATGAAAAGATAGATTGATTTTATTTTATTTAAATTTGGGTCTAATTATGCTTATTAGGAACTTTTCAAACACCCTGGGTACATTATGCTTGTACTTCTTACCCAATGTTTGTTGACTCGAAAAATGTATCACATACTGCAAAATTGTTGGCATGTTTTAAAATTTTGTTGAAGTTATAGTGCTTTCTGAGGAACTGCAACATTTTGGGAGAAGGCCCATCTATTGCTACTTCAAATGCCTTTAACTTCTGATCCTAGACAAATAAGACAAACATTTAGTTCCAATTTCCAGTCTACGCCCACAACTAGGCTATGCTATGGTACCACGGATAATACAATAATTTACTCGACCTTATCATTTGTACATCATATCTGTAGCAAATCACAAAAAGTACATAATTTGGCAATGGTCATGTACATCACTAAAAGTTATTAAGACCAAACATTTTTGGTTTGGATGTTATTTTAATTTATTACAATTGTATAATAGCACATTCTTGTTTTCATAAATACAACACTTGTAACACATTGGAACCATAATAAACAAACATGACATACCTCTAACATGTAGTCGAACAGTTTTTTGCCAAAACCTCTTCTTTGCATACTCTCAAGTACATAGAAGTCTAAGACACACATGGGTTTACATATCGCTAATTTGCTATGTGTGTCGTTTAAGTATAATTGCTTGGGGCCAACTTTTAGAATACCAATCAATTCACCGATTCCCCTTGAAAAAATAAACAACTGTCAAAAGTGGAAATAATTTGTCATATTGTTTAACTTAATTCACCCGAAACACCCACGCGTAGGCGTGTGCATTTCCAAAGTTTTCATTTCATCAACACAGATTTATATAATTATTGTTAAAACTTACCCTTTGCCAGTTCCATCTTTGAGAATGTAAAGTTTGTGATCCGACGATGAACGTAGTTTTTCGAGGGTAGTGAGAACTCTGTTTAAGCCCTGAGCTTTAGTAGACATTTCCCCTATATCATTAATAGTTTTCTCCAAGCTGACATACCTTACCCTGTAACAAAGATTTAATAGACAGCTCATATTCTATGCAGAATTTAGATGTGTATTTGTAAATTGTTATAACTTTGTAAGGGTTAACGCACATTACTCCTAGAGTTTGGTTGCACTAAAATATTTAAGGCTCCAAGCGAACAGCATTTGCATATTTGAGATTCCCAGCAAAACAGTACAAGAGTATGTTAAAGATTTACCTTGATTCTTTATCAAAATATCTGCCGGTTGGCGCAATATCCTGCGACGTAATTGTGGAAATATTGTCTTTGAATAAATCGTTAACGGATAGTAAATTGGTGTCATTCATTTTACTTTTTGGGTAAAATAAACAAGAAAATATAACAATTTCGAACACAATACAGAATAAGTTTGAATCGCTAACCACGAAGAAAATGTAAATCAAAGTGAACCTAGAATCGGCTTTAGCGTATACGGTTGAGGGACAAAAAATGCCTTAGCTACGTCATAGGTACGTGTGTGCATCACTTCACGGTTTTTAACCAATAACATCATGTCTCAAGTCTTTGCCTGGGACGTCTGAAAAAATAGTTTACCGAAAATACGCTTGGAGCGTCACAATACTATATGATACGACACATATATTTAGGTCTTATTTCAAGACCCAAGCAAAGAAAATCACATACGGAGATGGTGACTCAAAATGGCAGCAAGAATGGGACCTATCTATAAAGGGCCGCGGAACCCTCAAGTTAATTAGGCAAGTAGAAAAATGGATTAACCGCAAGCATGGGGAAGTGAACTTCTACCTCACGCAAATATTGACGGGGCACGGATGCTACCATGCATATCTTCATCGCTTCGGACACGAAGATCTTCCAGTTTGCCGCCACGGCTGTGGAGTACCTGAGGACGCAGAACACGTGTTCTTCGCTTGCCCTGCCTACTCCACGGAGCGTGAACACCTCGAAAAGATTATCGGACCAATTACGGTGGAAAACAGTAGACAACATGCTAAAATCAGAAGCATGGAATAAAGTGAGTGACTACGTCGTCGTAGTACTAAAGAAAGTCCGGCATGCTGAACAGGAACGGCGAGGAGCCAGTGAAATGGACTTAAGCAGCTAAAGCACAGACTGCACGAAGGAAGAGCAAGATTGCTGAGACCACCTCCACGAAGTAATACTTGACGGTAGGGCCGTGGGGGTACAAAAAGTCCATAGAGAGGGTTGTTTAGTCGGTATGGGACTCATGTTAGGATAGGGAACACCAATGAGCCTGAGTCTGACACACCAGACGTGTAGCTCCCATGTCTGACGGTGCCTTAAGGCATTTTTCCCTCTATAAAGAAAAAACGGAGATAGGGACGAAAGATCTATGTTACTGTCTTTTTCACGTTAAGTATATTTCGTTAAAATGTGTTACAGTCGCTGTCAGTTTGACATATGTCATGTCCCATCTGCCTTCTTTAATCTACGGTTTAAATGTGTCACAGTCGCTGTCAGTTTGACATATGTCATGTCCAATCTGCCTTTTTCTAAGGTACAGAATTAATTCTCTGTGGCCCTTTTTAATCTATGCCCGACTCTTACTTTATATAGGGGAGATTTGATAGTCTCCGCCCAGCATATAGTTACCGCCCAGTTAAGGTTGAAATACATTTATTGCAGCTCTTGTAGAAATTAATTGAAAGTAAACGACTGAAACATAAGCTATAACTAATAAGCTAACATTTCACATTTAAATTACTCACAGAAAATATTAATTAAAAGAGTGACGGCTAATCTAAAAGTAGCGGGCGCGAAGCTTAGCTAAAATTGTTAGTTTCTTATCATTTTCGTTAAGAAAAGGTTCTTTAAAATCTTGATATTTGGTTACTTATTCAATTTTTAAGTGGTTTGTTATCAATATATCCGATAGAAGAGATGTTCTAGTATCTATTTATGGGGAAATTACAAATATTGTAATTATCTTAAGGTTTAAAATACGGTGGACAATGACTGTCTCAAAGTTTGTATGGACGACAGTTGCGGCCATAGCACTATTCAGTTATGAAGCCATAGCACTGTCCAGTTATTCAGAAATAAAGTTAATTAAAAATGGTTTTCCTGAGTCAATTCGTTATTTGGACCGTAATATCCCCATTTCCCCTACATTCTCGTTGGATCCTTGACCTATTTATTGTTTATCTATGGATTTACATGTTATCTGTATTTAGTTTGGCTGTTAAAATATCTATGGATTTATTTGTCATCTGTATTTATTTGGCGGTTGTACTTTACATCGTTCACTTTGCTTTCACATGCTCTTCGTGGTTAGCGGTTCAAACTTTGTAGTATTGTGTCCGAACTTGTAATTTTTCTTGCTTTATTTTACCCAAAAAGTGAAATGAATGACAAAAATTTACTATCCGTTAACGATTTATTCAAGGACAATATTTCCACAATCACGGCGCAGGATATTGTGCCTACCAGCAGATATGCTGATAAAGAATCAAGGTAAATCTTTAACATACTCTTGTGCTGTTTTACTGGAAATCTCAAATACGCAAATGCTGTTCGCTTGGAGCCTTAAATATTTTAGTGCAATTAAACTCTTGGAGTAATGTGCGTTAACCCTTACAAAGTTACAATTTAAAAATACACATCTAAATTCTGCATAGAATATGAGCTGTCTATTAAACCTTTGTTACAGGGTAAGGTATGTCAGCTGATATAGGGGAAATGTCTACTAAAGCTCAGGGCTTAAACAGAGTTCTCACTACCCTCGAAAAACTACGTTCATCCTCGGATCACAAACTTTACAGTCTCAAAGATGGAACTGGCAAAGGGTAAGTTTTAACAATAATTATATAAATCTG
>QDHC01006681.1:957955-999078 GCA_013186455.1 Papilio dardanus tibullus | reverse complement strand
ATAATGATGACAAAAAGAGCTGAGATCTTTGTAAACATGAAAATGTTTTGTAAACGAGTTGTAAATTTTACATCGTATGCATTAATGAATGTTAGAAAACCTGAAACAAATCTACAATTTAATAATTTAAAAACATAAAAAGATAAATAACAACAAAATTGCCGCCATATATGAAGAATTAGTATACTAGTAGGACATTCAACAGTTGACGTCATAAGGAAAGTCACTTGTATAAAATGGGATACATAATACAATGACCATCTTAACAAAAACCTACTACCAAACTCCCAGAGAAACACAGTCCCTGTTCCTTGATAGTATTTGTAGGCCATCAAAAACAAACTATTTCATGTACAAAATGATGTTTAATGAGTAAATTAGGAATTTCATGTTTTGATAACCTTTATACCGAATACTTACAAATAGTAACTGCGGCTATCAGTTTCTTACTCCAAGGATCAATTGAGCAGTTCGGAAATATAGGTTCCAATATATTGTTAGCAAATGTTAACGCCATTATTGCATTTGTACTAGGCCTACAAAATAATATATATTTTCATTAAATTGAATGCATATTAAAGTTATTATTACTTTGCACACATTTGAAACAATATAACAATTTAAAATATTAAGAAATAACCTATAATTTTACACTTACTTACACTTGATAATTCCTCTTGCCCCATGAATAGATTATTCAAGTTCTGTCTATAATATATTATTTAAAGCTTTACATAACAGCCAGTTAAGTTGTTAAAAAGCAGATACCAAGCTTATATACCATGATAATGTTACTTAATAAAACCATCTATAAAGATAAATATTAATCATCCATAAGTTTTCACATTGAACCACTGAAATTCCTTGGAAAACAAACAGTAAGTGAATACAAGCAAATTTGTTAAATACAAATAAAAACTACCAAGATTCCATTCCTGAAAAACTTGTATAAAGATATATTAGTATTACATAATCTCGATAAGTGGAATATTATATAGATATCGGTCAAATAACGCAAAATACGCGCTAGTCGTGAAGGTGCGGAAAAATGGAGCCCGTCATGGGTCGAAGTACTACAGCTATTTTTTCGATTTAGTGTGGACTTCGATTTATCGAGGTTCGAGTTATAGGTTATCCTCTGTACCATGTCATAGTATATGTGTTTAGGCAAAAGAAATAGGCTACCAATAAAAGGCAGGCAATATAAGGTAAACAAGTATGCATATTTGTCGGAAATGTTAAAGCAGTAGTTTCTCAAAACTTAATAAGTTACTTCTATTTATTAAGAAGCTGTACTTCAGACTGGAACATTAAAAACTGCTCTATTGACAAAGTCACTTTTGATTTTTTAAAATCTATTAGTGATAAATAGAATTTAAAAAATAAAAACCAAGATACATCTAAATTTGTTGTCAATTTCACAAAGTTTAAAATTATCAATGTTGCTAATCAAATGTTACTTTGTCTCAGGTTAAAAACTAACTGTAGATTAGTGGGTTCTATAGGGGAAAAGCAAAAGGATTGTTTTCATATTAAAATATCAAAATTGCAACATTGAAATCATGCAAGTGGAAAAGTATAAAATATTTAGATCTATACAAGAACTACAAAGTGTTAGATTTTTTTATTCCAAAACAGTTCTGTAGGGATGTCACCTCTTTGGTATTTAGTTTAGATGCATATCAATTATAAAAAAATATCAATGATCTAGTTAAAAATTATTCTTCTTTTACAAAAAACTAAATACCAAAGAGGTAACATGCCTACAGTTCTTAAATGTGCATATGTACATGTAAAAGAAGTTGCACTTACACAAATATAAGGTTTGCATCCCACAGGTAAAGAAAAGCAGGCAATGGTCCGAACGCTTCATTTATATAATGGTAATCTCCACCGCTTTGTGCCAGAGTCGTGCCTTTTGAGACATTGTGATAAAATATATATTATTTTTTACAGTGTTATTGTTAATAATATTTAGTGAAGACTAGACCTAATATGAATTCCCATAGATATAGCTGTTGCAGCCGGAACACTGGCCGGCAAGACGAAACCTCTATGGTAGTAATTCTTTTGTCTTTTGTTTTTTTTGTGGAAAATTTTCATTACACTTTTTGTTGATGACGTTGACGAAGTATATATGACAAAATTTCCACATCAGACTTTTTTATTATGCATAGTATGTGACTTAAAATACTTTTCTCCAACTGACCAACTATAATATACGTAAAATAAATGCATAAATAACATATTGTGTTAGTAATTTTAAATGTAAAGTTAACAGTTTAGCGCAAAGCCCAAATACCCACTTAATATATAATAATTCTTATAGAAGATGGTACTCACCCAATTCAGCATATGACATAGCTCCCAAAGTTGCCAAAATCCCACATACGCCCCATACGGTTAATGCTCCCCATACTGACCCTGTTTTCTCTAAGACTTCTTTGGGTGAAATAAAAATACCACTACCAAAAATTATACCTAAAATAATAGCGACACCCTCTAGGAGTCCTAACTGTTTACGCATTTTTACTCGTTCCTCACTCATTTTCTTGATATTGTCTCAAAACGAAAGCAGGAATAAAAATGGTTTGCGAAACTTCTAAAATACTTGACCGTGTTAATAGATGAAGTTAACCTACATTAACTAACGAGTAATTGACCTTTAACATTTTTAATTATGCGTTTGAATTAGCCTTGACAGTAATAGTAATTAAACTAAATCACTCTATAAGAATAAATTATGCTAAAAGTATAAAAATTAAAACATAAACATAAAAAAAGTTTCGCAAATCGTGGTTAAAAAGAAATGTCAAAACAAAACGTCAAAAAAGTGACATGTGTCCATAGGTTAAAAATAAAAACCTAATAAACCTCGGTGTGTTCGCTCTATCATAATTGCTCTTAGTTTAAGCGCTAAAGGGCTTTGTCGTTACTGATTTTTTTTTATATTTTTGTCAAATATCTCGTTCTTCAATATATCTTAATGTCGTAACTATTTAACTATGCATTTGATATAATAAATCACACTTTTTTATTCAGATATCCCTTTTTGATAACTTATCAGGGTGCCCAAATGCACCAGTATCACAATAAAATTAATCCACACTTAGAAAACTACAAAAGGAGGGGAAACATTACATAATGAATAACACAAAACATTAATTAAATTGCTTTTGTAATTGATATATTAGAATAGTTTGGGGCTGATTTCTGGATCTGGGTCTGGATAATATTGTAATAAATCTGCAACCGGTGCTTCTTGGTCCTCGTAAAAGTCGCACGCTAACAAATATTCTCTTTTAGAATAGTCATCGCCTTTACAAAACATTTCACCTGTAATATAAATGTATCATTTACAAAATTACAACAAAACATGGTATACATGGATGCACGTAGAAAGTGCTTGAGTTATTCCATTTTCTTCGATCTTCTTACAAAAGCTGAGTCGATTTGACTTGGATAGTATTTAATTCGAATTTTTTAGCCAATATTTCATGAAATCTTGGACTGCAGGAGGACGTATGGACATACGTCATACTCAAACAATGACAATACCTTCTATATCCATAATATGAACAGGGCTTTTTGACTCTAATGCCCCAACACAGTAATGCTCCTCTGTTAAATCAGGGTGCCAATACATGATTGCATCTCTACACGACGTCCCAGCAATAGGTAATAATATTCTATCCTATAAAAAGCAACGATTAACAACTTGGTAACTAGTGAAGATCAATACTGGCTATTTACAATTTACATACTTTGCATATTATTTTATTATTAACAATAGGCTCCTTCACTTCGCCTGTGCAGAAAAATTTTCTCTTCTTCCTCATTATTACCGTGCTGATTTCTAAAACGGTTTTGATGCTGTTACCTAAAATAAATTAAGTATAGAATATTATATGTATATACATATTACCGTTACGTTCAAATTTTGTAACTAATTATTAAAAATTACCTTTTTCGCCATTAATGGCTTCGAGTTCTCGCATACCTCTGACTTGTGTTTCTCTACTATTTTGTTGTTTCATATAACTGGCTAACCTGTACATTGCGTCTACGAATTCATCTATAGGGCCTGAACAACAAATGAAATTAAATGAATTGAATAAATAGATAAAATAAAGATACAAAAACATGGCAGATACTTACTTACCGTGGCAAACTTGTCGAGCCATACTAATCTATACCTATCTACACTAAAATTATAAAGAGAGCAACTTTGTATTGAAATAACTCAAGAACTACTGGGCCGATTTCAAAAATTCTTTTACCATTAGAAAGCTACATTATCCCCGAGTAACATTATTTATTCCACTCGCACGAATTTGCGCACAAAAGTGAGTTTTGTCATAAAGTAAAAATAATACCTACCTGTGCCGAAACTTCCTCCGTCTAAGTAATTTAGAAATTGATAAAATCTTAAAGCTTCATCCGATTCTATTTCATCCATAACTGGTCGCTGTCAACGAATATACTAAGTATGTATAAGGATTCTTATTTTAATGTATCTTTTGTCCAAATCAAATCATTAATATGACTATATTTCTACGTTATGTCTAAGTTGATCAAACCTCTAATTTGATATCATCTGAAGACAATTTCAGTCATTTCATGGTCTTAAATGAAAATTACTTAACTTACAAACTTTCCGCTCCATGCTCCGACGTCAGAATAAAGTGAATTAATTCTGCTAGGCATCCAATCCAATGAAGAACGAGCGATTAAAACGGGATGCTGAAAAGTTATTACAATTTATTTTCTGCGAATAAATGGCTGCGGTAATGATCATTAATAACATATGCAATTACCATAGATGCGACCTTCCCATCTCCACATTTTAAAAACCAAAGTATACTTATTAAAGATACAATAATGTACATTGCTGAAATACTCCAACTCAACTGGTAACCAGTCAATTAATAAAAAACTGGTGCACCTAAACACTGGAGAAGAAAACAATATTAATAGGCGTTTGTTAAATTTTATCGACTATTATAGTGTGCTTTTTATTTTTTAATTGGAGAAAAAAACCTACGCATGTTACCAATTAATAGAGCAAGTCGACAATAAAAATCTAAGAAGTAAATACTTACTTAGGTATTTTGTTTAAAGATTAGAAACAGAATTTTCGATACCTTACGACGGTAGGTACAATAATTTCGTGTATATTGTTAGTTTCGAGTATTTACTTTCAGCGTTTGTGGAAAATACCAGTAAAATTATTTTTTTATTACCTTTTATAAAAATAATATATTTCAGACACTAAAAATGCCATTTTAACCCTTAAATGGACAATGTTGTTTTTAAACAACATATTAAACAGTAATACATACATTTCCTAGACTGTAATACATGTCTATTACACAAACATATTTTTTTAAAATCGTGAAACAAAAATCGTCCATTTAAGGGTTAATGTTTCGATATAGTACCTGGGCACCGTCGTATTATCTGTTTTAGTTAATTGATGTTAAATAAATGTCTAAATCGTAGGATAATTAGGAATTGTGGGAAAGAGAATTATAAATAAAAACCTTTTAAAAATATAATATTCTATATTTCATACAATAATTATTAAACAATTCCTAAGAGATGAGCACATGATTATAGTCAAATTGACTTTTATAGATCAACAAGTTATCTGACCCGGCGGGTACAAGTGAAACGAAATTTCATTTTCTACGTCCATGTTATGACATAGACCTAAGGGTTCATGCAAGTGTTATGTGCTTTCAGTCAGAACCGACCGATAGCAGCACCTCTCCCACCGGGCTGAACATCCATGTTTGACTATAATAAATATATTTATATCAACTACCAACATCACAGATTATGTATTAAAACTGCTGAGCTGATCAAGCCTCTGGCACAACGCAGTCCTGATCGGCGGCACTAGATGGCGGGCACATCGCATGTGTGCACTAATGCACCGATCTTCAACTTTCAGAAAGTCGATATTAAAAATATTCGGTAACAATTTCGCGAGGTTTACTTTATTACTATAATCATAAATGTTTGTTCAATGACATTGATCATTACAAAAATATCATAATATTAATACTTCATTCATAATCATAATTTCTATTCTTAATTGTACATAACGCTTATTCTAAGGAAATGCCACATCGCTTGACATAGAATCTCACAGCTTCGAATAATTCATTTCAATAATTCCACAACCTTCATTAAAAATAATTTCCTTCTCAAATAACATTTGCACTTTGTTATTTATAAAGAGGAAAGTTTTGCAGGCATCGAAATAATTCAAAAACCAATGGGTTGATTTCAATTTTTTTTCCACATTTAGAAAGATAAATTATATATTTTTCAATTCCGTGCGGACGAATTCACGAGCAACACCTAGTTATACAATAAAGTTACATATTATCTGCACTAGTCGACAAGTGTACCGGGGCGCGGCGGCCGGCGAGCCGGTAACCTCTGCGAGCGTTTAGTTTCGCAAAGAGGCGGGACGACTAAACTTTGTTATATTGAATAATCTTCTATCTGTATATATGAAAGAGTAAAATGACTTAACTATCAACACACAGCCTAAACTAATTTGTCTAGAGACTTGAAATTTTGCATAGAAGTTCCTGTTACTAAGGATAAAGTGCACGTGCACTGGGAAGGATTTTACGAAATTCAACCCCCAAGGGTCCGAAATGTGGGTCCAAAGTTTGAAAAGCAATGGTATTCCTTCTTCAGAATTGCATAAAAATTGGAATAAATGATTTACAGCACAAATAATTAAATATGTCACTTAAGAATTTTACTATTTAAAAAAACTGGCGACCACTCGTATATTATAAATTAATACTCTAGTTTTAAAATGTATTATTGTTGCATTGTTGCTTACCGTTATTAATTTAATGCATAACAATTGTTTCACTTTTGGCCGAAAATTGTTTAATATGTTCTAAATCCCTTATCTATAATTACATTAAATTATATGCTAACTAATACTCAAATAAATAACAAGTTGCATGTACCTCAACAATTATTATGCAGTACTACATGGACGAACAAAAAACGTCGTCATTCATTATTGCTTGTAATAGATTTTTAAAACTAAACGATTATTTGTATTTTAATAAAAAAAAATATTGAGGTAAATTCCATTTGCATAGGAATGAATTTGAATATTGACTATCGCTATTCTGTCCGTCCCATTCGCTATTTGTACTTAGAAGGTGCCGCGGACAATTCTGCACAAAATGGCACTTTCTCACACTTTGCTCTTTATTTCACGGCGCTATGACTGTTTGGTTGAAAATCTCGGTGGCATTAGCAACGGTACCGTGTCCGTGTCCCGAGAACTTGACAATGATGCCCTCTAGGGAAGTCCATGTGCCGACGACAAGTCCCAATGTACCGAAAAGTACAACGATTGAATTCTTGATAATCATCCGTATACGCTCGGAGTCGGATACGTAGTACCAGTAGGTGCAGCTCTGGATAAATGCAGGGAAGGCCAGCCCCAGCGCCGACAGACAGAGTGCTCCGAACAACGAGATGAACAGGTCTAGTTCTGGTACCGCCGCCGCGATGCCGACTGTAAACAAAAATAACGTAAACTTAAGTACTTAATGGAAAAATATCAAACTTATCATATTAATTCTTAGTTGGTTCGAGATTATGGTATTGGAGTTAAATTCACTGTAACCTAGGGCTAGGACTGATGTCATTCAAAAAACGCCCTTACGCCGAAGCAAAATCTCCGTTTTTATCGCGAACTCGGTCTAATGAAGCCCTAGGGTAAGAACTATAATTTTATTGTGTCCTAGTATTGGTACTAACATGTGAGTAGAACGACGAGGGTCCTCATGACGTACTCCCAGAGCGTGCGGCGCGAGGAGTGGATGCGGGGTCCCACGTACTCGCCCCACAAGATGTCGATGGCCACGTAGCACGCCAACCCGTGAGTTATGAAGATAGCGAACGCCAGCAGACATTGCACTACACTCGCCAGTCTATAACGAACATTTGCATATAACTATTAACTTCGCTATTTCAGCGAATTAAGGTGGCCGCTTGCTCGTTTGCCACTTTTTAGTATAAAAAAAAAAACTATACTGCCCTGAAGTCTTAGTTTAACTAAGTTCATAGATACGTGTTTTATGGCAGAATTTTTAGACGCCACTGAAATAATGAAGAGCGTCTTACACGTTAAGTCCACGGCAATCATGTTTAATTTTAACACCATTAAGATTTTAAACGACGCTTAAATTTGAGTGGCTTTTAAACATTCAACCGTTATTCTCTCGTTTTGTGCCTCGATGTCTTGTTTTTGAGGATCACGACTTTCTTTTATTTATTTAGTGAATTCAGGTGACCGCTTGCTCGTTTGCCACTTTATAGTATAAAAAAAAAATAATAATTTAATGTTAACGTAATTAAATGTTTATTCATTACGTATTCAGCTTTAGGTATAGTACAAAATCTAACTAATATTATAAAGAGAGAAACTTTGTATTTTCGATTTTTTGTATTTTTGTATGTATTGAAATAACTCAAGAAATACTTGGCTGATTTCAAAAATTCTTTCACCAATAGAAAGCTACAATATGCCCGAGTAACATAGACTATATTATTTAATTCCTCGCGAACGACAGCTAGTATAATATAAATATTAACGTACACTTCAGTTTCAGATGGTAGATTCAGTGTAATGCTACCGGCGGCGGCGTTGCCGTACTGCAGGTAGCCGAAGAGGCCCATGCCCACGTACAGAATGATAATGCTAATCATAGCGCGGTTGAGAACGCCGAACTTTCCCACGAAAGCCTTGGGGGTCTTCATCTCGTTCTCCAGCGGCAGAATCTGTGTCAAACATTACGCTTAACTATGAAGAAATTTAAACACAAAGTTGGTTTCAACAGAAACATACCAATACCTATGCAATATACAAAACTATCCTTTGTTATATGGAACAAAAACTCTTAATGGCTCATACCTTCCAAGAGCATAAAAATACTGTCTCCTCTTTTGTATACTTTCGTAATTATGTTTTATGTTATTACCTAACTATATATATTGACAATGGAGTCTAATTATCGGTATAATACCATCAACTCACCACACCGATAGCTTCCAACGCAAACAGCACAGTACCGAAGAATAGTGGAAATTCTCCTATTTTCCCGGCAGGTACCTTCCCTTCCAATGTAGGTGTGACTCTGAATATGTAATATAGGATGATTCCGAAGCTGACGATAGTAACTGCGTTCGCGATGGCGGAGAACGGCGCTAGGTATTTTAGATCTCGCACCCAGTTGATAAGTATGAGTGGTATTAGTATCCATAGCATGACGTCGGTGACGGCCACGTTCATTCTAAACTGCTTCGTCAGGACGAACTGAATATTCTCGGATACAAACACCACGTACACGCAGCACGTGCCAATTTGATAAATCAGTAGAAACGCGTTCACGACATGTCTGCAAACAAAACAATGATAATATAGCTATTATATAAACTATCTAAACATGGATACTTATTTATCTAACGTCTTACTTTAAAACTGTTACAAATAAACGGGTTTTTGTATTGATAGTTTTTGCCTATCGTAGGTGCAATCGAATTAAAAGCAATGACTAATTTAGATTGTTTGATTGATACACCCGGCTCGCTATAGAATTAGACATTACGCATTTTAATGTAGTCATACAAAGTTACGGAATGCGTCAGTTATAAAGAATGGAAGAATAAGTTTCTACAACAACTTCACTTTTTATCTTGACTAGAAACACTATTAGTTAATCGATCAAAAATCGATCATACCCATAGTTAAACTTCTATTGGGAATTTTCTTTTTACATATACGTATGTACCTTGAACTAGTACCACTTCTTCGGTAAGGGTTTGCAAGGTCTAAAACTCGTTCAACTATCTCAATTCAAATTAAAACAATAAGTTTTTATTGTTATCTTGTGTCAATGGAATGCGACAATTCCATATAAGGGGATTATTCAAAGGGTGTAAACTAGTAATAAAAAATCATTTTTTTATTACTAGTTTACACCAATTTGGGTAGTGAGTATACTAACGCTGCATAAGGTGCGCAGGCCTTGCACCAGTCAGGACCCTCGGAGAGCGCCGCCTCCGCCGCTGCGGTGTAAGTGAGCGACGGTACCTTCCGCCGCTTGCACAGCACGTAGCAAGAATCCATCAGGACGTGGATGCAGTAGGTGCAGAGGACCCCAATCAAAACGGTGCCTATCGCGCCCACCGCGTAACCAGACTTAGAGAAAGCGTGTGGCATCGCTAGAATACCGGTTCCTAAACTGCCCTTCAATAAGTGAAGCAGCGTTTCCGTGTTCCTAGAAATATAAAAGAAAAACATTTATAAATAGTTATTAAATATGTTCTGAGAAGTTATAACTAGATAAATAGCGATTTTGAGGTGTTCCTCGTCGTATCTTTTCTCGTATTTTAATGCTGTTTGTGTTTTAATGCTGCTCTTTCAATAGATTATGGTCTTTTCAACGATTATTATTACTACTTCCTACATGGATGTGAATGGCATTTTAGCTATGTGATTTTGCAAGATATGTAACCTTTGATCGACCACGGATTTCCTAGTTATAATTCACGTAGGTACTAATCGTTTATAAATAACTAGAACAACTCCACTTTCCATAAATGTTACTTATTTTAATTCTTTGTTTCATATAAATATTTGTTCTAATATTTTATAAAAAATCATATTGAGTGTGAAATTAATTTTACACAATTTACAATGCGTAAAAAAAATACGTTAGATTAATTTTAACGGTTAAATTAATTTATTTCTAGAATGTCACGTGATTTAGAATCGTATGCATTTTTAACACGCGGTTAACAGATTGTCTCTTGTTTTGTGAAAATGTAACAGTTAAGTTCCAGTAGGTAACATAAAATAAATAAAAACATGTGAATGTAACTGAAATCAGATGTTTTCAAAGGTTATGAGACGGATGGCTACATTTTTACACTTATTTTGGCAGATTATAGTTATTGATGGCCAGTGAGATGAAGCTTATATTTGCTTTAATTTACGTATCTCAAAGACATTAATATAAAGAGGATATCGTGAACTACGTTTTTTTCATGTTTTTCATTTTCAGTTTTGAAGTTACTACGGAGTATTGAACTGGACTATTGTATATAATAGCAATGCTTAAGTAAATGCTTTAAGGAGAGTGTGAATAGCTCTATAACAATATCTTAATCTCTTCGATCTCAAGTATTATACATTCAGTGTACAATATAGTAATAAAGTGCGAGCTCTGCTTGGCATGCAGGTCATAGACACGTCTCGAGGGTTCCATCATTTGTAACTTACAAGGATACTGGTCACACGTCGTACTTATTACAAAATGCTAATTAGATTCCGTAAACTGAGCAATAATATATCGTCATTCTGTTTAGAAACGGACATATTTTTTAGTACGCTTAATAATATTTGACCGAAATAATGATTATATTTCATTATTTTTTTTTACAAAAGCGGGGTTTTGGATGTATGACTTTTTATTGCCTTCATGTAACTACAAAGCGACTTAACGGATCGGAATGTAATATCGGACATAGGTAGGTTAATGTCATCCATTTTCATTGGGAAATACAACTATTGCGAATGAATAAGCAGGAAAAGTAGTAAAAGTAATATAAATCGGTATATTCTAGTTCTAAAGAATTTCCGTACACAGACCTCTGTGTGTACGTCTATATAATATTAATTATTTCCCATCGACGTTTTATTGTGACTTCCTGGAAATGAACTGGTGAGGAAAAAACCTTGTGATCCATAACCGAAAGCTAAGATAGTTTAAAAGGGACAATGTTCATCGGTACTACAACTGACCAGGAAGAAGATTGCAATCGCAGAGGTTAACTGGCTCCATCGAGTTCAAATTATAAATTCCATGCGCTCACATGTTATTTGTCATCAACAAGGTCGTTTCAAGGCAAAACTAACAATACAGATTATACTCAATGAATAAGATGTTTATTTGTTTTTCTACTTTCTTATTTCACTTTTTTTAACCAATTAACAATTAAATATTTTGTACCATACTGCGGGGCTTACCCAAAGTGTCTTTTGATCGTCAATATCGCTGATGGAATCGACAAAATTGTATGAAATTGACAATGATATTTGAGAAGTCATGTGCTTTTCACGTGTGAGATATCGAACGCTATGGTCAGTTTTATACATTTTTGATGTTCGCTATGGAATCGCTTTCTAGCGCATGTACTTTGGGTAGCCCCCTGGTCAAATATGACAACGTCAAATTGAACATGATACTCTCGAAAACTGCCATTCGGCCACACCTATATTGTGTATTACACCTTCGGGTCACGTCACTTTCAGGTCACTAACGCAACAACTATTTTTATGTACATACACTGTTTTTTGTAATGTTTATGTAATTCTTTATGTAGTAAAATGTTATATTTGTAAGAGCAAAACTCACGTGGTCGGGTGATCTACGACTCTGTTTTCATATGGTTCATATTCTTCTACTTCTTGGGTGTTCTTGTCTGTCATATTAACGAGGTATATCCCTTTGTCTGCTCCTGGTGCCTTCTTTTCTTCTTTCACAGGCGACAGACTGTAAACAAAGATAAAATATTAATTGCCTAATTTGCTTTCATAAGGTTCCAAGCAAAGATATATTATACTGTAGATGGAACACTCGATGCCTAAAAGTGAGGCATTTTCTTTGACCTCCGGAGGTCCAATGTAGGGAAATCTCCCTAAGTGTTAACCTCTAAATTACATTTGCCGACATAAAAAGTCGACCGAGTGTAACCTCTTTTCTCAAATTTAAATTGTATTTCATAGTATTTACTAAAGTTTAATATTATAATTAATAGAGACATTTTTAAAACGCTAATTAAAAATTTATTACAACCATAAAACAAAAATAGCCTTTGTTAAAAATTGTTTTAAATAAAATAATAATAATTGAAAAAGGATAATTACCGTTTTAATGAATGTTTTAGTTTATTCTACTGTTTATTTTAAAAATTAAAAAAAACACACAATTTCCCAAGCTTGGGAAATTTTTTCATGATACTGGCAAGTTTTTTTTAATAATATCCTTTTTGGCACGCTTTTTAACGTCAAATTAGTATGGAGTGCTCCCTCTATGTATAATATCTCTTTGGTTCCAAGATTTCTTATTAATATTGGTCGTTTTAATGGTAATTAACAGTTAAACCGCGTACAATTAGCAGAATTACCGAGTTAAATGAAAAGCACAATTTATCACACTACCAGAGATTTTAATTTAAATTATAGTTATTCTTTTGTTTAATTATTTAATGATTTGAATGACAGAGCAATAATTGGTCGTAACGTATTTAACAGGTGGTGATCCGTCAAACTTAAGTAACAGATTAACAGATTAACAGATTACAAGATGTCGCTTAACATTTAAATGCTTACGTTCATAGAACAACAACAATTTATTTTATTGAAATAATATATTTATTCAGAACATAAAAAGTTTGCAGGAACTTTTTGATAAATTATTTTGGCGCCTTTTTAACCGACTTCCAAAAGAAAAAGCTTATTAAAATATCACTCAGTTTCTAAGCGCATTTATTTCCGAACGAAACAATTTTAAAAATTATTTGATGTGATTTTTGATTTATGCTTTGAATTTATTTAGTCATAAACAAATGCAGATTTGAAATGGAGCCAAGATATTATTCATATGTTTCAGCAATATGTAAGTTGTATTACAATATATCAAGAAATGATCGTCCAAAAGTACTAATTCTATGTTGCAACATATGATTTACGAGTACTATGCTTGATGCAAATATTTACCATAATTGGAATAATGAATATTAGGAATATTATGAAATCTACGGTATTTGAACGAGTGTGTTCGGTTGCAATCGGCCTTACCAAGGGAATTCGGATATCAACGACGGACTCGATTATCCATCTGAACGACAAAGTTTCAACCCATCAAAAACGATGCAAAACACGCGTATAATTTCTAAATTTTGTTATTTTATTGATATAAATTTTTGGGGTTTACCTTGCCGGCGCGAATTCGTCCGGTTCGAAAGACGGGTTGACCATGAGACCGGTGTGTCGTTTCGCCCATTCTGCTGCCTCCTGCGCAAGAAAAGAATAATTAATAAAAAAAAAATACAAGCTTTCATCGCATTTTCTTACATGAAGTTTACCGTTACCTTTATAGTATTAAGCGATAAGAAAAAACACGCAAGATTTTGTTATTAATACCTACGAAATTAAACTAATATTTGACATTAAACAGAACATGTAAAAGACTTCGCTAAAAGTTAGTTAATTCTCGCTTTCGCTATCATTAAGTAGCAAACATTGTTGTAAAAGAATCAAGATTGTTCACTGTTTGGTTTAAAAATATGCAGAAAAGGGTTTACGGTCATGGCACACAATGACAACCTTCTAAATGAAACACATCTGTATAAAAGCAAGCAGCATTCAACTTTATTTACCATTGGTAACAGAGCGTCGGTGGCTCAGGGGTTTTAGCTCTTGACTTGTAAACTGCAGGTCCCGAGTTCGAATCCCGGCAGTACCAATTTGTTTTTCGATTTTCATATGTACATATCTACCGACGCTCTTAGGTGAAGGAAAACATCGTGATGCAACCTGCACATATCGGCGAAGAAATTCAAAGATATGTGTATTCACGCAAAATACCGCGCTAGTCGTGGAGATGCGGAAAATGGAGCCCATCATGGGTCAAAACCTTTTTTTACCATTGCTAACAACATTGCATGAAATAAGTGTGTCAATTGCAATATTGTTATAAGCTTATTGACTATTTGCAGTCGATTGAAACACCGGAGGTAGCCGGGAGGTCTGCGAGGAGGCGACGAGTGTCGGCACCTAACGAGTTGCATCCTGCGATTTGCGATTGTCGATGTCTATGCAAACGTCTCAATTAATTTCATATCACTGGTCGGCACAACAATGCACTGACATTGTTAATGCGTTCAGTGCGCTTGCGCCTTCACCATTGCCGCAAAACACGCGGATACAATGATGCTCTCCCACTTTAAGTGTCAGCAGCGATCTTATTACGCGTAGGAAATTGAATTAGAACAAAAAGATGAGAAATATGAAGTTAGTTACATAGGCTAGGTTCTGAACATCTAAATATAATTTGCTTGTGACCAGGACGTGGACATACTATAACCCATTCAGATTAGATCAATCTGTTTTTTAAAATAATAGGAAAGAATTGAAGGAAGGAACTCATTGAATGTGCTTACAGTTCGAAAACTGAAGTCCTTTGTTACGTACGTCCGATACATTTGAATCATGGCAGTTTGTTACCTACTTACTATGCTGCTTTTACATCGATGTTTTTGCAATAAACTCGACCGTTTTCGGTTTTATAGCAAACTTGTTATTCAATGCGATCGCTTTTAATAACTTATTGATACATGGATAAGATCAGGATTTAGTACAATTCTTGCTACGCGAAATCGATTTCTTGAATCGATTTCAGAAAACGTGCAAGGGTTTTATAATATCGTATCGATTGCCAAAATACGATACGTACTTTGGACATATTTAAATTTTACCACTTTTTGGATTTGGCATTTTTGCAATACTTTTTTCCTTAGAAACTTGTATTACATATTTATACTAGCTGTAGCTCGCAACTTCGTCTGCGCGAAATTTCAAAAAAATATAGCCCATCAGACTCTGTTATAATGTAGTTTTCTAACGGCGAAAGAATTGTTTAAATCGTCCAGGTAGTTTTTAAGTTATTTTAATACATATGAAAATACAAATCTTCATAATCATCATCATCACCAGCTCACTATACGTCCCCACCGAGGGGCACGGAGCCTACCCCCTAAGGGGTGCCTAGGCCATAGTCAACCACGCTGGCCAAGTGCGGGTTGGTCGACTTCACACATATCTTTGAATTTCTTCGGCGGGATTCGAACTCGGGACCTGCAGTTCACAAGTCAAGAGCTAAACCACTGAGCCACCGACGCTCATCTTCATAATATTAGAGTTTTACTTAATTATATAATTGGTTTTAGTACTTAATTCAGACGATTGCCATCAACCCAGGGCGACATAAAGCAACTTCAAACAAATACTTAACACAAAAACAGTAAACAGACACGCAAACACCGACAATTCTCAATAGTACATCAAAAGTGCTGACCGCAAAGAAATAAATCTAATGCTGATAAAAAAGAAGTTGTAGATTATAAAAAAAAATATTTAAAGGTTAAAGATTTCGACCCATGATGGGCTCCATTTCCCGCAACTCCACGACTAGCGCGTATTTTGCGTGAATACACATATCTTTAAATTTCTTCACCGATATGTGCAGGTTGCATCACGATGTTTTCCTTCACCTAAGAGCGTCGGGTAAATATGTACATATGAAAATCGAAAATCACATTGGTACATGGCGGGATTCGAATTCGGCACCTGCAGTTTACAAGTCTAGAGCTAAACACCTAAGCCGACGCTCTACTAAAAAAATACTTATTGAAAACTGACAAAAATGCTTTATACAGAGTTGGCTTAGAAACTGGATGCATTACTATCGTACTCACGATTTAGTCATTTAACATTGTAACAATAACAATGGAATTGAATCTACAACCATGAAGATATCGATAGTAGTTATGTTAACCTACTGACATTTCACTTATATAGAAATCTCTACATCTTTCTGCGTTAGCACCGATCATAAGAATATTACATACTATGTGATTTGCAAAAAAACTATGTAATTTAATGTAATTTGACTGAAATTCTCTTAAAAATTCCAAAAACAATATACAATAGTTTCACAATATAGATTTATTGCTAACGATTTAGTAACTAACATGTGTATCATCGTAGCTTTGTTGGCATCGTTACAAGTAACAGTTCCTACGGTAATCCTGTGTGAACGAGAACGGTTTTAATGTTATATGTAGAGTAACTATTGAGTTTGTTAGTGTTTTGGGCGAGAGCCAGCGCGGGCACGGAAACGCGGCGTGGAGTTGAAGGTCGGTACCGGGCCGAATGCGCCCTACCCTCTTCACCCATCTCTCATTTCAATATATTAAAATATTCTAATGTTTTCAGGACAAATGTACCTATCTTAATTTATTTCACAATTATTATTGTAGTCTCTTTTTTGTCAAAAAGCGATATATAAGAGAGCAAACCAAGAGATATGTATGTACCAAAAAAGGAGTTCAAGAGTAAACGTAACAATCACGAACCATTTCACATAGATAAGAACATAATCATATTAACATTATTTTCATACTAGCTTTCCCCTGCGATTCCGTCTATGCGGAACTAAATAAGACAAAGTTCTACATCTGTGCTTTTCACCAAGATCCGTTGAGCCTTTTCGGAGACATTCAAACAAAAATTCATCTATCCACCTATAGTAATTTTCGCATTTAGAATATTAGTAAGATAAATAGAATAAACTGCAGGTCCCGAGTTCGAATCTCGTAATGTACCAATGTGTTTTTCGATTTTCATATGTACAATACATATTTACCCGACGCTCTTAGGTGAAGGAAAACATCGTGATCCAACCTGCACATATCAGCGAAGAAATTCAAAGTTACGTGTATTCACGGAAAATACGCGCTAGTCGTGGAGTTGCGGAAAATGGAGTTGAACCTTACCTTAAGATAAATAGATTACTATGTTCTATACTTATATATATTTCGCGTTATGTTAAATCTAACATCGCTGTGACACCAGTTATCGATGTTGTACCTATATCTAATAAATTAACCTTATATGGCAGATTGTACATAATGTTTCCATAAATTTACATAATGTATTTATATAATAGAGTCGATGAATTATAATTAATTGAAATAACACTGTATTTATTAAATAAGTGACATAATAGAGCCCGTGCATGTTTCTAGTTCTAGGTCTATCAAGGACCAATAGTATTTAACCAACTTCTCATTCATCATCATAATCATCACCATTGATGATGACATTCTAAATAATTTAGTGATGTAATCCACATAAAAATGACTATTTTCTTTTGTATGCTTTGAAGTGCTAATCAATATGGTATAGTCATATACCATGTATTTACCTCTAACAAAAACCAAATTATTTGTAAGTACCAATAGGTAACTACTGAGAAATGTTGTTATTTGTCATTCTCATGCTTATATAAAATGTGTGCGTGTGACCTTCACATTGTATGTGTTAAATAAGTAATATAAAGGTATTTTTCCATTCGCATTTTAATCATGGAATACTAGTTATATTAGATAAGTATAGCTACATTATACTTTTGTACGTATTGGATAAGTTACATAAAAGGGGAGATTGAGCCGCACTCTGATTACTCGAATAGGCTCGTTTGCCCCTTCTCTTATAAAAAAAAAGAATAGGAGTTACTATAGAATTGACACTTGATAAAAAAAAATACAAATATAAAAGTTCTAAAATATCCTATCTCCTAGAACTACCATAATTCATAACAAGAACTTTCCTCTTTATAATGTATGGATTAGTAGATCTGTGCGATAAACAGATTTTCAGTCAGCAGTCTTTTTTTCCTTTTCCTAGAACACGCGGGCACGTGCTCTGTGGCCAGCAGTGGTCGCTGTCAAAGTGATGGTGTCCCGCAGCGTGCCAACTGCACATTACTGTAAACTATCTGACGCATTCGTATAAATAGTTTTGTAATCATATTTCGTACCATTGCCAATTCTTCACGGTGCACTTTATAGTTGTTTAAGTTCGGACAAGCACTCTATACTGATAGATTAAACGTTCAGTTTTAACTGCGCAGTCAAACTGTACAGTTAAAACTGAGCGTATGTGACAGGCTTTAGACCTATCTGGACAAGATAGAGTCAAAATATTTACAAAAATCAATTAACTATCACGAAGTCATTTATCTTTACATTTCCTTAATTTAAGCCAAAAATAGTTCCCAGGTAGGTGTATGGCATTGAAATATTTTTTGAGAAAAATTAAACCATTGGTAACAAAGTAACTTGTTCATCAAATAATTAATGAACGCAGTCTTATTGCTCTTTATATATTTGTTTCAATAACATAGAAAATTATAATTTATCATAGCGTTGTACTTATTAATGAACATCTAAGCAAAGATACCTTTGTAAGCTATCTCTACCAGTTGTAGATATCTGTACCTATGTAATTCGTAACCAAACGAAGTTTTGGCACTACTAGTGTTTTTGCGTGAACAACTTTTTTTTTTGCTATTCATCAATGTCAAGAAACATACATGTGTTTTTTTTTCTAACACAAGCATTAAAAATACTCCGGTTCGCGTGTGTTTTGGCAGGTCGCGAATATTTCGCGTCAGAGCCGCGCCTCCCGACTTTTTATTTTGGTCACAACAAATATTCCAACAAAACCAGCTTGACGACAGATTTACCCAAACAGAAGGACCAACTTTGGATTTAATATAAAAAGATACTTGAAACAATGTTAAGTAGGTACTTAGTAAAAGGTATCCGTTTTCGAGTAAAGATAACGAAAAATTAATTTTCAAACATTCTTAATGTAATTATTAATATTAAAGTCAAAAGAGTATTAAATGCATTTCAAATATGTATCAAGTTTTTAGTTTTACTTGATTAATTGGATCCGCAACTCCACGGCGCACCCGCCCGTTATCCAGCGCAAGCAACTAGTCAACAGGGAAGTGTTACATGGTAACGTTGGGCCGTGTTCTACCGCCTCTGTAGTTGTGCCTGTACCCTAGTGTGCGTGTCAAGTGAGGGGAGGTTATGGACGGGGAGGGGAGGGTAAAGGAGCAGCAGCACCGACAGACCGGTCGGCGCCGACCGGTCCCAATGGAAAATTTTGCGCTTTCCTCTGCCCTTATGTTACTCTGCGCACTGCGGTACAACCCGCAACATCGACTATAAAGTATGGGAGCTCCTAATAAATCGTCGTGCTTCAGATTCAGACTGATTTATTTAACATCATTTCTAAGTACCTTTACATTATATTTTATTCATCTACAACACCCCTTTATTGGAAAACAACGAATAATTTCACTATCCCATTTTTATAAGGTAAGAGAGGGATGAGTACATTCAATTCGTGAGTAACCATAATTATAAGACACTCGAATAAAAACGTAGTTTGAAAAAACATAACCTGCCTCGGGTTAAAATCTTAAAATGTTAATGTAAGTACTTATTTTAATATTCAATGATACTTATAATATTTAAAACTAATTTATTATATGTACAGGTGAAGGGTACTTGGTGCGAAGTGATCAACAACATCGCGGCACACTAATTACCATGCTCGCCACGCTTCAAACTGTGTCACAAGAATACCAGATATAACCAATTTCCATCTAAGTACTATCTGGCTAGATAAAACTAATTTTACAGTCAGTAGTCCAGGTGTTGTCCGGGTTTACATATAACTTGGCAATAGTTTAAAAAGTTATGAGTAAGAGAAATTACTTATAACAAAAAAATCTTTTAATACGAATGTGGGAAGTTACAACGGTTGGGTTAAGTTTAAGTAGCGTTTAATACATTGCGTGTAAGGTGTGATGTTTTTTTTAGCATATTAAGTTTCAATTGTAGCAAGTTCAGTCCACATAATTTGTACCAAGAGCTACGCGGTACTAATCCGATGTCATTCAACTTGATGGACAAGATACAATGCATGTAAAGTGATAATTCAATTTATAAATGGATAGAACCCTTAAGACTTAGTACATTGCTTAGAAGGTATAGTTTTTGAAACTAAAAGAAAATAAGATGGCAGTATACAGGTTTCACCGGACATCACGGAGACTTAACCGTCGCTTTGAATATGGCCAGCAATATGTTAACCACCACTTAACCCTGTTCCGTCCCAATATCTTTATGAAGATGCCCCCCAAAAACCAAAAAGAAAAAAGTAAGTCTATTCTGTAAACAATATAAGGGTAAGAGGATACGGCGTTGTATGCGAAATGCGAAGATACGCTAAGATGTGGAATGTAAAGTTTTATGCAAGCGGAACCTTGAGGCGCGCACCGCTATCTCACAAACTGGTTATATCTGGATTTATCTGGTTCTGCAATTACTTAATTCACATCGTACACCGCTTAAGGCCTTTCGAGATTTAATGAATTAACCTTTCGACAGTTTCGAGACATCAGTCCTTATATGTGTCTTGTGTTTCGTATCTTATTAGATTTTAATTACATTAGATTTGACTGTTACAAAATCTTTATGTCCATATGATACTTATATGGCTAGCAAAGATTTAAGAAGTTGAGGTTAATAAATATTAAAATAATGTGCACAATTTAGTATTTTTATGTTATATAATTAGTTAATAGTAGTCCCATGTTTAAGGAGTTTTTGTCGCCCGAGCGACAATACTTCCAAGTACTCTTCAAGGACGCTTAAAAAAATTCGAAAAAAAAACCAAACGTTTATAAAAATAAATGAATGAATTTGTCCACAACGTCAGTTTTTTCATATTTGGGTGTTTGCCAGAGGTGCGCTTCGCAATAGCTAATACTCGTAGCTGTGCCCGACGCTATTTTAACATTGTCGGCGCCATATAACAAATTTTATCAATGTTACCACTTTACATTATTCATGGCTTTTTTTAATTTGATTTCATGAAATTATAGCGTACAAAAACTACGCCACTCAAAGATTAATTATTTTATAAAGAAATAATAATTATTAATTTATAAAGAAAAGCAAGTTTTATAGTTGCTTTTCCTCAGATATAATTAGATAATAACGACATCTTGGCATTGGCGTGGGTATTTCTGAAATAAATTTCCTAACCACATAAAAAGTATAAAGGGAAATCCCTTACACTTTATACTTAAGTGTCAAAGGTAAGTTAAAGCTTATATTTAAGCTCATCACACAATTATCCTTTGCGATCGTCAATTGTCTTTCATAGGACTTTAGTACTATGAAGTAGTCTTGCTAGTAGTAGGAAGTGAAAGGCTTTATTCAATTTTACAAGCAGAAAACTAAGCAATCTAGTGTTCTGTCCCTCTCCCACTGAGAATAACATAAAGGAATATCAGTTTCGGAGTTAGCTAACCCAATTAAGGCCGGACAGGAGACGAGTGTATATTTGTCGCCGAGCTAATGCAA
This sequence comes from Papilio dardanus tibullus, assembly GCA_013186455.1. NCBI lineage: Eukaryota > Metazoa > Arthropoda > Insecta > Lepidoptera > Papilionidae > Papilio > Papilio dardanus. The sequence goes on along the minus strand of QDHC01006681.1, from coordinate 976,947 downwards.
GCATCCTGCCGATCAGTAAAATTGCAATATAATGCGTCGCGTCGGCCCTGCTACGAAATCTGACCAGAGCCCTTCAATTCAATCGCTGTGAGTAAAGTTCGCCAAGTGAGCAAGCCTACAGATCCATCGTTGTATTACGTCTAAAACATAATACAGCATTAATACTGGCTGATCCCAGGATGATTCGCAATGCCAAGTAAAACCTAAGACACAATATTTAAAAGTTTACGTCTATAGACGGCAATAATAAATATAATACTAAAATGTTGAAGGCGTGGCGATCAGAAGGTTGTGAAGATGTGGACTCAATTGTAGTTCTACCAGGGGAAGTACCCAACTTACACTACCTAACTAATAATCCATTTAAATGCAAATCCAACTCTGTAAAGTTTTACCTTGTGTTGACGATATTTTTACTAAAAGTGAACATACGTGAGTGCAAAATATATTAAAAGTTATTTTTTGTTGAATCCAACTGGTCATTCATAACAAGCGAAACTTTACTTGTTATAACATTGTTGAACTACAAACGTGTCCTAAGTTATTGTTCTGCCTGTTATAGCAGCACCTGGACAAGACATATAACAAAAAATCATTTTGTAGATTTACATTGTGCGTGCAGAAGTGTTCATTAAGGTTATGCTTTTGGAATCGGAATGAGACGAGTCGGTCGGTGGAAGAGACAAGGCCGTGCAGTAATTGCAAGGAAACACGAGGCATCCCACGCTGACGCGCCGCTGGTACGCGCACAGCCTACGCATTGCCCTTTATAGACTAAAGTTACGAACTACTTGTATGCAGTTCATAGACTTGACTATCATGCTGGAGGTCGAAGTTTCCGCGCACGATGTTCAAAATCTTTTAAAAAATATGAAGTATATTTCTTAAATCGGTATCTGTTTACTTCAGATTTAATTATAAGATCAAATATTTAAGGTCTATCTATCTATACTAATATTATAAAGAGAAAAAGTTTGTATTTTTGTTTGTATTGAAATAACTCAAGAACTACTGGGCCGATTTAAAAAAATCTTTCTCCATTAGAAAACCAAATTATCACCGAGTGACATAGGCTATAATATTTAATTCCACGCGGACGACAGCTTGTAATATACAAAAATACAATTATTAAGTATCTTAGATGTTAACCACAGTTTAATATAATGACACTAATGTATTAACTTTTTTTAATACAACATATTAACGAGTAGAGAGACAGGTTCTGGTTTAAAATTATATCAACCGCATAGCAACAATACGTTTTGGACAGTTTTTGCGAAGCAAATAATATTTTAAGCGTATAAACAAAAGGATAAAGGAAGGGAACCAAAATGGAAGATAAAGTCTCAGGATAAAGCCGTCGTAAAAAATAAACATTCTTGCAACGAGTTTATTATCTTTTAGGTTTTAAGGTAGGACATTAGCCCTTACCCAAACCCCATATAGGTAGGTATGTACCTTAAAAGACACCATCATTACGTCATCATTTAAAACTGTCATGTTTACATTATAAAGTTGTCATTGAATATTAATGAACACTCAATAATAAGATAATATAGATAGATACATAGTCAAATAGCCACGGTTAAATGAGTTGCGGACTGTGCGCGTGCGCAGATCTCATGATTGAGTGAGTTATACTTAGTTCATTATTAAACATTGCCTATACTTAAGAATACTTAAAAAAGTTAAAAGAAAAAGAATACTTAAGAAGGTTAAAGGTTTCGACCCATGATGGGCTCCTTTTTCCGCAACTCCACGACTAGCGCGTATTTTGCGTGAATACATATATCTTTGAATTTCTTCGCCGATGTGTGCAAGTTGCGATGTTTTCCTTACCTAAGTGCGTCGGGTAAATATGTACATATGAAAATGGAAAATCACATTGGTACATGGCGGGATTCGAACTCGGGACCTGCAGTTTATAAGTCAAGAGCTAGACCCCTGAGCCACCGACGCTCTAATTAAAATACTTATAAGACTTTATATTTTTTATAGTTGAAACAAAAAAAAGGTTATGAGTCAGAAACATAAAAAGAATTGGTCTCTTGCTCGCTCTAACCAACAACCGTGAGTGTTTTTATGGGTGTCATATATTAAATTGTATATTTTCGGTATCTGTAAAAAAGCACACCGTTTGCTAAAACCGGTTCTGGTTAGTATTATAACAACCGTAAGAACAGAAAAAAAAGTGTTGAGGTTAGTTGATAGTTGTTGACTTTAAGTTTGTGTATAAAAGAATAATCAAGACCTTAACGTAGTTCACACGAGTGTTTCACACACGGAACTCAAATAGGTACATAGTTGAATAACCGACAGGTTAAATTCAACTATACCACATCGGCTGTAAATGTGAACGCATAGATTGACCAGCGACCAACAAATGCGGTCGTCCTTCACTCGCTTAACAACGACTGCGCGAAACAACTTCTATTGCATTCACAAACTAAACAATAGGATAAACGAATACATAAGTTAACAATGTTAGAGTGTGAAAAAATCATAATTTATGTAAACATGTGTTAAAATTTTTGGTATACAGTCGAACGTCCGAGAGTCCAAGGGACCACGATATTTGTCTCGCTAATAGAGGTTTCTCTCTAATCTGAGTTACTCGCATTTAAAGGCAGCTCGACCGGACCATAGAATGCAGAACCTTACAGCAATTTCTCGCTTAGTTTGACAGTAATTTCAGAAGTTCTATTTACAAATTGGTTATTCCAAATTCGGAGGCACCTAAAGAATAGTTTCAAGAATCATAAATTAACAATAAGGCATGTAATAGCGACTAATAGAGCAAAGCAGAATATATAATATTTACTTAGCATTAGTAATAACTTGGATTTTCTATTGAGTCACACTATATTTAACACATTCTAAGATATTTTTTTTGTCAGGAGTAGTGTAAAAATAAAACATAAGGAAAAATAAAAAATTTGCTACTTGAAGTGAATAACAACTATTGTGGCATAAAAAAATTGTTCGAAGATATAACATTTTTAAGTAAATAAATAGCACGTAATTCAACAAAGATATAGCAAATACTTATAAGTATACATTTAGAATCGCTCTTTTAAATATAGCTTGTGTAGTTGAATTTAATATTGTTAAAGCTACAAAACTAACTATACCCACTTTACTGTTATCTATACATCAACGTTTTTCTTTGCGAGGAACATGACAATTGAATTATCAGACAGAAAACTACAAACACTGAGCTGTCGAGCTTTAATACCTGTAACATTGATATCGGGCGAAAATCTTTTTAAAGTGAAGGTAAACTGGTCAAGATGATTTGTTGTTTTTGAACCATTTTCCTGTAGCGTACGATGCTGTGCTGTAAATTTTGGACGTTAAATATTATCCAAGAACATATCTAAGTATGCTATTTATCTGTAAAGTATATGCTAAGTTTCCCTCTTGTTTGATTTGGTCTAAAGATATTTTATGCATGATATTGTATTCTTAGATGTCTGCTAAAGATATTTGAAGATTGCGTTCAAATATCGTTGACTGCCCGCTGTCGTAACACGTGTATTCCGACAATATAACCATCCTTCTTATTCTCCTTGAAAAGAAAAGAGATAATTCAATATATCTACGATTAAGGTATTACATGTGCTACACGTGATTGTTTATATTTTTTGTGTAGATGTTTTTACCGCAGAAAAAGAGATCAATACCAGCAAATAGTGTTGCGTATTTTTAACAATTAGATATTTCTCTATTTACCTACTAAATTCATTATGTGTGTTAAGTAGGTACGTATCTCTGAGTACTTTGGTAGTATTTAATTAAATCAACACAGTTTATTCGACCTTCCTTTCAAAAGGCACGTCTACAATTTACACCGTACAAATTGCTCTCTTACGATGTCCGTGTTCAGCAGATCGTTTTATAGATACGTATGTTAATGTATATAATTATGTAAACAAGTAAGTCCGGCTACCCTTTCATAGACACGTGCAAATTCAGATTAAACGAAAAAATGTATGATTTATTTAAAATAATATGTGTATTGTTAATTCAGAAATTTTAATTTAGGACTCTACTTTATAACCACCAATACTAAATCCCAATGGTTCCTCACCCGTTATTTATTGCAAATCTTATTTTATAACACGTTAAAAATTCAAGAACTCACTTGGCACTAAAAGGTTTGCAGTTATATAAATTAGTTCAAAACACTTGGTGCAGCGCCCTCGGCATCACAGCTGGCCTTAGTCCGCCACTTGTTGCTGTTTACAGAAGACATGTCTTCGATAATCGAATCCTTCGCGATATCTCAACAACCACTTGAACTAATATAGAATTTGTAACATTGTCTAAAACATTGACATCTTTATTATCGTGTCTGAAAACCTAAATGGTTAATGAAATTAAGAATTAAAAATCGATGAACTGTGATATTTTTGACTAAGTTTTAGCTTTTTATTCGCAAGATTGTTCTAATATTTATTTTAATTCCATGAATCGGAAATGAAAATAAGTGTTGTGAGTATTTTCTTAGATTTTTAATACAAAATAGCTTTATAATTTTATCTATTTCATGATGAATAATTGAGAAAAAGTTTTGTATAATCAAAGTGGTGTGACGACATGTTAATCAGAGTAGTGATGGTGTTAATTGTGGCGAGGTGATGCATCAGACACGTAAATGTGCCATGATCTCACGTACGCTAAACACTGCACACGTACTTACACGAACAATTATCTATCTATACTAGACAAGAAAAAATATATTTAAAAACAAATAACTTCGATTTTTAATCGACTTCCAACAGAAGGAGGTTATCAAGTCAATGAGTTTTTTATTTCTTAAGGAACTTCAGCGAAAGATACTAATCGTGTGAAAACTCATACAGAACTGGTTTCGTTATCGAGACTCCATTACACCTACTTATCCACCTGTGGAACAAATTCTGTTTTATCGCTTTTGAGTTTAAAAGTGATAAAATAAGTCACATCCAGATTATAAATATAAGTACACAGAACATTAAATCTTTTCAATGAAACAAAACAGCACAAAATAGTTATTGATTGAAATCATTGGTATTAAGTAGACACTCTAACCGCAAGGTTATGATTTAATTATAAATGAGTTAAAAGGAAAAACAATCAAGTAAAAAATATACGTTTAAAAAATTATAATTAATCGATAAATAATATAATTGTCACTCAGTAATTATAGCATTTTTTTAACAAAAGGAAAATGCGTGGAAATACAAAAAGGAAAATACTAAATAAATGGGATTTCTAATAATTAGCAACATAAATCATTTATTGAGGTTTTATTAAACGCATTTTATATTTTAAATCATAAGAAAGCTATTGTATATTATTCTAAAAAAAACTAGTGTTAATGGGTCAGACACATTCACTACAGAAGCCCCAAAGCCCTTAGAAAGCCGCCATGTGTGAACGCTACTTAGATACGAGAAGGTAAGACTGGTAATCAGGTGATTTTTCTCAAAGCCCACTAGGTGAGTTTGGAAATTGGTCAGTGGTTGATAGTACATCCACCAGATGGCAACTAAAACCTAAATTGATAAGCAGCGAGTGTGGTTAATAGTGATCAAGGATTTTTTTTATATTAAATTAAAGTTTGTTAAGATCTTCAAAGAAAATAAAAAGGTTTATATTGTTTTCATACAAGTTTTTCGACGGATGGAAGCCGTAGTAAATAAAATTATAAGCGATAATTCACAGACCTCAATTGTACATGACGTAGTAAGGAATACCTAAATGAAGCGTCATTTGCAATTATTCTAACTACATGGTCACGGGTGTAAGTAATTTATTATACTCATAGTTAAAGCCGAATTCAGTGTAAGTAATTGAACAGGTGTTCAGTTACTTAAACTTAATTCGGCGGTAATTAAAATCATTGCTCATAAATGTAGCAATCTCAGCATCACACGTCAGTGTAGAGTCAATAATGTAGAGCATTACGTTTTTTGACCTAGTAATTCAATGTCAAAAACATCCATTACCTTTATGTAAATTGTAGTTCTTTATGTTTTAAAAAATGTGTAAACAAGATGTTATCTTGATTCATGTATTTTGTTTGTCATTGAGGTCGTTTACCCATCAAAAAATATTTAAACATCAAGGACAAGAAAGGCAAATCGCCTGCGATGTATCAAGAAAAAAGACATACTTAAAACTGAACAAGATAATGAATTGAATAATGTAGCAACCCTTTGTGGAGGGGAGCAAAAGAGATCATCTAAGTACAATATTTATACAAAAATGCGACGAACGTTGTGAAATGTTAGTTTAATTGCACATACATTAGTATGTAGTGGAATCGTCACTTTTCCATATGCAATCATCAGATTATTGGCTATTAGAACAACATTAAGTTATTGACGTAGTCAATTTAAAATATGACTAAGTCTTAAACCGCAATATAACTAGAACAAACAAAGCTTGGAAAAATACTTTATTTGGAGTCAAAATATTTCGTATGATAATAACTTTAAATAAACCTCCATTGACATAAGCTTGCTAATTTATCTCACACAATTCAAAATTTTTGTACAAACTGCGAATTGAAATTATTTTTCTCAGAACATATAAAAAACGGTTGCATGTTTTTTGATATTCACAGCGATGGTAGGGTAACATCGGTATCAATTTAGGATACAAAACAAAGAAAAAATGATAAAAAAGGATCTCTGGGTAAATGGCACACTTGTTATTGAATATTGTCCTTTTTTAAAGGACATTTATCGATAAAAGAACCACGAAATAAAATGATACCTCTCTAAAGTAATTGATACTACAGAATAAATTATTTCGAACGCTTGATAAAAAAGAGGTCAGGAGAATCGTGTTTTCTATAAATAGTGACAATGTCCCCAAAATAAAACAATGTTTACAAAACTGAGATGAAAATCTAATAAAATTAAATCAATCAGAAAGAAAACATCAGCTGTAGAGAACGGGTTTTGATGTTTGCATGTGCATGTTGGCGCTTCAATAAATGACATCAGACGTTGTGATGGTCCGTTGAGCCGGATATGATACGTATAACATAAATTATGTCAATAATGATCAAATTATCCTCTTGGGGTTTATAGAAATCTAACAAAGCTATAGATAATCTTAAGCGCTGTTTGCACTTAGAGGTTATTATTATTACCGATAACCAAACATCGTCGTAGGGTCCAATTGAATCAGCTATTACCGAGAAACCTAAAACACAAGCATAGCGCTTAGTAGGAATTCTTTTAAATAATTAGTACAAATATTTTAGTACTACTTTTATTAAACTAATATGAATGTATAGAAAATTGTTAAACAATTAATATTGGTTTTGGTGATTTTCCACGTGTAATTGCGTGTTGGCGGCATTGGCTGTGTCACATTTGGTTAGGAGTGCGCGACCACTCAAAAATCTATGACTAATACCTCAACAATTTTTGTATACAAACATTTTTAAAGTATAGTATTTCATTTCAACTATTATATTGACACTGGCTACATAGCATGATCATTTTAAGGTCTACCAATTTGGACCAGGAGTTAGATGATAGTTTGAGGAGTTTCTATGCTTCTAAGAATGAATTTTCCTTAAGAAGTACTAACCTAACTAGAACTAAATAACCTTGGCAGGTTTCGACAATGGATTATAAAGATAATTGTGATTTAATGGTTTAAAATGACAACGCGAAGACAACAACAAACACTTAGCTCCAAGGACTACAAGGGTAACTTTGAGAATTTTCCTTCTTATCTTCATAATGCGGATTCACAGCATTGTTTAGATTTAACACTTGACTCCACGGAATCACCCGCAATTGACCGATAATATATAAAGTACAGTGAAATCTTAATAAATTAAGCTTACATACGAATGGGAGGTTTCGAAATTAAATCTGTGGTTTTATTTATAATAGGTACATAAACAGAATTTATGCAATGTGTGCGCAATCTTCAAAAAAGTAATACTCGGAAAAATATCAGCTCGCAGATATCGTATAATGTCGTTATTACACTTATTCGTTTGCAAATTAAAAAAGGGGAATCTGAATGAAGTGACGTCAGACGTATTGTTATGAAAATCGAGGCAACTCCAACGTACAGCTTAATTATTCGCTTGTTCTATTCATTTCCTACACGAATCACGGTAATCTATTACTTTTTTTAAAAATAACTGTTTTGAAAAATCCCTACTTAGGCGTAATTACCACTATATCACTCTGGGAAAGAATACGAATCCAATAACTAAATTACTTCAATCTTTAGACTACATATAAAAAAACATAACGCACAAAAAATACCCATGTTCAACCGTGTTAATGAGGTTAACGTAAATTAATAAGATATTAGTGTTCTGCCGACTCTCGTACTGCGTCGGCGCGTTTAGTTATAGACAAGAATTATTTTTAGCTCGACCTTAGCGTTGTCCCTGTACCTCTGTAAATAGTGACGGGAACTCGGCCGCGGGCAGATTGCTTAAATTGTTCCACAGACAGCCGCCGACAGATCGTCTGCGAACCGCTCGTTAACATTCTTAAAACTCTATTGAACATAGGAGATAGAAAATGATGGATTGACGAAGTCGATATTAGTTTAACAAATTTAGTTGAGAAACATCAATATGTAAAAAATCAAGCTTAGTTTGATTAAATCATGAATGTGAAATGTTATATTAATAGGATTTACTCATAAATAAGATGTGGTACCTAATACATGTGTATTAAAATTAACTCAAACAGTCTATTATCAGTTGAGCCGTGGCTAATTTCCAGAACGTGAAAAAGTGACAATACGATAAACATAAGAACATGAAAAATGTTTATAAAAAAACTGGTCCGGTCTTCGTAATGGAAAACTACTGTGATTAGATGAGGAAAAATAGCAAACACACTAATAACAACATAGTGGTTCATAATCGTCGGGCGTACGCAATAATATGTATTATAATACGTGGACAAACATAAGATCGTGATGTTGACCGTTTCCAAGTATAGATTGACATCAGGTAACGTGAAATAAATCAAGATTTCATTCAACAATAGAATTGTAACACTATTTTTAGTTAGTCCTATGTTTTTATACTCTACTAGCTGTTACTCGCGACTTTGTCCGTCTATATTATAGCCTATGTTAGTCAATGATAACGTAGCTTTCTAATGGTAAAATACTTTTTTAAATAGAGTTATTTCAACTCATACGAATCTAAAAATCTTTTCATTTTTTTCATATTAATTACTTACAGTACCAAATATCTAGAGACCACAGGCTGTATGGGGGCAGTGAACAAGTCCAGTTATGAGATAAATCTATGTATTATTGACCTCTCTCCTTATTGATGTAAAATACACAACACGACCTGAGAAGTAGCCCTAGGCAAATTGTTGCCGAATTATTGCCAAAACAACAAAATGTTGCGAAGGAACCAACTCAAATACACATTATAAGTGAATTTGATTGAACTGAGAGGATCATTTATCTGGTTCCATTTACTTACCACTACAGTTAAACTATTAATTGTCATACTTAAAACATAGGTATTTATTATAGGGTGTACCTACTTGACTTTTGATCTCGATTATTGTTAAAAAAAAATTTATATCCCACAACAAAGTACATTGGAATATTTAGTTAATGATATTGGCTATAAAATAACGGTATGCGCAGGCGCAGGCGTGCTCGTCAGCCGTCGGCAAGTCGGCCGTTACTCACCGACGATAATTGCAACATAAGCGGTCCGCGCGAATTACCCGCGAATTCGACTACACTCAACTCGAATGTTTGCATTACGCCGTAGTTCGATTAGCGCTCGATCGCCGCCCGCGCATGCGGCAAAGATAAATGAGTCCGTATTTGATGTTTAAAATAAAATTGTATCTTATGTATACTTAAAGTGACCATTTTTTTGGTACTCAAACCGGGACATAGGTTTATTTTTTTAGGAATGTTGCATCACACATGAGTAGATAAAATGTAGAGGCAAAGCTTCCTAAAACGTTCTAAATTTAGGTAGGGATGTGACCATAGATTAAGACAAATTACTCACATTTTCGCGCTATATCAGAAAAGGGGAGAATTTGGCGTCCCCGAATTTTTTTTCGGGGATACCGGGACTCATGATTATAATACGGGACAGTCCCGTTCAAACCGGGACGTCTGGACACGTTCTGTATTCTGAAAAAAATAGCAGCTAAGCATATTCAATCATTGTAAAGTATACACGCGCTGTTTCAATTAGAATTGTAGTTGTCGAGTAAAACCTTCGATAAAACGTGTCATTTACAGTCAACAGATATTTATTTTAAAGACTATTATTCTTATCTCTTAAATACGTTTCGAAATAAACACCGTAGAAGGTTTTTTCCTTTTATATTTTCATCTAATTTGCATGTTATATTATTGTTACCTAAAAACAAGTTTTAAATTCTAATCTCTAGTATCATCCAGAGGATGACCAAAAACATTTAACTTTTTATATATTACAGAATAATTTGCCAATTAATTGCAGTTCTGTAGAATAAAACATTCATGAAACAACAATGTGTGTATGGAACTTGTCAGCACTCAAGACCGTGGCGCCACCTGCCGTCGGCGATACATTTTTGGCAATTGCAGTGTTTAGAAATTGAATACAAATAGAGATTGCAGATGGCTCTACCATTCATATGTATATATTTAGACAATAAGTAGCGACATGGATATATGTGGGTGTGGGAAGATGAATTGCATAATTTAACATATTACGTACATTTAAGAGCCAAGATACACAACCCAGAGCAGTCTACAACGGCTAGTGTTGGGATTTCATCCTGATAAAAACTTAAAATGGATAAATACTCATAATTTCTCTTTTCAGCGTGATTTTTACCAAAAAGATTTCATAAATTATTAGGTACTTCCGCGTATGTATAGGTCTACCAGGATCTGATGGCAAAAAGGGTTAAAAGAATTGACCCTAGCAATACTGGGGAAATTGTAGTAAAACGTTTCGATACTTTGTTTTCCTAACCATATGATTATCCGTTTCGGATAAAAACTCGAGTCGTCTGCCCATCAATAACAGCGGCAGTCTAAGTCCCCTCGCTATACACGGACCGCAAATATCTGTAACTGCTAAAATGATACCAAAATACAACCTTTACTTTAAGGTACTGCTGACAACAGTATGTTTGTCGTTACAGAGGTATGAAAATCCGGTTACACTCACACAATAAAATAATGACCTCGTATTACATTATTTAGTTCTTACGATTGAATATGACGTAAATAGAGTTGACCTTGGTACTACTAATTTATTGGTACTACTTGGTAATACTAGTAATGAAGTTAAATGCAGTTGTACGATAGTTACCATTATTATATTTCAACGATAGTTCTATCTATTTTTTTGGAAAATTACTAAAATAATAAAAACTTTTTTTTTAGTAAGCAATTGTTGTAATTGCAATTCAATGTTCAACTTTAAAAATATCTATTATAAAATTCAAAATAATCAAAAAAATATTATTCTGTTTGTTATAATCATAGCTGTAGAGATATGTTCAATATAAATCAGTTATAAAGTAGGATGAATGAATCAAAGCTTGTATTGATTGAGACAACAACAGACCTCAGTGTCCGGTCGTGTCCCCACGCCGTTCATAATTCATGAAGTTTAATCACTGTTACTAACAACCCCTTGTTGATTTCACGTAATAACAATCATTTGTTATAATATTTTATAATTTTCCACTTCGGTCTGACCTAAGATATAACATAGCTTTGAACTACTTATATTTTACTGTCGTACCAATACGAGATATCATTTTTTTTGTGATAATTTGTTTGTCATTTTTTTTTCGGCTTACGGCCGGATCATTATCATCTGAAGTACTACAGTCGCGGGTAGGCGTGGCCTTGGTCCAGTAAATTTCTCCAATTTGCTCTACTTTGGGCCTTTTGCTTCCAGCCTTTGACGGCGATATTCTTGAGATTACTTATTACGGCCGAATATTGGAACCAATTTTATAGTAAGCTCAGCTTGTAATCCCGCAGAGGTCTTTGTATAGAATTTGGTTTAAGCGTGGCTTTATCGTTTTAAGACGCTGTTACATATTTAAATGACGTTTCATTATTCGACCATTAAATCGATAATTTCTCTTATTGAGTCTGACTAAGCTGATTTTGCAAGTTCTCTCAGTTACCTTTACTTGTGAAATTTTATTAAATTACTTGTTGGTTGAATTGAATCAAGAGTTAAAAAAAGTTAAGTATCATGTTGACACGGAGCAATGACCAGTAAGAGGATAAAATTCAGCATAAAACCAAAAAATATTAAACATTTATGTCTTAGTGAATATAGAGTAACAAATAATGTTTTTTGACTTTAAATAAACCTTTATCATTAAAATTAATAAAATAAAAATACATTAACTTAGATCGGCATTATATGCTCATATCATTAAGCAGGTCCGATTATGTCCGATGAATATGGAAATTGCCAAAATCTAATGCATAAATAACCCCCACCGTATAAAAAACTTGTTATTTGTACCGAAAGCTGAGTAAGCTCTGTTAGCCCCGCATTCACTGAGGCGATTTTTAAACGCGCGCTAAAAAAGCTTTGAAATATAACAAATTCATTTCCATGTATCCGTTCACATGGCGCGGAGGTGCTTTTAAATCATAATCCCACAGCGTTGCATTTTGAGCCCTGGTGGAACAACACAAGGTTGATTTTAGAACGTTCGTAATGATGCTAGCATTATAAAGGCGCCAACGCCGACGTTGTAAAAGCGTCTGTGTAGATGCAGACTTTATTTTATTAATTGTTATGTTTCGTAAAACAAATCTTAAGCTTTAAAAGTTAAATGTTTATTATACTGATGTTTTTAGCAGTGTTTTCTGTTTATCATTATATCTGTATGTTCATTATTAGATTTGAAATATTGCATGGCAGTGTTCGAGAATATTCCCTTTATGACTGTCGTTCATGGCTATTTCTGCAATCGCATACCAATTAGCAATCCTAGGCTGCACTTCCCGGGTCACTGGATCAAATCTGCTCCCGATGTACGCTTGCATATTGAAAAGCGATATTGACATTGGGCCGGTCGATTTATTTACGTCCGACCTCGAGCCGCGCTACCGTTTTGTCGGTGAATAGAATTAGTATAGGACTCAAAAATGACAATCTTTTTGCTTACGACAAAATTCAACTCTTGTAATTGTTTTAAAGTTTTAGTTGTTTTATTAAGCGCGTTCCTTAAACCTCATAAAGATTTTTTTTTTATATTAATAAGTGGCAAACGAGCAAGCGGCCACCTTAATTCGCTGAAATAGCGTAGCGACCGCTGCCCATAGACATCTACATTTGCAGATGCGTTGCCTACCCATAATCTTCGGAGGAGGAGACGCATCACCGGGCGAGCCGGACAATTCGTGCGAAGATCTTAAAGCGGGCTCTACCACTGTTGAAATTATGATGTTATTTTTTAAGATGAAATTATGTATAAAAATGTTACATTAGAATCTTAAGATTGCGAGTTATGTTCGTTAAATTTTACTAGAAGAAGCTCGGCAGATTGGTCTAGCTGTTTTTCAACGGTCAACGATTGCATATTTGCAAGGGATCGCAGCATTTTCATATTATTATTTTAGATACTAAACTTCGTTTCTTCGTACAATATTTTATTTTTCTCGATAACAAATCTACAATTTCGCAATCGAAGCTGAATGATATAATTCATAACTGACAATGACTCATTACAAAAACTGGGCTAACAATCAGGGTAAAAAGTTCAATAAAAAAAATCGTATTACGAAATAAAAATGCTAAAGTGGGCGCAAAGAATAACCAGCCTACATAGAGTTTAGCATGCATAATGAATGATATATCACCATATGACCACAGCAGGTTAAAGAGTTAATTACCGAAAACAACCAGTCACCAAAGAATAGTCATATTGACCGTGTCCCTTAAGTATCCCAAAAACAAGACTACAAATAATGAGTTAAGTGATGAATCCTTCAAATTCATCATCATCATCACCATCAGCTCACTAACGTTCCCACCGAGGGGCGCGGAGCCTATCCCCCTTAGGGGGCCCCTAACTAGGCCATAGTCAACCACATAACTAGATGTTTTTATGCAAATATTAATTAGTGTAACGATATCTAAGACCAATATCGTGAAAGTTAAATAAATAAAATAAAAGGAAAATTCCTTAGTTGTTTTCCAAGCTACTTACTCTACCTAAATTCTGTGCTTACAATCCGTAAGCTCACGTCTAACACGAAGCTTTTAATATTTCTTCACAATCTTGTAATACTCATTACTTTCGACACATTTTCATTTTATTTTGAAATTTACATTTAGAATATATTCGCAGAATATATTGTTATAAATTTTACAGAAAATTCGCTACAATTAAAAAAAACACATTAAAAAAATAAATTCGCAAAAACAATTATGAAGTAAATATAAATATCGGTTAATAAAACATTTAACTACAGTACATACCTTTCTGTTCTGTACGGCGGGGGTCAATCCCACTTGGGAGCCCATTTCCGCTAAAATATTTTTCGGCATTTTGTCGTAGTGATGTCACAGGTGGTCACTGAGAGACACGGTTGCGATGCGGTGTGCGCGGCGTCGCGCGCGTTCGCGAATGATTGCGAAGGCGCGCACGCGCACCACACTTATAGCGCCTGCGTGACGTATTGGCAGCGCCGCGCCTGTTGCACGCAAGCCACAACACCACCAGGTGCCTGCTCGTGCCTCTACGGTTACCTGAACTCTCCTCTCCCGCCATGGATTATGCCTGATGGAATTGTACTACATTAAGTAATTACTAAATCAGATTAAGTAAGTGTCTGCCAAACCAATAATGATTGGAAGTGACCAAACGATCTGACTTAGGCCAATCATTCATCTAGTCAGATTAGCAAGACACTGGAGTCAACCGTAGACGAAGCTCGGTGTTTAGCCAAAGACTAAACGAACCGATAGGATACGACTTCAGGGGCGGAAAACCCAATCCTTTAAACAAAAACAAACTATTGTAGTCTGTTAATGATTGTACGAAATAGTTACTTTGAGAATACTGGCACATTGGTCTACTCGTATCGAGTGTTCCGCTTTAGATCCTTAAAGTACTAAATAAAGCTTACTCTGTATTATTGTAGGTATTTTGTACACATGATTCAAAATATTAAACTGATTGCATATACGGAGAAGCCCGTACAGATTTCGAACATTTTTTTTACGTGATGCACATCGTCGTGCAACAAATAATAAGCCCGCCCCAAACTTCTATATCATATCAACATATCTTAAACCTCTTTCTTAAGCATATCCTCATCATTTTAATAGTGGTAGAGCCCGCTTTAACATCTTCGCACGAATTGGCCGGCTCGACAGGCGTCAAATGGAAGCTATTCCGTGTTTCCTCTGATGAGCGTGGTGCCGGAGGCCTAATTTTAATCCACTTTCTCTTCCTATCCTTTTCCTACAAGGAAATGATGGCAAGAGGAAGTGGATTTTCCGGGAGAGTGAACACATAGGGAGAGGAATTATCCTCTTGCTGTGCGTCACCTCCTCCGAAGATTAAGAGTAGGCAACGCATCTGCAATTGCAGATGTCTATGGGCAGCGGTCGCTTCGCTATTTCAGTGAATCCAGGTGGCCGCTTGCTTGTTTGCCACTTTGTATTATAAAAAAAAAATCAAAACCAAATATTTTCATTAAAATGTTCCTAAAGTTTTCGCGTCAATTATTAATATCCAGATAATTTACATCGTTTCCAGTCAATAAAGAATCAAGATCATTGCAAATAAAAACATTCCAACTTGTTTGTTGTTTGTGCACGTCGCATAACAGGTACGTAAATATTGATACCAATTTCTTTAATAAATGCACTCAACTCAACAATCAATAATTAAATATTTATGCGTTTATTTACGAGAATTTATATACTTAGTACTCACAGAAGGAAGAGTTGGCCGCGAAACCTAAACGTTCTGTGGCGGGGATAGGGGGCAACTTGTATGGAAACATCAATGGGCGGGCTGTAATTGACTAAATGATTGTGACGTCACAACTACGTTGTTTAAATACGTCACACTGAGTCATAAATGTCTTCATTACATTTAACCACATGACGCCCACATTCCTTTCATAAAGTACTTACCATGTTCTCCAGAGATACATAAAACATAGATAAGTATAATAATGTATGCAATGAATTTATTATTTTCTGATAAGTTCATAGAGTCCCCAAATAAATATTATAGGTAAGCGCATTGGTTACAACCAAATTGTGATAAAAAATAAGTCAAATGGGTAATGTTGACTTATCAGCTTTTAAAAGAAAGCTTTTTGTGTAAAACTAACTGGTGGAACATTTTCAGAAATAGCTGTTAAGAAAAGAGAAAACTCTGCTTAGTTTTACTTTATTTATTATACTTTCGTAAAGAGTTCGTGAGAATACCCCGCTGCTAATTTATTCATTAAGTTTATACTAGTTTAGGCATTAAATATTTTCGTATGGAAAAAAACTTTATTAGTTATTTTGGGATTTTCGATTTCTTTACCTGAGTATTCGTTCAATTTCGGTTATTGACTCGATCTCGATTCTGACCTCGTCAAGGAAACTTAAAAATCTAAAATAAATAATGCGATAATTTACGTTTACTTCAAAATGATATGTATATTATTTGATTATTTAGCAACAGATAATTTCCTTATTAAATGTAATAATGACGATCAATTAGGATCTATTGAAAATAATTTAATAAAAAGATTGTTATGTTTAGAATCAGTGCATTCAATCAATATATATTTAGTCCTAGCCAACGTAACGATCAACAATTACGGCTTGTTGAACAATGACCTGCTAAATACGTGATACATTTGTTCGGAGCTGAGAAGTGCATTGGTAAGCAACAATTCATAATGTACGCAAGTAAACATCGCGTCTTATATTCACTGATGCGAGTTATGATTTAGACCAATGCGTCTTCAGCAAATAGGTATACCTTCGTCTCTACCGAGGGGCGCAGGGCTTAACCTATTATTGGGAATGACTTGAGAATGATTGGTCAAGTCCAATGGTACCTACACAAGCCTTACCTAGAAGGTAACTACATCGTTATGTAAGTTGTTATTTACGTGAAACAAAAATGACTCGCAAAAGTAATTGTTTATACATTTTTAAGGAAAATTCAATGCTTGTAGTTGTGAGGTGTCGCAACTTGGAACTGACTCAGCGTACTATTTACCTTGTTTATGAAAATTCATACAATGATGCATTAAGGTAAGCCGGGAAGTTTTACGAGTGTAGTGTAAGGAACGAGTCAGGTGACGTCCAGGATATAGGGCGCCGGCAGGATGTCACTGATTGAATCATAATGACGAGAGAAGGCCGCGAGATCGCGTCCGTCGATCAATTCCTTTACAACAATATATTTATTTTCTCAGATCAAATAATTGT
The DNA here is from genome assembly GCA_013186455.1 of Papilio dardanus tibullus. Classification (NCBI taxonomy): domain Eukaryota; kingdom Metazoa; phylum Arthropoda; class Insecta; order Lepidoptera; family Papilionidae; genus Papilio; species Papilio dardanus. The sequence continues at coordinate 959,492 of QDHC01006681.1, read as the reverse complement.
CTACCTTTACCCCAGAAGGCCAAGGTGTGCTTTGAGTTCCTGCGCGACACTAGGTTAGTGAGGTATGAAAATATAAATAATACCAAGAAATCATTAAATTAATTTTATTTGCAATATTTATACATTTCAAGTGGAATAGTCAAAGACAAGTTACAATATAGAATCATCCCATAATAATCACAATTACCATTATTTATTTAAAAATGTCATAACTAACATACTAACAAAATATACGATAATTTAATCACATTTACGAAACAAAATACATTTTCATTAAAAAAAATTAACATTCATAAAAACTTGTCATATTAAAATCACATTTTAAAAACATAATTAAATAATCATATTATATACAGTTTTTTCAGATACGAAATCTTCGTCGGCACCAATACGTATAATAAGCCCGAATAATATATTACATATTGTAGAATTTGGCTTTATATTTTTTTCATTTTGGCAGTAATTCTAGAATTCCTAGAATATTTTTAATTATAGAAGATGGAAGTCCATAATACATTGACAACACCAAAAATACACTAAATAAATGCATTGTAGGCGAAAGTAACTTGACTGAAAAAGAAACTGTTAATTAAAAAGTATATAACTTCCTTCCGTTAGAAGTCGGTTTAAAATACATATAATTAATAATTCGGTTTTATATCGAATAGCTTAATTCAATTTCATGGTAAATATTAAAAAAAGTATACATTTATAAAACTTAGTTTGAAGTGGAATGCCTCCGATGGTACCTTGTCCGTTTCAGGGTAACTTGACAACTGACACATGTCAAATATCTAATTAATTTTGTATGACATTCCGTCTATTAACTATGATATTAAACCTCATACAAAATTAATTCAATATTTGAAATATTTCAGTTGTCAAAGGAAACCCTGAAACGAACAAGAAGATAATAATGGGTTTAGTGTAAACGTTGTCATTTTAAATGTTTACAGATTAAAAAATATCATTGATAATAAAATACGATAAAAAAGGGGATACCTGTCGCACCTCGCTGTTCTGACAGGCTCCTATACTGTCTCGGTAAAACAACTTAAAATCTATACATTATGAAGACATAGTTCACCTTTGCTATCTTCCAGTTACCACATTAATCCATCATATAAATAATCTATACCATAATGCTTAACAGTCTTACAATAAAATGTCAAATTATATTGTTCAATTAATGAATTTCAAGAATATTCAATTGAAGATCAACACATATTACAACGTATAGCATACATTCACGCTTCGGCTACATTATACAGAGTTCGCGATAAAAATGGAGATTTTGCTTCGGCTTAATGAAGCCTAGGCATAAGCGTTGTACGTCATATATGTATAAAATTCATTGAACTTTTTGTGGTAAGGTGGGGAGGTATTATAATAACGGGAAGTGTACCGCGCAGTTGTGCTGTGCGGCCGCGCAGAGCGCAGCGTGCAGGGCGTGAGCGCGCCCGGGCGCTGTGCGCAGCAGCAGCGTGCGCACGCCCGCCTCCGCCCCCGCCGCCGCACCGCCCTCTAGCTCCGCCCT
>QDHC01006681.1:934671-957676 GCA_013186455.1 Papilio dardanus tibullus | reverse complement strand
CACCCACCAGCTCCAGACCACCCACCACCCAACCTGGTATCAATACATCACAATAAGTTCCTGTGACCCATATGTCCGGTTACAATATACGTATTGTAATGACCTGCGCTGAGCAACGCTGCGGACAGATAGTGCACGGTGAAGGCGTGCGTGAGACGCTCCACCGATGTCACCATCAGACGCTGCCTGAACGCGGCCAGCCGCAGCGGACTTTGATCCAACGCGATATACATATGTGCCTGCAAATCACCAAATATATAGGATACTAGAAAAGAATTCACATTTCACACCGTGTCGACAAATGGGACAATATATTTTATATTGTAAAATATCAGAAATTACCGAACTTGCGCGACAAAATTGACGAAAGATCAATAATATTCAATAAACAATACTCACTGCAGTATGTAGAGTGAGCAACAGATCTATCGGCATAATAGTGAGTGAGCGCAGTCGCAGGGGGCGCTGCACGAGGCGCGCGGCGGCGAGCACGTGCGCGCACTCGTCGCGGTCGCGCGCTAGCCACGCCTCGCGCAGCAGCGCCGCCAGCTGCCGCACGTACGCGTCCTCTATGTACAGCGCGAGCGCACCCACGCGCACTTCCACCTCCGTTATCTCTGATAAATATAATATTACAAATTAAACTAGAGTATCGCAACGAATCAAAGTGGGTCTTGTCCTCCCTCAATAAAAGATTCCATATTACTCGATCTCGAACTAACATGATTTAGAAAACTACTAAAAACCCAGAAGGGTAAGCAGAAAGCAAGAACCTCTATTTGTCGCGACCCTTACACACCTCTCTCAACGATACTCAATAAAATACTCAACATTTATTTTAAACTTACCACAAAACTCTTGTTCGGCGACATTCCACGCTTCAGTAATAATGTCTACATTTAGTACATCTTGTTCGCTGGCCGGGTGCGGCGGCGCGGCGCCCCACAGCGGTGGCCAGCGCGGCGCGGCCGAGAGCGGCGCGCGCGACGTCGCCACCACCGCGAAGTCGTACTCCCCGCTCGAATACTGAGCGTTGTCTATTTGTAGTGACGACACTGATATCGACGCACGGCCCCGCTGTTAGATAAAATCAATATTACCATTAGTTATGGCTTTCTTGATTAGACTCAAGTATTAGTATATTTTTAAATTACTGTACACCGAAACTTGACTAGGCACGTCGCTTACAACTAGATTCAAATGTGTCATGTACCAATACCGGCAATGACTCAATATTCTATGTCGCCGTAGAGGGAGAAAGAGGGTCCATAGTGCGCTGTCAGCTCGCTTTTTGCTCTAATCCCATGACAACAAGATTTCTGTCAAGTCTGCAATGTAGATATCGTTGTATATATTACGTACATTCATATCAGCATGGTTGATTGCGAGCAGATTATCTAGATGCAAGGCGACGAGCGGCACGCGGTCCGCGGCGGCGGCGAGGCGGACGTGCACGCCGCGCACCTCGCACAGCGCGCGCTCCCCGCCCCATCCGGGACTGCACTCCTCTTCACCCTTGTACACTGCGAATAACACTATTTTAATTAAAAGAAACATATTTAAAAATATATACATAATTAGAAAAACAATTGTTTTCAATTTAAGAAATGGTGTGAAAATGCACAACGGGTACATCTCATGGATTATTTTGTTAAAAGTAAAAACTTTGAAAACAAAAAGAAATTTGCAGACGTTATTTACTACGATTTAGTATTTTTTAGTGAGAATGTATAAATAAAGAAAATAAAATAAAAAATAATTACGCAGTTCCTTGAAACTGGACTGATCAGCCTCTGAGAGACCTTGGACAATGGAAACCTGAGTACTACTCAAAGCGTCACTTTCCTCCTCCAGCACGCATTTCGTCCGCGATCGCTCCAAACCTAACAGTCACAAATAATACAAATAAAAAAATAAAAAAAAATATGATTGAAATAATGAAAAACAAATTAATCAAATGAAACAAAACAAAAATACTTTAATGATTTTTGGCTTATTAAATGCAAATAAACAAATAAATGATTTCTCTTTATAATACAGTCCAACCTGGTTAAACGAGAGTCCAAGGGACTGCGATATTTGTCTCGCTTATAGAGGTTTCTCTGTAATCCGAGTTTCTCGCTTATGGAGGTTCGACTGTATTAAAAATGCGAAAGTTACGATAGATGGATGTTTGTTTGAAGGTATCTTAATAATAACTGAACCGATCTTGATAAAACTTTGCACACATATGCAGTGTCTTAAAGAACACAGGCTAATGCCTACGTTTTTTTTAACTCTACTCAGACGGAGTCACGAGGGCAACTAGAATTATTATTAACTAAAATAAAACTATTTTTTAGCTAATGAATTCTATTACATTGTACAGTGGCGCCCTCTTACCACAAACAGAGAGGCGTGGTGTGGAACCTTTTTCAACATCTACCGACAAAACGTTAGTATTCGTCGAACGAATAGTATTAGTATCACTAAAATGTGTTATTAATTCATCTTTCACATTTAAATTGACTCCAGTTTGATTATTCTGACGCATTTGAAGCTTCGATGTCTGCATTACTGCGAGAAAAAATATTTTCTATAGTAAATCTATTGTGCAAAAAAACTAATGTCTACAGCCCTACGTTTTATTAGACTGATGTCACGCAAAAAACTAATGTCTACAGCCCTACGTTTCATTAGACTGATGTCACGCAAAAAACGGCCTTATTCCGAACCAAAATCTCCGTTTTTACCACGAACTCGGTTAATTAAGCCATAGGGTTGTACGTGTAGTTTACAAAATAATACCAGTTATGAGAATCAATTTATTATTAATTAAAGTATTTAAAAACTTACAATTCTCTGTCGCGTTAACCCGTTCCACGGATCGGCGTTCTTCAATGTGTTTCTGGAAATTAAAAAAAAATCCTAGAACATAAAGTATAACGAGTAATAAAATAAAGGAAAACGTAAATTATATCAAAACGTTTATTCAAGTATATACCTAAAACCAGAAGTAGACGACCGAAAGGTAAATTAACAAATGTCACTGTCAAAGTGACATTTTATTCCGTATCTTTTACTCGACCTTTTTTCTTTTTCTTTTTTCTAAGAAACTAACATTCGCAAGGTATATTCTAGGTCTAATTCTGGTTTTGGTTAAAAATAATTCCATACTTCTCGGTCGGGCAGTGTCAAGCTGCTGAAAGAGCCGACCAAACGTTGCCTGATGTCGCTCGCGGAGATGTCATGCTGAAAAATATATAATTATACCAATCACATACTTTGAACTTTCAGTTTATCAAGAAAAGTGTTAGAACACAATCGGTCATACAAGAAATCCAAAGCAAAGACACTACTGTAATAAAGTTAAATCATTTACATCTATAATCTATATCAAGTCGTATCCAGTGACAGGAATAAGAGGCTTTACGTTAATCCAGTTCTGTAAACTTACTGGACTGGAAAGATGTAAATGGTTCATATTATGATATATTTGCGCATACTTGTTGCACGTGCTGTAGTTCGAGGAGTGTGGAATGCGGGGAGGTGCGCACGCGCAGCTTCACCGTGAGGCCGTAAAGCTGCACCAGCTGCTCGCCGCTCACCACGCCCACCGGCACGCACCATCTCGGGTATCGTTCTTCATCTGTACACATACGTATGTCAGTTACAAAGGCGGGCAGGTAAAGTATAACAACTGTTTTGAAACCATACTTAATGTAAAAACTCATGTGAAATGTCATAAGTTAAATGTTTAATTTAGTTTACCTTTTAAAATTGTACTTGTAGTATAGGGCTTCGTAAGGGCGGTGGGTAAGGGGGCTAGAGTATTAAAAACTATAAAATAGACATGAACACTACTTGATATAGGACAATATTAATAGTAGTTGCATCCTAGAGCAACTAGCGACGCCCAGAACATTGCTACCTGTTGCTCGTGCGAACGTAAGGAATACAGGCGCGAGGGCGTCACTGTCCGCGTCGCTGGCGGGCGCGGGGTAACGCGCGCAGAACGACGGCGTAGTGTAATGCGTACTCATGCCCGGACCCACAGAGCATATCCATCGGGCGCCCTTACATTCAGACACCGTCTGTATCCAAAAAATTGTAATTTCGGATTAGAAGAAAGAGGATGTGTCTTCTATTAAACGGCGAACACACATCTGCAGATATTTTACCAACTTTTTAAGCCAGATATGTAGTATTTATGAAGGAAATAATCAATTTTTGATATATATACTCTATCATTGTGTATAATTTTTACTCAACTAACCTTGACAGTACTCGATGTGGTATTCTGCTGGAAGTCGTCATATACCGGTGGCTGGCGGGGCTGACCGACGGCGATCCACTCCATCGTAGCGTTGTACACCACAAACTGCGGGCAGGGGTCGCGCGCCACCACCACCTGCCAGCGACCCTCGTGATGGTGCTGCGTCACCACCACTGGTACCTGGTCACATATTACTTGCGGTAAACTGGACAGTTTGATTGGATTTGATTGGACAATCAGGAACAACCAGAATCGATTTCAATTTTATAATGTAACAGTAAATAAAAACACAACAAGTTTTGTACTGTGTAAGGTTAAAGTCTTCAAGATTTTCATTTGGCACAGAATATCCGTTGCAATCATTAAAATATTATAGAGAGTAAAGGTTTGTATTTCTGTATGTATTGAAATAATTCAACAATTGAGCCGATTTAAAAAATGACCACAGACGCTAATCCTGCGGCTTCATTAGGCCGATGTCACGCAAACAACGGTCTTACGTCGAAGCAACTCGATTTTTCGCAAACTCGGTCTAATGAAGCCATAGTGTAACAAAAGTAAAGTATACATACAGATTGGTCGTTATGATCTCGCAGTGCGATCGCTCTGCGCGCGGGCTGGGCGGCGTGCGGGGCGTGCTCGGGGGGCGCGGCGAGGCGCACCGGCACCGCGGTGTCGTGTGTCGACAGCGACACGCACAAGAAGGTGCTAGCGCGAGCTCCGGTACGCCAACGGCTCCATATCCATGCCCGGGAAAGTGCCTCGCCCACGCAACTACATCAATAAACGACCATATACATTGTACCAGTTTTTTGTATGTACCGGTGCGATCATAGAAAAAAATCGTTCGCACGCAATATTCAAAAATGGTAAAGAAGTGTTTACACGCGGTTATATATTTTTAAAAAGCGAGTATTATATTTTTAGTACAATAATTTTGAATCTTAGTTTGATACTCGTATCAGATTAAGAATAATACGTGATATTGGGATTATACTAAACAATTTTACCTTCACTATAATCATATGCTACATGCAAGAAACTGGTGTCATGTAATTGGGCCTTAAAAGTCATAGATCAATAAATCTGTGCTTAATAAAATATAATACCGTTTGTCCTTTGAAGGCGGGATCACTTTAAACGACTTGGGATTGAGCGTCACCACATCATCGTTACTCTCCGGTACTGCGATGCAAGTTATCTGCGTTCAAAAATGTAAAATATTATTAATTAAAACGACAAAATTAAAAAAATAAAAAAATAATGCAATTCCAATTTACCATAATGTCAATGTTCATATCGTTTCTGAGAACGTAAGTCGAAGTGACGCCTAAAACGTTCATCTCTTCTTTGACCTCTAAATACATTGAGAACAATGCTACCTGTAAAGAAATGTTGTATTTAAAATAGTAACCAGAGAAAAACGTGATATGACATACGAGAAAACATGCTAGATTCTCAAAACACTTACTTTATACCATCTACAAGTTATTTAGTCCCATTCTTGCCGAAGTTCAGTTTGTTAACTGACAGAATGATTGACTTAAGTTAAAATTGATGTACCCACGTCAATTTTAACTACACTGTCAGACTGTGCAATTCTCAGTTTTGCCTATACACGTTAGTTTTAACTGCGCAGTGGAACTGTACGAGCGTCTGTAACCAGCTTAAGACTACATGACTTATGTGTGTCAAATAGACTGCGCCAGTTAAAATTGTGTTTATTTGATAGTGTTTACCTTATGGTTGCAGTGTATAGCGATATGCGCGGCGTGGCCTAGCGCGAGGTGTCCCGGCGGCAGGTGGCCGTAGCGGCCGGGCTCCTGCGCGCTCACCACGAGCGGCTCGCTCACGAACGTCTCGCGGCCCACCTCCATCGATAAGAAGAATGGTTTCTGCAAATTGTTACATTATTAGAAATCTCTATCAGAATTGCTTTTTGAAAAGGGGCGATTAACGATATATGTCTTTTACTTTAGTAAACTTTAACTAAGAGGCAACTCACTAACTCAAACTCAGGAATGGCGACGTTCGACAAAGACTACCTAAGAATGACGAAAGTTTGCTAGCATTAATAGAAAGAGACTGCCTAATCCGTTTTTAAAATTTTTGTCGTTAATTTTAAAACGTAGCTAATAATATATTTATCAAACCTATTTTAGGAATGAAAATCCGAAATGCAATAGATATTATATACATACCGTGAGCAGTGTAGATGGTGGTGAGACGACATGTCCGGGCTCCAGTCGGCAGAGGGGCGCGGCGTCGTGAGCGCGCAGCGTGAGCGGCACGGTCGCGGCGTTGGCGAGCAGCGTGACCGGCCACAGCTGCGCCGCCAGGGAGCAGCCGCCGCCCGCGCACACAGCTTTGTACTGCACCTGAACACACAGACATAAAAACGTAAGATTCGACCCCTGATCGGCTCCATTTTCCTTCACTCCACGACTAGCGAGTATTTTGCATGACTTCACACGTATCTTTAAATTTCTTCACCGATACGTGCAGGTTGCATCACGATGTTTTCCTTCACCGTAAGAGCGTGGGGTAAATATGTACATATGAAAATCGATTTTTTTTTACTGAACTGAACGTTACAAGGCACTGCGTATGCTACGCATTTTGTGATTTTAGTTTTAAATGGCTCGATACAGTATCATTTGTGGGCGACGCCCTATCTACGATCCTCTACTAGATTGTATTGCATAAGCCACATACAAACTAAAATCGCAAATTTGGTAAGTTTCAATGTCAATTACGACTATTATCTGTCGTATTAAGTCGTGCGCAGTTCAGGCCGACGCCGTCGGTGAGTCAATACAAAATAAACGAACGTACCCGAGCAGGGTGACGGAGCACTGTCAATTTTTTTTTGTATGAACACACTGACGGCGCGGGCTCGGACGTGGCACGTCGCGGCCGGTACGTGGTGTTCCGTGAGTCATTTTTGTACCGTGATATCTGTGCGCGGCTGCAACAAGGCGGCTTGCCAGACGCCGCGCCAGTGCCGGCGCACCAGCGAGTACGGCCAATCAGAACGCGCATCTCGACCCCACTCTCGCAACCTAGAACACGGACAAACTTAGTTTTATCACTAATTATATTTAGATATAAAATTTATCGCCACCCAAAGCATTCACTAAAAACAATGTTCAAAACAAAATTTCTGCACGATCATTACCATCGTCCTAAGCGAAATTGCTCTATCTATATCTCTCAAAGTTCAATTTTGTAGGAAAGAAGAAGTGTAAAAAGGTATTTCTGTTACTGATTCGCAGATATTTAGCACCCCTGTCTGCCCGGCGCCCAGTGCGCACCTTACACTAACGCCGGCCCTATCATAAGAAATGTATCTCTTCAGTTAGTACAAAATATACTAGTTTAGACTGACCAGGTGTAAATTTCTTGCAGGACATCGTCAATGTCATGTATTGGCTGACACTCGTCGAACACAGAGGTCTCCGTGATGCCGTAGTGCAGAGGCACCCCCTTCGGCGTTACCGGACAATCTATATTCCTGATAACAATACATACGTGTAAAATGTATACGGGAATATTAAATAAATACTTTTAAGCCTATTTTTCCGTTAAAAAGCGACGTTAAGCGAAACGTTTGGATGTCTGGATGGCGCTGGAAATTAAGAATTTAACATGTAAGTTAAACTTAAGTTAAATTAATTAACTTTTTTTTAATAAAACTTTAACCTGACCTTTAAGAACATCGGCGTCAAATCATGGAAGCTAAAAGCCTTGAGTAGGCAGGCGTAGAGAAATTTACTGGACCAGGCCCAGGCCCACTCGCGGCTCTAGTGCCTCAGATAATGATGATTAACCTGACCAGTAATATCCAGACATCCAAGGATATCTTTACGGCATATTTACGATATATTTTTTAATTTCGTCTTTCAAAAAACCAATAACCTTAGAGCTTAATTAGACCGAGGTCATGCAAAAAACGGCCTTACGCCGAAGCAAAGCCTCCGTTTATTCCGCGAACTCGCTCTTATCTATACTAACATTATAGAGAGAGAAACTTTGTATTATTGTATGTATTGATATTAATCAAGTACTACTAGGACGATTTGAATTCTTTCACCATTAGAAAGCTACATTATCCCCGAGTAACATAGGCTATATTATTTAATTCAACAACAACAACAACACAACTCACACCCGTAACCCAAAGGGGTAGGCAGAGACAACGGACCTCCATTTGGCCCGATCCTGATACACGTCTCTCCCTACTTCTACATTCATACATGTGCGCATGCAAACACGACGCGTGCTCTTAATACCGGCCTTCTTGAGTAATTCCTCAATTTCACCAGTATATGTCCGCCTCGGGCAACCAACACTGCCACTGACTTTCGCATCATAAACCTTCTTCGTCAACCTGCATTCATTCATCCTCTCAACATGTCCAAACCATCTGAGCATACCTTTTTCAATTCTACACATAACATCTTGTTCCAAACCACATTCTTCGCGCACAACAGGCAGTGAAATACTAAAAGGATATTACTTGTATTGTAATGTGAGGGTATGCCTTGCGGCGGTGGTGCCGGGCATGGTGAGGTGCGTGGCGGCGCCGCGGCCCAGCGCCGTCTGCGTCAGCCCCGGCTCGCCGCCCTTCGCAAAGCTCTCCGAACCCTCGCTCTTCTCCAACGTCGTGTCAGATAACTCTGTTTTTATCACCACCTACAAGACACAAATAAACTTTTGTACGGGTACGTAATACAAAATATTAAGTATTCCTTTATTTTGAATATTTCGAGACAGAGAAGTCAAACTATAGCATGTAGAGTCATCACACTTAACTAACACTACGAAATATCATTTTCCTCTACCTTAGTAATCTTACTTCTTACTAATGTTATAAGCCCGAAAGTTTGGATAAATGTTTGTTTGAAGGTATCTCCAGAACGGCTGAACGGATCCCGATGAAATTTAGCACAGATATACATAAAAGATTTACTACTGTTCGGACTAATTAAAGCCTAAACCTACGCGCTAGGGTACTAAATTAGTAACTAAACGTGTCCGAACAGCAACATTTTAGTAGAATAGATTAGTAAATCCTTTGATCGTATACTTGCTACTTGCTCGACTAAAATACTATCCTAGCGTGTACAAGGCTTAATGGAGCCGTAGGGTAAGAGTTAATAAAGTAGAAGTGTGTAATGTTAGGAACCTCAGTATCTAGTGAGAGATGAGAGCGCAGTACGAATAGCGGCCAGAAGGTGGCGAGCAGGCGGCCGTCGCAGCTGGCGCGCGACACGCGGCACCACACGGACACGTACGACATGTCGCCGCCGCTCGGCACTGATACAATACATCATAGATATCAAAAACAACGAAACCGAATATTTGTCTCGCTTATGCAAGTTTCTCTCTAAGCCGAATTTATCGCTTATTCAGGTCTCCTTTATCTAGGTTTGTCTGCACTTCGTTGGGTAAACGTCGCTTAAAATTTAAGCGTGAACTTAACATGCGTTTGAACATTCGGCCGATAATTTTCTATTCGAATATTATAAAAAATGAAGACATTTATTTTTGTATGTATTGAAATAACTCAAGAACTATTGGGCCGATTTAAATTTTTTTTCACCGTTCGAAAGATACATTATTCCTGAGTAACATAGGCTATATTTTTTAATTCAACGCAGATGAAATCACGAACAGCTAGTCATAAGTCACAAATAAAGGTGTTTTATAATAAACGTTATTATTTTACCTTTGACCAACCAAGGTACATTTTCTTTTGGACATTCTTTGACAGGAATATCACCGGACCAACCGGTATCGTGTGACAAGAATTTGACCCTGAAAAAGAATATGTAAATAACTTTAGTAACATCAATAAGAATACGTTTGATATATAAATTTAAACCCACTTATTTCGAAAAAATGTACAATATAAAGTACTGCGACAATCGAGGACCAATAAGCCGTCGATTATACGATACTGGAGGACACTCGGAACAATTTATGTCTCATAAGAAATACCAATATTAAGGATGTTCTATATTTTGGAATAAATTTTATGAATGTACCAGTACCAAACGTAGAAAGTACAACAGTAATAACGCTGATTCTCGTTTCGGAATAAAGCGGAAAGAGATCAAATATTTAGGTGGTTAGTACAAAAACAGTACAAGTTTAAAAGTTATGCTTACTTTAGTGAGAGATCGGCTGCCGTTTCGCAGAGCACGGCGGGGCAGACGCGCTCGGGGAGCAGTTCGCCCGCGCACTGCGCGCGCCACTGCTGAGTCGACGAGCAACGGACGCGCACCTAGTATTAATAAACTTTAGCTTTAGTACTATCATTAACAGGTTTTACTTTGCTTAGTCTACTGCAAAACAGTAAAAACACATCTAATGCCTATCAAAGAAGGCCAAGTTTAAACTCTAAATTCTATTATAATATTCTATTATTGAAGCCTGTCAGAAGGTATGCAGCGGCAAGAAGTGTTAAAATTCCTTTGAGTATTCGGGGGATATTTAAAAGATAAATAGCAGATATTTTGCATCAAACAAAAGAACAATCATAAATTGGATCAGAACAAGGAACGGAGTTTACCAAATCAGTTTTACTGACTTGATAACCTTTTCCTGTTGGAAGTCGGTTAAAAATATACTCACTTTATATAGTAATGGATGTCGTAACATGTTGGCGAGTGTCAGTCGTCCTGTGAGTCGCATGGTGCGCGTGGGGCCGAGGTCGGTGACACTCGCGTAGATGAACACGCCCGCGCCCGGCGCCGCCTCCGTCCCGCACGCCTTCCCGTTCGCCCCGCCCCCGTTCACACAAACATTCGGATCTTCCAGTCGCACTAAGTATTTACCTTCCACGAAGGGTATACCTAAAATATTCATGGATATTATAACTAAATATGAAAATAAGTGAAGAAGTGATTAGATATTTTACTTTAGATCTTCACTTAACAGTGGTAGAGCCCGCTTTATGATCTTCGCAATTCCATGTTTGGCCTGGCGAGTATTGTGCTGGAGGTCTAATTTTAACCCACTTTGCCTTCCTATCCTTTTCCTATAAGGAAATGATGGGAAGAGGAAATGGATTTTCCAGGGGAGGGGACGCATAGGGAGAGGAATTATCCTCTTGCTGTGCGTCTCCTCCGAAAATTAAGGGTTGGCAATGCATTTGCAATTGCAAATGTCTATGGGCAGCAGTCGCTTCGCTATTTCAGCGAGTCCTGGTGGCCGCTTGCTCGTTTGTCACTTTATAATATAAAAAGAAACTTACTATTAGACCAGTGCCAGTCGGTAGATGGGTTGGCAAGAGAGAATCGTAGCTTTTTCACCTCGTTGGGGGAATGCCATCTGTGAAAATTATGTATTTATTTTAAATATTTAGAGATTGTTAAATCAAATTTGTGATGTGCGTTCGAAAGTACCTATATGCTAGCATGGAGTCAGGGCCCAACGGCAGCAGTTCTTCAGTAGCGAGTTGCGACACGCGTAGCGCGGCCCCGCATTTGTTGTGCAGCCACAGCGAGACTCGACCGCGCAGCGCGCGCTGAATCTCCTCCCCTTCCACCAACTCAGTCTCCTCTGCCTCCTCCATCGCACCCCCACCCGCAACATCGGTCTCTTTCAGTATATACTGAAAATGTATTTATCGTACGATGTTATTTTTAATGGCAGCTACTGTACAACAAGCTATTACCTTACGGCCTCATTAGACCGATGTCACACAAAAACAGCCTTACAGCAAAATCTCCGTTTTTATCTCGAAATCGGTCTAATAAAGCCTTAGGGTAAAGGGGAGGGCAGGCATAGAATATGGATGTAGGATGTACGCAGTATGTGGACATCTATGTGGGCGTCGATGATCACCTCGGTGTTCTCGCTGCTCGTTTGCCCCTTTTTTATAAAAAAAATAAACCATATTATCTGTACATGAGTCCAGTTAGTATGCAAGAGGTATACCTTATCATATGCGTGATGCCAGTCGTTGGCGAGGGCCTGCAGCGTGTAGAAGCGCGGCACGTCGAGGGACACGTACACGTGGTCGGCGCACGTGCGCACGCGCCAGTCGCACCCGGCGGCGTCCTGCACGGGCGTAGTCAACACCGACGCCTGCGCCCGAAACTCCTCAACGAACCTCTCCATTGTACCCGTCGAGCAATCCAATATGTCGCTTCTGTGGAACGAGGAATGCAAAGAATATTTATCATTTTATTAAGACCGAAAAATAGCCTATGTTACCGTAATAATGTAGCTTTCTAATGGTAGATCTTTTTTTTTAAAGTAATATTTGAATTATTTACTCAAACATATAAAAATACAAATATTTTGAATGCTCTTTTTTACAGATAATAAATAAAGAACTAACGAGAAGTGTGCGTGGCTGATCCAGCGTCGCGCGGTGGGGGCGGGGCCGAGGTGCATGTGGGCGGAGGCGTCGCGCGCGCTCAGCGCCAGCACGCGGTGACTGCGTCGCATCGGCCGCGACACGTACAAACCTTCCAACATCCTACATTTTTCCCTGCAAAAAAATATCATATTACAATTAAATGCCCCTAGATGTAGATGCAGATGTAGCTCGACCCATGATGGGCTTCATTATCCACAATTCCACTACTAGCGCGTATTTTGCGTGACTTTACACATATCTTAAATGCCTCTAATAAATTTATACTCCGTTTCAGCAATACTTACTCGTTTAATGTGGGCATATCATTATGCAAGTATATGTTTAACGCGGCGAGACGCATCCCTACCCGGGTGGGCGGCAGCAGACGGGGGGCGAAGTACGAGTCGACTCGCATGGAGCCCCACACCTGCTCCGAGGTGAGCTCCCCTATGCTTCCCCCCGCGCTGCCGCCCGCGCTGCTGCATTCCGCGTCAGACACCGCGGACCACAGCGCGTCCGCACCCTGGACAGAAAATAAATGTATGATAAATACAATAGATAGATAGAAAAAGCCTTTATTCAACTGACATATATTACAATGCTCTTTGCCCATACCATAAAATATGTCTTACCTTACGGCTTCATTAGACCGAGTTAGCGCAAAAAACGGCCTTACGCCGACGCAAAATGTCTATTGTTATTGCGAACTCGGTCTGATGAAGCCATAAGATTATAACATACTAACCAAAGGGTCATGTTGTGACATGAACTTGTTGGCTTCAAAGACGAATGGCGGCGGCTCGGCGTCCGTTTGCGGACTTAGCCGCACACGCCACATTAACGCGAACACCATAGCTGTAACAAAAACACAAGCATTGTCATTTACTGCTACACATAAAGTCCCCATTAGTGTAGATAATTTTACACTATGATTACTTTTCAAACTGTGAGTCAAGACGCTTTGTAACGTCGTGACATTGTCCAAGGGCCGTCGCATAAAAAAAATATAAATGTTCCAATAGTGTTTTTTTGATAACCTGTGACTAGGCTGGTACTAAAATTGAAAAGTATTTTTGGGGGTTGGATTCAGGTGCGTCGTAACAAATCGCAAAGTCCAAAGGTCGTCACACTACATATAAGTTTGGGAAGCCCTGCACCAAAGATATTGTTTACTTAAATATCTTGTGTGTTTACCTGCAGGGTTTGCATTGAGTTTGATTTCCTTTGGCTCGACGGTAGGCAAGTGGAAGAAGGTGTGCGGCTCCCAGCGCATCAACACAGAGTCGAACAGTTCCAACACGCACTCCATTTCTTCGTCCTGTACACCGGTATAAGTTTAGTCTTTCCGGTATAAGTAAGTCTTTCTCATTAATCTCTTGGCTTCATTAGACTGAGTACGCGATAAAACCGGATCTACGAAGAAGCAAAATCTCAGTTTTTATCTACTACTCCGTCTAATGAAGCAGTAACATGTTAATTGGCATCTTTTAATATCTTTGTAACAATTTGACTCTATCCTCAAAAGCCTTTCGTATTTAAAATCCCAATCTTAGTAAGTGGTTACCAGTCCTGGCACGGGGAAGGCGACCAGCCTGGTGAGCGCACGAGGGTGCGGGTAGCGCCACGAAAGCGCGCCGGCTGACGCTCGAACCTGGTACGCCATAGGCACCTGCCCACCTCGTACCAGACGGAACGCGCCGCTCCTGCAAGAATATAAATATATACCAATTTAACCTAACGCTTAAACCTTGTAAAAAGATTATATAAAATTGACCAGAGTATAAAAAATAGTAATATCTAATAATCACCTGAGGTCATCTTTGTAGTAGTGATCAGCGAAATCGTCGTACGAGCTGTTTGTCGATGTTGTTACTGTCGACGACATGCTCGCTTTCTTCTCGTCGACGTAACTCAAGTTACTTTGAGTGTCGCTCTGCGGTAAACATTGTTATTTAAATAATTCGAAAGGAATTTAATCTATCTTTACGGTTAAGAGTACGCGTAACCGTCGTTTATGTATGCGTAGATGTATGAATGTAGAAGAAGTGAGAGAAGTGTGTCGGGATCGTGGCAAATGGGAGTCCGTTTTCTCTGTCTACCCCTCTGGGTTACGGGCGTGGGTTGTGTTGTTGTTGTTTGAAAATCATTGTTTTTACTTTTATAAATTGTTGCATTTTTATGACGGCATTGTGCAGCACGGAGAGGGCATCCAGGTCTCCGGGGCGCACGTCGAGTGTGACGGTGTCCGTGTAGAGCGCGCCGCGCACGCCGCCCGCCGCGCCGCCCCCGCTGCCGACCACGCCCCCGCTGCGCCGCCACCCCTCCCACGTCGCAACCACCGTAGCACTGCACATCAAGTACATTTAAAACTGCTTTATTAATCGTCATATTAATTTATTTTTTTATAATACAAAATGGCAAACGAACAAATGGCCACCAGGATTCCTTGAAAAATACAAAGCGATTCGTGCCCATAAACCCATACTCATAACCAACGGCTACGATAGTTTTTAAGAAAATACTATATATGAAACTAACATTATAAAGAGGAAAATATTTTTGTATATATTGAAATAACTCAAAAACTATTGGGACGATTTCAAAAATTCTTTCACCATTAGAAAGCTACATTATTCCCGAGTAACATAGCCTATATTTATAGTTCCAAGCAGCAAAGTCGCGAACAACAGCTATTATGAAATAATCGTGGTAGGTTACTTGTCTAATAAAGATTTATTACCCAACATTGACCGGCAGTAGTATCGGTAGCCGGGCGTCGCAAGGCGCGCCCGCGGTGGCGAAGAGCGCGCGGAACAGTGCGCGTCCGTGCAGACGGTCGGGACGCACGGCGGCGGTCGCGTGCGCGCTCGCGCTCGTCCACCCCGCCGCCCCCGCGCACCCCCGCACACCCACCTGACCCGTGCTCAACGACACATTCGCTATACCGTAGCTCGCTGCAATAAACACATACATACAAACACATTTAGATGATTGAGCATTTCATTCGAGCTTATATGAACTACATACTAATTTGAGCTGATTTATCTTTTCTACTAACGTATAGAATTACTATAATACTTAAGCTTCGTTAGACCGAGTTCGCAACAAAAACAAAGATTTTGCTTCGGTTAAGTTCGTTTTATCGCGAACTCGGTCTAGTGAAGCCTGCCTTTATGTACAGTAACTCCTCCATACTTCTCTATTAGTCGTCATATCAGAATTCACCTCTTACTAACGCATATCCTCTTTAAGAAAACCCATCCATACTTTCTTTTGCTTTCATTTATCCTTGTATCCTTGTATGAAGACAGATAAATCGTTTCATGGTTCTCGATACCATTTTTCGTTTTGAATTAATACCAAATGTGTCACTCACTCATTAATTTACGAAGTGTCCTCATAGTCGACCGATTTGTACTGACATCTTGTGTTGTCCTTTCTTCCTTCTTCAACTCTTTACTCACCTGATGAAACAAAACACAGGTGTTAAAACCATATAAGTAATGTGTTGATAGAAGACGTACTAGGTGGAAGTAAGTGCCACCGCTCTGACTTGCGAACATAAGCTGTTTTTAGATTTTAGTCATTGACTGTTATTTTTTTATTTATTATGGTATACCAATTACGTGTTCTACAAACTTTAGCAGGGTAGACACTATACAAATAATAGAAATACAAACAGATGACAGGCGTACACCACGTTCACAAGAAAGGTTTAAATATAAAGAAAAAAAATATTAATTACAATAAAAACGAATAAAAAAAAATTATAAAAAATATGTTATGCTATCCGAAGAGAAATTAATGTAAGATGAAAATATCATAAACCAAGTTATAATGGTAAAGTTGCTATACTTACCAATTTGATAATAGTATGAAGACGTAATATTCGGTCCGTGCATACATCTATAAGAACAGGTCGCTCTACATCAAACTGAAGCGTGCCTCGTGCGTTCGATATTGTCGTTGACGATGTACCTGTGAAATAAATCATAATTCTAAATGTCTATAATGCTTCGGATTCATTACACCAAGTTCACGATAAATACAGATACTTTATATCGCGAACTCGGTCTAATGAAGCCAAGACTTATATGTAAAAAATTTTGTATACAAAAATCTAATAAGATCACTGTTCGAATTTCCAATTAAGTCACAATATCGCTATAAATTGCGTATGCGTGTGTACTTACTGGTCGAGGGTAGGGTAGCTCTAAAAGTGGCTAGAGCGGGCGGAATGTCGGTGAGAGGGTCCCGGGAGCCGCGCTCAGTGCTAAATAACACGAGACGGGAGTCTCCTCCACCGAGCGCCACGCCCGCGTCGAACAGGGATACCTAGAGATAGAATCACATATATTATCTATAAATGTTATTAAGATCTAGTTTAATAAAGCTTTCATTGAAAAAAAAACAAGGCAAGTCAGTGAAATTAAACTGTTCCTATACCTGGTAAGTTCTGTGTGATTCTTTTCGCCAGAAGTAAAGGTTGGGTTGTTGCAAGTTAAGTTGGATCATATGTAAGTATCCCTCGATCTTCTTAACTTGGCACATAGGATTCTGAAAACAATCAATAAATTAATTAAGCAAACATATTTATTACACCGATTTCGCTATAAAAACGGACTAATTTCGGAGCAGAATCTCCGTTTTTTTATCGCAAACTCGGTCTAATGAAGGCGTAGGGTTAAGAAATGTTATATAACTTGTGATTTTTAAGTATATAAGTAACGAACCGTTAAGTCGATGTGAGTTTTTTCTAAGTCGGTGCTTTTAATGTCGTCCGGTGCGCTCGAGCTGCCGGCGGTCGCCGACGCGGGTCCTTCTTCTTTTTTACTCGTTTCTTTAATGTCTTTGAAACCAACCTTAGAATAAGAAAAATAAAGTTTAATTATCGTATCATTTTTTGAATCATTTAAATTAAATTTGTATGTTTAGCTGTCGTTCGTGACTACGTCCGTGTGGAATATAGAACATATAGCCTATGTTACTCACGGATCATATGGATTTTAATAGTGAAAGAATTTTTGTAATCGGTAGTAGTTTTTGAGTTATTTCAATACATACAAAAATACAAAGTATTCCTCTTTATAATATTAATGATCAGTATAGATTACATTGGGTTGTGGCTGGTCTTGGGGCGGTGCGTCAGCGGCGGAGGGCGGGGCGGGGGCGGGCACGTGGTCGCAGAGGGGCGGGTCGCGGGCGCGCAGCGGCGCCAACTCGCTGCCGCCCGTGTCCGCCACGTACAAACTGGCTTCAATCACCCCCATTGTCACGAACAACTCAAAATGTTCCCATGGATCGACCCTGTGATAAAATGACTCCATTACATCAATTAAACAATAAATCTGCAAACTTTAGGCTTCATTTCATTGTTACGAATTCGGAAAAGTTATTTTATAAACCGCATATGTGCCTCTTTAGGGAATGCTTACGTCCAGCAGTGGACAGCGTTAGGCTGATATGAAGAAGATGATACGTGCCTCTACTTATGATTTTGTTTGAAATGTTCTTCAAATATAACTTTATAAAAACCTACATACGTTTGATCCACGAGGGCGATGGATACATTTTTCTTGATGGGTCCGAGAGGTTCGTCGCTCAAACTATGTTTGGCGGGGCAGTGGGAGGCGGCCGAGGCCACGCCCGAGTCCACGCCTCCCCTCATCGATTCACTTCGCGCCGTCCACGCTGATATATTACATTATTAGCAAAATTTCAATTGAAAATATCTGTATTTCTTTAAGAAGGATGCTTACAAGAGATAGCGTTGGAGTTTACAGGCGTCGTGGGCGTGACCGTACCGGAAGCAGTCGTAGGCAGTACGGAGGTTGTGTCGGGCCAGGGCGACAGCGGCTCGGGTGTCAGCTGCCAGTATGGACATGCGATCGACTCCTCGTCAGTTGCACTTTGTTCCACATCTTCCGGTCTGTTAATTACAAACTTTATTGAGGACATTGCAATATCAGCTTATAACATATGAATAAGTCATTGTTTATATTATATTTATTTCTTTTGTATGTTTGTAATTAAAATACAATTAATTTAAGAGCGTTGATGGCTCAGGGATTTAGCTCTTGACTTGTAAACTGTAGGTCCCCAGTTCGAATCCCGCCATGTACCAATGTGTTTATCGATTTTTGCTTTCATATGTACATATTTACCCGACGCTCTTAGGTGAAGGAAAACATCGTGAAGCAACCTGCACATATCGGCGAAGAAATTCAAAGATGGAAGGTGGAGTTGCGGAAAATGGAGCCCATCATGGGTCGAAACCTTTAACCTTTTTTTTGTACATTACCCGTGAGAGAGAGCATCACGCATTGAATCGACGAGTGATACGATGAGAGTGAGCTGGTGCAGGCCTAGCTCTAGGAAGCAGTCGGAGGCGAGGTTGAGCTCGAGCGCCGGCCCGCACGCCACCGTCGGCCCCTCCTCCCACACCACCACCGCCGGCGCCAACACGCACTCCACGTCAACACTATAACACAACAAATATTAAAAACTAGCTGTTTTTCGCGACTTCGTCTGCGTGGAATTAAATAATATAGCTTATGCTACTCGGGGATAATGTAGCTATCTAATGGTGAAAGAGTTTTTGAAATCGGCCCAGTAGTTCTTGAGTTATTTGAATACATACAAAAATACAAAGTTTTTCCTTTTATATTATTAGTATAGATTACATTATATCAAATTTAATTTTTTATACTTTTAAAACGTATGACTCAGTAAACCAACTCACGAATGTAATATCGGTGTGATGATAGGTGAAATAGTCGGCTGACTCCATTTCAACGCTGGGTTCTCACCGCCCGTGCCTTTCATAATTTCTGCTTCGCTAACCTGAAAATAATGAAATTATATATTCCAACATGATTTAAAATGTTTTTACCTGAAATAGATATTCTAGATACTGATTATATGAGTAGGTATTGTATTCAGCCCCTGGATCTTCAACTTTTTAGAAGGGGCAAAAATGAATTAATATAAGTAGGCGGGGCGGCCCCGCCTACTTATATTTGCTTTTACTTTTATAATTTTAGATAAAGTTTGATGTGATGTACGTTTATTACAGTGAAAGTTAAGCAAATTATGAGTTGTGGAGTTGTCTACAAAATGAGATTTTTTCCAATCGGGGCATGAACCCTGGGTCCTCTCCCCCCTAGATCCGGGGGCTGATCGTTTTATAAGTACCTCTTGTCTGACTAGCTGATGGAAGTGTGCGGAGCGTAACGCCACGCCCCTCGCGAGCGCTTCGTACTGCCGACCTTCAGGTGCGGTCGCGCCTGTCGCCCAACCACCACTCTCCGCGCACGCGTTCACTACACGCCTACAAACAGATAATTCAACATATTGGTAGCTACAGATGCTCAGTTCTAACTGTACAGTTCGACTGTGCAATTGATGTTAACATGAAAACGACTGTTTTAAGTGTACAGTCGAACTGCCAGTTAGACGTCTGTAGCCAGCTTAAGCATATAGCTTTTATGATTAAATACGTTTCATACCGCTACGATTATTTCATATGAAAATTATATTGCAAGCAGTCATTGATACTGAAAGTTAATATGAATACAACGATTATAAGATTTATACTGTATAATATAATTAACGCACCTGCAAATTGGGTTCTCCGGATGTGGGTTCACGGTGATTTTTCCAATCTGTAAAATAAATTAAAACAAGTTCTTCACGGCAGTAAAACCAACACTAAAGTCAGGCATTATATCACTATATTACAAAGGTACTAGTTGTCGCCCACGACATATATATCCGTATATTTCAAATTTATATTCTAAATATATACTAACCACAAGCATGATAGTGTCGTCTACCGCGCTCTCCGCGTCGTGCTCTGTGAGCAGCAACCGCAAGCCGCCGGCAGACATGTAGAAGAATGGAAGCTGCCATTCGCTGCGACTGAAACAGATATTATTGAATACAAACAATATAATGACAAACCCGACGCTCCTGCGGTGAAGGAAACCATCGTGATGCAACCTGCACATATCGGCGAACAAAATCAAAGATTGTATTCACGCAAAATACGTCGCAAAAAAGTCGTGGAGTGAAGGAAAATGGTGCCAAATCATGGGTCGAACTACTAACTATACAAACAATATACCAAACAATTTATCAACAATTTTTTTGCTATTGATTTAACTTACTATTGATTTTTTTTACTACTGATTTAACGATAAATAAGAGATTGAGATAGAACGGGAGTATGCCGCGAAGCGCAAACGACGACTAACGACGAATGACGATCGGACTTACGCCGAACCAAAATCTCCGTTAATATCGCGAACTCGGTCTAATAAAGAAATAGGGTAAATGGAATAAAAGTGTTTATTTTTTCAAATTCTGAAGGTTTACTAAAAAAAGAGGATTCTTTTCCGCATATATTACCCTAGTGTATGCGTAGTGCCGAGGTAGGAGTGTCGCGCTGGCCGCAGCGGGCAGGCGGCGGCGCGCGGGCGCAGCAGGCGCAGCACGGCCGCCGCGAGCCGCACCACGCTCGTCTGCACCACCGCCTCCAGCGGCGCCAGCGTCACGTACACCTCCCACATACTGTCCGCACCGTGCTACATACAAAAAAGTATTTAATCAATATTCACAGAAATTGATAAGAAATTTGATAATGCCTAGCCTTCATTAGACCGAGTTCGCGATATAAACAGACTTTAAGGGAAGCAAAATCTCCGATTTTTATCGCGAACTCGATCTAATGAAGCCATATCGCTATATAAATCATTACAATGATATACGAGTGACCACAGTTCTATGGACGAACTCTGAAATATTTTTAAATAATAGTATTTAAAGAAAAACTCTTGCATAGTAAAATTTAGTTTTTAATAAACTCTATTTCATAGACAATACAAAAAGGTTTATGGAGAAAAATCTTAATTATGATTAAAATTAAATACCCTTATAAAAACTTACAGATTTCTGCTCCAATAACTTCGGATGTAACTCCTCTCTCCAACTTACTGGTAGATTTGATATTCTGAAATAAATAAAAATTATTACATTTAAAAACATTGCGATGAATAAATTATACACAGAAAATATAATATTTTTTATTTCTCTACAAACACATTTAAGTAAATATAATAATAAATACTGACTTCGCTTGCGTTACAGTGAGGGCAAGGAAATGGTTTTCTTGTTTGGAGTCGAGAGGTTCCCGTGCTTCCAGCACGCGGCCACCCATCGCGCCGGCTTCCCATTCATCGCTTTCAGACCTATGAATAAATACAAAAAGTGTACCCCAAACTATTATATAAAGTTTTAATCTGCTTGTTATTTTTGTATTGCATTAATACTTTCATTTTTTCAAAGTTTTTTCGTATGGGTATTTTAGAACAGTAACATCTTATATACACAGGTCTTAGTAGTCATCCTTATATTTTGTGTTTTTCCCTACGGTTTTGGAAAAAAAAACAAACTTACGCCGAAGCAAAATCTGTTTTTATCGCGAACTCGGTCTAATAAAGCCGTAGTCATACCGTCTGTAATGTCGCAACGATGCGGAAGCAAGTTTCAATTTTATTTGACTATAGTGAGGTTGCACATCCACTGTTGCGATTATATCGTCGACATCCGCGGCTAGTCGCGCGCGAACAGTCGACACTGCGACAGTCGCACGAGATATCACCCACTGAACCCATAAAAAGGTTTTCGTCTCTACTGCAAATGAAATGGTAATAAAAGGTTAAAAAAAGGTTAAAGGTTTTGACCCATGATGGGCTCCATTTTCCGCAACTCCACGACTAGCGCGTATTTTGTATTTTGAAATGGTAATATCTATTACTGTCAAAAATAATGTTTTTAGGAAATCTTAATAATATAAATGCGAAAGTAACGATAAATGGATGTTTATTTGAAAGGTATTTTCAAAACTGCTTAACGGATCTTTGTGTTTTTTACAGATCTACAAAAGTTTGGAAGGACACATGGGCTACTTACTAAGTTTTTCTTTTAGTCCACATAGACAGATAGTACCCGAATAATCACTAATTAAACTATTATAAAAAAAATAGCATTATATTAATGTCGTTACTCAGAAAACATACTTCATACAACATACAATCATTCAATGACTCTGAATTCGGCCGTGAACTTAAACAGAAACTTACATTTCACAGTACTAGATTCAAATATCGGAATAAGTTCAGATCGGCTGTCGCTGGGCGTTTGTGAATGCGTTTCCCGTTCATCGTGTTCAGACACAGATCTGGAATCAAACATTATAATTAGTATCATTGAAGTTATAATATACACCTGTCCATCTATACTATATAAAGAGAGAAACTTTGTATTTTTGTTTGTATTGAAATAACTCAACAACTACTGGGCCGATTTCAAAAATT
>QDHC01006681.1:922578-934233 GCA_013186455.1 Papilio dardanus tibullus | reverse complement strand
ATCTTCACCGCACGCTCACCGTTCCACCACCATTCATTTTTACCCTAATTATAACAGTAGATGACGATTGCATAAAATGTAGGCTTGGTTTTTCTAATTAGAATTACTTGGTGTTTCGATTGCACTATTAGACCGATTTCACGCCAAAAACGGACTCACGCCGAATCAAAATCTTTGTTTTTTCCGCGAACTCGGTCTAATGAAGCCATAGAGTTATAGTAATATATTACGTATTGTAGTTATTGTTCTATAAAACACGATGAAATAGATGACAAAATATTAAGAGGAAACATTAACATATTTTGTACATATTGAAATAACTCAAAAAGCTAGTGTATGTGTGAATGTAGTTAAGCGTTGTAATTTGCTGGTACAATACGTACAAGGGTGTTGCGGGTGTCGTTGGGGCGCGGTGTGGGCGAGGCCTGCATGAGCTCGGCGCGCTCGGCGCTGGAGGCGGTGCTGCGCGGCCGCGCGTGCACCTCCGCCCCCGAGCCCGCGCGACTCCCGCCGCGACCGCTTGAAGACTACACACAAATATACAACGTTTTTATATAAAATGTATAGTACAGATTGACATATCGGAATTCTTTGATGGAATACTGGCCATAGGACTATAGCTTTTAGTTAATAGATAATGATAAGTGAAAAAACAGTAGAGAATAGCGGAGGAAAAAATAACAACGAAGATGTAGTCGCGATTAGTTATTATGTTTTGTAAATAAAGTATAAAGTGTAAGATTAAGGGTAGGCAACGCATCTGCTATTGTAGATGTCTATGGGCAGCGGTCGCTTCGCTGTTTCAGCGAGTTCAGGTGGCCGCTTGCTCCTTTGCCACTTTGTAATATAAAAAAATTAAGATAAAATAGAATTAGAAATGTTTATACCGATATAAATAACATAAATGTAAAAAAAAAAACAATTATCAAAATACGACTCACCGGTGGCGTGGGCCGACGCAGCATTGAGTGCATGGAAGGCGACACCGTTTTTGCAGTAAATAGAATAGATTGTGAATCCACTGTAAAGAAAATATAGACAAATTACCGCCATTTAGATTCTTAATAATTAATTTTAGCATAAAATAGTTATATACCGCTCGATAGTATGACGCGGGGCACGTAAGCTAACGCGGCGAGCAGTAGGGGGTCGATGCTGACCGCAGTGGGCTCGAGCCACACCCCTATGAACTCCACAGGCCGCAATTGGTCAGCCTCCGCTTCCGGGAGCTCCGCCCCTGGCTCCACCTCCCACTGGATCGCCAAGCGCAAGTACGGCCTATAATAACACAGAATTCCACTCGGATGATATCGCGGACAAAAGCTTCTTGATTTACAAAATTAGTTATTCACAAATGTTTTTAAATTAACATAATTATGATAAAGATTGATATTTGTAACTTACGAAGTTGTCGGTGCCTCCGGACCGGATAACAACCAGGCCTGTTTGACTTCGTCACCTTCTGTAGATGAATAATAAAAAAAAACAATACTAAAACTACTATCATTATATACCAGAGAAAAAAATTGTTAAAGGTACACATAAGTTACCAAAAGCTGTTGTTGCTATGAATTAACTTCAGTTAGGACTAGCTTATTAAGTATTACAATAACGCTGGTCCTTTGCGTCCTTCGCGGCTTCATTAGAGCAATGTCACGCAAAAAACGGCCTTACGTCGAAGCATGATCTCTGTTTTTTCCGCGAACTCGGTCTAATGAAGCCAAAATAATTGCAAAATAATCCTTAAAGTACTTACTTGGCGTATGTACCGCGGAAGCATGTATACTATGCAGTGACACTATATGAGTACGTAAAACGAGTGTTGCGTAACCGCGCAATGTCAGTTGCTCGAGAGTCGCATCCAACGATACCATTTCTATAACCAAAACACAATTAGTTACTAAACAATCCTTTAAGCCTTGTTCGCAGCAGAATAGTATTTTACTCAAGTCGCAATATGTATCCGAACGAAGGATTTATTAACCTACTCTACTAAAACGTTGCTGTTCGGACACGTTTAGTTACTAAATTACTTGCTACTCGACTAAAATACCATCCTGGTACGTACAAGGCTTTAGTGATGTCTTCTTTTATTTAATCTACACTATAAGAACTCTTTAATGTCATTTTTGAAAAAAAAACATTTCTTTGATAAGGTTTACGTGTCGTATAATTACGAGTTTGCACGAGACAAATGTGCATTCACATATATATTTACTACTGTGTACGACACATTTTAATGTACGCGTACATGAATATTTACGTGTATTAACGTAACGTACCATCGTCGTGCAACGCGTCACTTATAAGCGTACTTTTGTTGAGCAAGACGGATGAACGCGCCTTGCTTAGTGCGTTCAAAATCTCATACGCAGAATTCAATCTTGCAACAGAACCACAAATTCCAGCTTCACCTGTAAAATAAAATAAAATTTATTAGATAGAGAACAATAATTCGCGACTTTGTAAGAAAGGAATTAAAAAAAAACTATGTTAGTTAGCTTTCTAATGGTGAAAATGATTGAATTTCGCAAATCGAACCACTACTTATTGAGTTATTTTAATAGATAACAAATATAAAAATCTTTCCTCATCACAATATGGTATACAGTCCTAGATGAGCGAGAATCCAAGGAACTACGATATTTGTATCGCTTAGAGTTTTCTCTCTAATCAGGTATTTCCCCGGAACCTGAGAATTATTATCGCTTATCCAGGTTTGAGTGTAATTGTACTTTAATAAACATACTAACGTATATTAAATGTGTAGCTGTATCGGACAGTTGAATAATGTTTGAAGAGATAAGGATGCAGGATGCGGTGGGCGGTCGCTCGTATGTCAGCGTGCGCGACCGCGCGCGGGGGCGTGTCCGTGCCCCGCACGCTCGCGGTCGCACCGTTCACGTTCAGCGTCACATGCGCACGCGCACAACTCCACACTAAGCCCTCGTCTTCTGGCATCTGACATGCTGCTGAACATACCCTACGAAAGACAAGAAAGATAAGACATTAACTCGAGGGCTGTATTAGACAGATGTCAGACAAAAAATGGCCTTACGAAGGAAAGCAAAATCTTCGTTTTCATAGCAAACTCGGTGTTGTAAAGTCCTAGGGTAAGTGGTTAAGAGTGACTTGGTTCGTGTGAAATAAATAAAACTAATTGTACTGTTATTCTGACTAGATTCAAACTCTACGGCTTCAATAAACCGAGTTCGCGATAAAACAGGAGATTTTGCTTCAGCGTAAGTCTGTTTTTAGCAGGAACTCGGTATAATGAAGCTGTAGGTTAATATACCCTTCGCGTGCCGGTGGCGTAATTGTGGTCATATATTTCTTTCCCACCTTTTTTGTAAGGAAGGTATGGGAGAAGTGATGTTTTTAGGAGGGAATGGACGCAACGAGAACATCCTCTTCAGAGGAAAAAATCTCTCACCTCTCACTGTCAAACTCATAGCAACGCATCTGCAAATGCGGATGTCTTTTTTATATAAGAAAGGGCAAACGAGCAGCGGGAACACCGAGGTGATCAACGACGCCTATGGACATCTGCAATACCAGAGGAACCACAGATGCGTGGCCTTTGAGGAGATGATACCTCTATGGGGAACGTTCGCTATATTGGCGAACTTTACCTGTAACTGTATAATGGGGTAGATATAGTGGCGACAGCTAAAGGCAGTTGTAAGTCGAGGAGCAGCGGCGGGGCGCGGTGCGGCGGGTGCTGCCAGGGCCACGCGCGCACCACCAGGCCGCACACCTCCACGTCGCAACGTCGCTGAGGGACGTTGTTCGACAAAGCTTCACATTCCTCCACAGTTAAAGTACGCAATGGATGATCTGAAACGATATTACCAACGAATAAGGTAACGTACACAAAATATTTGGTAAGAAAAAAAAGTAAAAAACTTATTAAAAAGTTCGGGAATAATAACAATACAAAAAAGACAATTCTATAATAACATCTTCACATTTGGTAACAAAAAAGAAAAACAGTAGTAAAGTTATGACGCAATAAAAAAAATAGACGCACAACTGGTTTTGTTTATAAAAAAGGAAATAGTATTACTAGCTTTCGCTCGCGACTTCATCCGCGTAGAATAAAAAAATATAGCCTATGTTATTCGGGAATAACGTAGCTTTCTAACGGTGAAAGATTTGTTAAATCGGCCGAGTAGTTTTTCGAGTTGAGTCAAAACATACAAAATAATATTATGACGGAGCAAAATCTCAGTTTTTATCGCGAACTCGGTCTAATAAAGCCATAGGGTTAGTGTTTCTTACCGTTTTCCTGATGCGGTGGCAGGTGCAGGGCGAGGTCTGCGATGGCCGCCACTCTGTGCAGCAGACCGCCGCACACGTCCACCTGCAGCGGCTGCACTCGGATCGATATACTGCATTCTTCCGCCCAATCACTGTATAATATTCAAAAAAATATTGAAGAATGTTAAATCTATACTAATACAAGCGGTCGCCCGCGACTTCGTCCCCGTGGAACCTTTATAACGTACATTTGAAGAAGTAATAGAAACCCATATGCAAAATTTCAAGACTCTAGTTTGCAGTATATAAAGTTTTGTTACATATTCGTAATTAGTCTGTATATTTTTGAATTACAAATTATACCTATATTCAAAATCCAATGGTGGTTTGTCATAAGGATTGACATGGGAGTCGGGCGGAGCGCGGTCATGACAGTACTCCACGAACACAACTGGCGCCATCTGTTCCCATAGTTCGTCACTATCGTTGTGCTGCGGCACCTCTCGCCACCACTTTGTCTCCGTGACGTTACTGTCGGACGTCTCCTAATACACAATATTCATATAGATAATTATAAACATCGATAAATTCAAACGATTTTCATATGTACATATTTACCGACGCTCTTAGGTGAAGGAAAACATCGTGATGCAACCTGCACATATCGGTGAAGAAATTCAAAGATATGTGTATTCACGTAAAATACGCGCTAGTTGTGGAGTTGCGGAAAATGGAACGCATCATGGATCGAAACCTTTAACCTTACATTCAAACGATTAAATATTTTTTGGTTATTTTTATTTATCAATAATGGCTTTCTTAATTTAACTTCAATCAGTCAATTAACACGAGACTATGGATTGTTCTATATCAAACTATATATCCACCTATATAGACACTTCGGTATATATTTTTTCATAATAACTTTTAGTAAATGAAGAATAATTGCTTACAATAGGTTCAGGTGTCGCTCGGAACTGTTCATCGACAGCCATGGCTGTCTCCACGGGACGACCGCCAAAGTTCTCTTCTGGCCAAACCCACGGTTCCTCCGATACTTCAATGTTGCTCAAATATACAGCCGGCTCATAATTAGCCTGTAAACAAAATATTATTCTTAACAAATCCACTGTAAATTAAAAAAAAAATTTTTACTATGTTTATTGCAAAAGATTTTAGCATAGTTTGTGAAGATTTTTCAAAGCTAGTCACTCATTTTAATACAGGAAGTAAAAAGCAAATTAACTCTGAATACTTACTTGTGTGGGGGGTAATTGACCGCAGACACATTTCCCGTGCGCGCGCAGCTCCAGTAGGCGTGCGCCTGCGCGTACGCGCAACGTTGTTGGCGCGCACTTTGATAACTTAACGGCTGTATGCGTCGCCACCATTTGAAGTACGGGACGCGCGCGTCGCTTACCGCCCTCACTCTCCATCATCTAATTTAATTAACCCCGTATATCTTTATTTACGTATATTACATTTAAGTAATATTATACAAAAATAATGCACCACCAGTTGCAGAATCCGATCACTCAAACAACCAGTGGTCAGGGCTACAGAGAAAGGAATCTCCTAACTATGCGCGCGGTTTCGAAAATAATTACCTTTTGTATATTAACAGTAACCCTGACTATTTTTTTTCTATGAACAACGACGAAATTTACTAGTTCTTATCTAAATATTAACAACTGACTTTGAAAGTGAAGGAGACATCGTCAAAGTAGACGGTCAGCGTCAAAGGCACTGGCACGGGCACAGAGGGCGCCACGTCCTCAATCTCGTCGGAGGCGGGCAGCCACGACCACGCCCACTCCGTCCAGCTCTCCGTGCGCGCTCCTTCCAATACTATTGTTGATGATCCTACTGGTAGAAAACACATTTTTATACTTCTTCAATTTTCGACTTTAATTTCGGCGCAATTTCTTACCCCACGGCTTCATTACACCGAGTTTGCGATAAAAACAGACTTACGCCGTACCAAAGTATTCATTTTTATAGTGAACTCGGTCTAATGAAGCCTAGCCATTAGACATGCTACGAAAATATGAACACTATGTCAAGTAATTTAGGACAAGTTACTTTACATAGTATCAAAACCTTTAAGTGGTCACTAATAACGCCCCAAAGTGTAGAAAGACCGCTTAAGTCTCCGTCAAACATCTCTGAGTAAATCAGTAAATATGCGTGGGAAGCTAGCTGACCCGTCTGCGGCGGGGGTGTGTGGAGGGGCGCGGCAGGCGGCGGGGGCGGCGGCGGGCGCTCTCGTATCAGCCGCACGAGCAGCGCCAACTGCTCGTTGCTGGCGCCGCCCGCCAGCCGCTCGGCGCGCGCGCGCACCCACACCGACAGCGGACGTAAACGCTTAGCTGATACTAGTCGAGTGAGAACTCTGGAATGTAAGAAATACTCGTATATAATTGAATGGATATGTTTCTACAATAATACACTCGTTTGTTCATTGCAAGCGAAGGTTTAGCAATGAGTTTATGTTGTTTTGTCGGTACGACTAACATGAGTAATTAAGACATTTTCCTTTTCATCTATACTGATATTGTAAAGGGAAAACTTTTTTTTTGTATATATTGAAATAACTCAAGAACTATTGGGGCGATTTCAAAAATTCTTTCACCATTACAAAGCTACATTATCTCCGAATAACATGGGCTATATTTTTTAATTTCACGGGACGAAGTCGCGGACAACAGCTAGTGTTAAATATTGCGAACGAGGAATTGCCAAGTTTTAACAAGGTTGGATCTGTAATGTATAGTGCTGTGACTTCAAGCATTTTCTAAATTATTGGGTTAAGATGCGATTTCAAACATTAACGGTTTTTTAAACGTACGGTTTTATTTTTAAAGAAATACATGTCAAGTCAATTTTGATATTGAAATACATACATGACAAGATATTATTAACTTTACATGTAAATAAATTTCATTTGGTAGATATTTATATTAATTTAGTTACACTAAAAATATTTAGTTTTATTCGCATATATTTGCAACAGTTAAAAGTGCGCTTTCACAAAGTTAGCCTTCAAGTATATCTAAATAATTTTAATAACTTATAGTAAAGTTATTATCAAACTTGATTTTTTGATGATTAACTAGAAAAATATTTTTGCTTCGCTTCATTGTTAATTAAAATTAGTACAAACTTTTTTTTATAATAAATACTTTAAAGTTTATTAAAGTCGCTGGAAACACACAATTTAATTACCATGATTATCGCATTAAAATAAGTAATTTCGCAAGTTACAAATCATAAACAAAGAAATTAGCGCTTCAAATGTACATCATTAAATTCATAACTTTGTGTCGCACGGCTTGTTATCAAAACTTTTATCAATAAACATAATAACATAAAATTAAAAAATAGATAAAACTGGTCTTGCAATCTTAATTGACAATTTCTATAAAGTCAATTAGAAAATTATATTTGATAACGACTTTTACAACTATTGTAAATACATAACAATTGCATTCAAACTTTTATCAAATATGTCCTGTAAAGATCTAAAAAGCGAGGCGAAATATAATTTGAACTTTTAAACACCTTACGGACGAAGTCGCTAGCAACCGCTAATTTGATTGCACACTAAAGCCGGCTACAGACAATTAGTTTTAACTGCACACTTAACTGTACAGTTCAAATGCGCAGTTTAAACTGCCGTGTATAGGCAAAACTGAGAACTGTACAGTTAAACTGAAAGTTTGGAGCCGCCTTTATGTAATAAAGAAACATAAATATTACCTAAAGTCTAGCTGACATCTGTAAAGTAGAGGTTCCTGGTAGAATCGTATCTTGCCGTCTGCATCAGCGCGGTCGAGACACAATGTGAGATCGTCCAAGCGTACCAGTCGCCGTAGCGCAGGGTCACCCTCCTCTATGTCTGAAAATCACACAGTATTTATCAGTTTCAAAAGCAACAAGATTGTATTCAACAATCAACAACCAATTGTAGTGTAGGTAGCTGTAAAAAAACTGTCTGCATTCTACGTACTTATTGTATGTAATTTTTGTGTCAGTCGGATTATTTGTCTCGAACCCTCTGCCTATCTTTTATTTTGTTACATCACACCAATGAACAAAATAATAATATTAATCTTAATATACTTATTTGTAAGAGAAACCTTACTCACCTGCAAATGCTGAGTTCCAATTAGAATCAGCGCTATCGACCGCTAAGTGCTTTATATTGAGTGACAGTACAATATCGTCCTGCACATATTTCACAATGAGATGATGCACGCGTACACTGATATTGCTAACAACACGACGAACCAATGCACGCATATACCCCGGTGGGGCCTCTACTACTTGACTCCTGGAACATTTTATACAAATTCAATCATATTGCAAGTTTGATAAGATAAGAAGACATAATGGTGTTACAACTTCATACAAACTCTACCAAACAAACATACTTTGGTGTTTCTGGTCTAAGACTCTCTTCTGGTGGTGCATGAAGACTCAGGATACATTCTGAAATGTTCAACTTGTCAGTTGTGATGTTAAAAACTACATTTTACAATACAAATGAATAGAAATAATGTACTAATCAATCTTCAAAACATTCTCTTATTTTTCCAATTTCATTACACTTATTATGAATAAATAAAAAGAAGCTAACTTTGGATCAAAACATATTTCTTTTACTACAAAAAACTTATTAAAATGTCACAAGAATATTACGCACAAAACATCCAACTTTACCTATAGTATCAATAGTGATAGTTATGGGTTCGGACATAATCTTGGTCCATGGCACCCTGATAAGTAGTTCATGTATTCGACCAGAGACAAGGGTGAACGGCAGTGCAACCACTTGCTGCAATACATCTGGTTTAAGAACCAGATTGTGAAGAGCAACTCCTCCACCCCATAGTGATACCTGGAAATATTATATGTATTTGAAATGGAGCTTACTACAGTATACTATTGCTACATGTAATGATTAATACCTGAGCGTCGGCTGGCCTGAAGTCTTTCACATATTTGTCAATGTAGCTTAGTAATATAGGAGTGATATACGACTCAATGTTAAACATATTTGTAGCTTGTGTTACTACACAACTATAATAAGCAAGTCAAATTAACTCATTTCCACATACTACACGTTCCTGTAAACAAGCAAATACTTTTATTCCCATATTCTACACATCTATAATTAACAATAGCTTACAAGGAATATAACATTGTCACCATCGAGCATTATCATTTCGATTGGAAAATAAAAATTATCTAAAGCGGAAAAAAGAATGAGGCAAATTTTACCGTAATGACATTTAACTTTGAATTCATTTATTTTTATTATTCATTAAATAGAGGACACTAAAGCAAATTCAACATAATACAATACTAGAATGTTTAGTTCAATTACCTAAATTTCCTGCTTTACTGCAAGCTTCTAACATTGCCATAATTCCTGCTGGACGAATACAATTAGTATCTTCATAATTCCACAGTAATTTATTGAATAAAAACAACTTTAAGATCAATCATGGGTTGTAAATTGTAATGTTTGTATTTTGATTACGCCAAAATTTTGACAGCTACGTTTTAAGGTTGGATAAACTACCACAGAATATAGTACAAAGTACAATAGTACCTACAGATATAACAATTCTAACCCTAGGGATTTATTGCAATGATTTGCAAAGGCGGCCTCACGGCTCTTACGACAAAGCAATATTTCCGTTTTTATCGTAGACGCGGTCTAATGAAGCCCTACTGTTACTTTATTTACAGATGGGTAGTGAGCTAGTGAGTGATATAAAAGATATATATCAGTAAAAAGAGCTATTTATATCTTTAGCTATATTTAAAGATCTTTATATCTTTAATATAAATAATCTTTATATTTTTTTTGATAAAGTAATTTTCCTATAAATTATATAAAACAGCAAGTGACCGACTTCGGATTTGTCACTCAGAGGGACAAGGAGCAAGAAAGCGAATTTTAACTAATTTTTCATGTTATTTTTGAGACAAGAGTAGAGAAAGCAGTATTTTTTTTGCTTAATATTAAAAATAAATAATGCTAGCGTTTTTGCTATTGTACAAATACGATATGTACTTGCAATGTGTTTTCTTTTACCATTAAATAGCAAAGTTTATAAAACTCCCTTTTAAATCGTAATGGTTTTAATTTTTAAAGTTTATTCCAAAAACAAATTAGTGACCTGTTTTAAATGAGTAATATATATCACCACAGTAAAAAGATATATATGACTTTTTCACTAAAGTGATATATTTTGCCCATCTCTACTCTATGCTCTTTGCGTTGTTTACTGGACTACATGTCACAGGACAAGACGTTTCGCTTTCATTCGCTTTATTTCGAGCAAGTACAAGCGACGTTATACCGTATCTTTAATTTTAATTTATCCATGCTTTATAATCAAATAACTGATGTAAATGTGGTGCAGTGGTAAAGTTTGCAGCTTGGCAGAGCAATTGTCTTGGCGTTTGGCGTTAAAATCAACGATAGGAGAGATCGGTAGGTCATTATAAAAGTTTATTTAGATTGTGTGTTGTCATGGTATTTCTGTTTTCCTTGTGAAAGAATAAGTTAATGCGACAGAGTTTTATAAATTTATTGTTTTTTTATTCAACCTAGCCTGCTTACTATTGCTGTCCGTAAACTGTTTTGTCGTACAAGTGTTTGGGTTATTTGCTTTTGTTATATAACATCAAAATAAATAAAAATAGATCATTCCTATTAAAATATAAAGTATAGCAATAAATGGAAATTATATCCTAAAAGAGCGTCTGTTTTATGACCTAGAAAACAACGACCTTACCCGAGACCTAGCTGTCATACAACACACCTTTCCTTATAACAGAGAGCAGTCGGGTCAAAGTAACTGTGATGCACTTACAAGCGCAAAAAACATTAGATACCTAGATATAGCTATGTATGCAGGTGGATGACACTAAGCTGGAAGGATCATAATCATAACACACATATTTGATCATGGGTCGTAAGACTTATTTATATATTTAAGCAACGGCGAGCTTTAGCCAGTCAAAGAACTCTGATCCTAATCTATAAACAACTCTGTCAGAGTATTATCTACTATTGTGCGACAGTTTGGGGCGGGGTACCTAAAACTAGATTAATTGTATTGGAACAGGCACAAAAAGCAGTATTGAAGGTACCTAATGCAACTTCTGTATCGCCACCTTACCACTGCACTGTTTGAGGAAACTCGTGTGCTCTCTGTTAGGAAGCTCTTCATGCTCTAATCCCTACTAAGGTTCCATTGCACCACAGCTACTCAAAAAGAAAATTACATTATCCTATTCCTCCTACCAAAAGCAGCTTTGCGCAAAAGCACTGCAGTTTTCTTGCACCTGGAATTTACTGACACAGAGTATTACCAA
>QDHC01006681.1:886058-921962 GCA_013186455.1 Papilio dardanus tibullus | reverse complement strand
GAAAATAACATTATCCTATTCCTCCTACTAAAAGCAGCTTTGCGCAAAAGCACTGCAGTTTTCTTACACCTGGAATTTACTGACACAGAGTAATGCCAACCTAGGAGGAACCTTTGACTTGTTTTAGGTTTAAAAACAAATATATTACACAAACATATGCAACAATTTATGCATAGAAAATGTGTAGCTCAATTTACTTTTGATTTTTTAAGTTACCATTAACTTTACTAAGTACATGATAAGAGAAGGCCTCTGCCCTGAGACACAGTGTTAACTAATTTATGAGAGAAAGCACCGATTTTATTGTAATAAGTGTTTTGTTAAATTAACTTTTTTTTAATTTATTTTATCGATTTAAGCTGCAAGTTGTTGATTACCATTTATGTTTTTGTGTATATTCAATCATAATATATTTTATTTTATAGTTTAGCGATCTCTTCATACAATAAAATAAACATTTTTACCAATCTCAAAATGCTTCTAAATTAATTTAGTAGGTATGTTTAATGTAATAAAACAAATTTTTTAATAGGATCTTAGTAACAGTCGGCTCCTGCTTTGTTTGTAGAAGTATTGGCGTGGCTTCATTACAAAGTTTATTTCAGTAGATTTGTAGTGATCTTAGTTTAAAAATAAAGGTCAATCTAACTAATATTATAAAGAGGAAAATTTTGTATTTTGTCTATGTAATTGATAAATTTAAAGACTACTAAGCCAGTTTTAAAATTTCATTTACCATAGCTAGTTTTAATACTTTAAACATTCAAATGATTTACTCTTGGTAAAGTATAAAGTCATTAAAGGAACTGTATGTAAATATTTTTTTATGTTCATAAATAATTTCTTTTGTGATGTTATTCCGAGTGTCAACTTTGACCTTTATTGTTTACTACATGTTTATGTTCAATATCCAATTATTCATAGTAAAGGAAATTGTTAATTTATAGCAGACATAGATTATGAATAAATATTTAAATATTAAATACATATTTGAATCTAATTTTAATAGTTATTCAATACTAATTCACAGTGAAATCTAGAAAATACAAAAAATAGTAAAAAATAAGAAAAAATATTTTAAATAAGGCAAAATAATTCAAAAATAATATTTTCTCTATTTTACTTGAACTGAAGTATACAGTGGAATGTTTTTGTGTGAATATAATTAATATTTTTTGTGTGAATATAATAAAAGAAAAATATGAAGTGATCGGAAAAGTTTAAATGACTATTTATGACCTATGCATTGTAACATTTTTGTACATGCATATTAACAGCTGTACTTTAATTCAAGAGGCAGAAAATACTAATATTTTATTTATAAATGTATGTTTATGTCATATGTTTTTCTAAACTATTAACATGACATTTAAAAAGCAATGCAAATATGAAACAGGAATTAAAAAAAAACAACTACTGTTTCTTGATATAATTGTACTTAATTGAAAGTTTTTATGTAAACAGATACTTTGCTATTAATAAACCGGTCCTTGGTAGCATTTTATTGACACAATCACAATTTTGTTTTGTTGGTGCCCTTGCATCAGTCTGTTTTGGAGTGGACCGCTAGTGGCATGCTTTGCAATACATGTTAGTTGCACGTTTTATTATGTTATTTATTTCTAAAATTGCTTTATTCTTTTTACATTGTATTT
This sequence comes from Papilio dardanus tibullus, assembly GCA_013186455.1. Classification (NCBI taxonomy): domain Eukaryota; kingdom Metazoa; phylum Arthropoda; class Insecta; order Lepidoptera; family Papilionidae; genus Papilio; species Papilio dardanus. Next base: position 920,307 of record QDHC01006681.1, on the reverse strand, counting down.
GTATATATTTGATTCTACACATAACACAAATACAATAATGTTTTTTTCTTTGCAGCTCGCAATACTGAACATTACAGGGCAAATTCTATGTGATCCAAAGAACTGTATAAGATTAATGATAAGTGAAGATTTTCGTAACTAGTCATGAATGAGCGTTTATAAAAAATATTTGTAAATAATAAACACTAGTGAACATGTTAACTTAATTTTATACATTTATAAAGATATGCTGTATTTGACAAACAGTTTTTACAGATGCTTGAAGCCCAAATGCGAAAATTTAACTTACAAAATATTGAATTCACTAGCTTTCTCACAACTATGTGGTAGAAGTAAGATATGCAGCTCTGTATACAATCAGATATCATCATTCATCCCCTTCGTTCACAACAGCCAACAGTGCCGGCTGCTTGCCAATAAAAGGAAGAGATTTCGCTCCAAGAAGCCATTTGCTAATTCAAATGCGGGTATAACAAACAACTCAATGGGTGATTCATTCCAGCCGTCATTGAAACACTACAGTTTTGGGGGACAGTTCGATGTGTAAGTTTAATTTATTTATTTTGTACACAAAAAGAAACATACATAAAGAAAACAAAAATATAGATACTAAGTTTTCATGAAGGATTTTATACTAAAGTGTTCGGCACACTTCAAACTAAGAAATCGGTCAGCGATATGCCACCAGATATGTGTAACAATAATTTTAATAAAATCGTGGACATTGAGAAAAAGCTAAAGTACGTGACTCTTACATTTCTTATTTACCGACCGATTTCTTAGTATGAAGTGTTTGGTTCCGTAAGTAAAAAGTCCTTGGTTTTCATATTATCATGTACAATTTTTTTATTATAAATTTTGCACCATAAGAAATATTTTAAATACAATTGTATTAAGTAATTAAATATCTTTTGGCGAATGCTTTATACTGCGCAATTCAGCGTAATTTTTATTTAAATATTATTTATGCAATAAAAAACATGATGATTTTAATAATTAAGTATTAATTGTTATTAGATCGTCAGAAGTTGAAAGTAATTCATTGATACAGTTAAATAACTCGGCCACCACAGCCAACGATAACCGAAGTATACGAAAGGAAATACCGCCAAACTTTAGAATGTGGGAACCAGTAGAAAAGAGGAGTAAAACTTATAATGGTATGATATACTACATTTAAATAAAAACAAGCAACAAATTCTTGTTTTCTATTTCACAATACGCAGAAGGCTGTTTTTACTAATTTCTTGCCGTTTTTTGACATTTAAATCCTCTAATAGAAGTTTTCGTTTCAGGAAACAGTTTTAAGTTTAAAGTCCTATCGTACAATGTTCTTGCACAATGTCTACTGGAGTCATATCCACATCTCTACAAAAATTGCTACCCCCACGACCTCGAGTGGCATATGCGTGAAACGCGACTTTACGCTGAGATCCTCCATCTGGAACCAGATGTGAGTGTCGTGTCAATCGGTCCACTTTCGACTCGTTTAACACTTGTAGTATTTTGTATTATTGTTACAGATATTGTGTCTTCAAGAGGTTCAAGCATCACATTTAAGCAGTTTTTACTCAAAATTCGAGAAGTTGGGCTACTACGGTGTTTTTAAACAAAAAACTGGTCAAAAAAAAGATGGCTGTGCTATATATTTTAAGCGTTCCATGTTTTATCTTGAAGATCGTATTAATGTAAGTTGATCTTATATTTTGTACATAATTCTTACCAGTAATTTATGAAAATCCGACTTTTTATCACAAAACCTTATATTTTAAATTTTTAATTTGAGGTTCATAACATTCACCGCATATTAACTGCATTTATATAACTTTTATAATATTACTTGTCTGTCTAACATTTTTTTAATCCATTGTTTCACTTTTTTATACTGTTTTTAATATGATGGACATAACCTTATCATTTTGAATGTATAAAAAGTTTAACTTAAAACCCATTGTTTTATTTGCTGAGAAGTTAAATAATTTAAACGGTTAAGGATTGCAATGAGATATTTGTTATACGGTTCGTTTTATTGTTTTATTAAAAATACATTTAGAAAAATCTGTACAAAAATCTATCTATAGGTTTTCCATTGTCGAATCGTACGAAGAAAAACATATTGTAGACATCGTTGAAGAAAATAGATTGAACAAAGAAAATAGTGTTTGTACAAAGTAACGATAATACTGCGTGGCATAAAATTATATACTCCACGTGTTGTCGAAATCTTCAAAAAGATCATAAATATGCATATTGATGTGGATCTTCGATTAACAATTCCCAAAATAAAAGATTTTGCATATTTTGTTTATGAAAATGCTTACACGTGTCTACGAGCGTACGCCATGATATTCTTCCCCTCTATTGTGGTTTGACACGACGAGGCACCGATCTTTAGAAATATCTGTGATAAAGATTTATTTAGTGTTGCGTGGACTTTTTATTATATTGTTTAGTACACGTGTTCTTTATCATATTTTCACATCTTGCTTCAATAATATTTAGAGGCTGGCTTACAAAGATTGGTTTTGAACGCTCTTAAGAGTTTTTAGACGTTTTGTTTGTTATATCTAACAAAATACTTGTGTTGTAAAGAAAGGTATGATTGACATAAAGGAAGACATGGCTATTATTTCTTATTATTTATTTATTTATTTAGAAATACAATAGAACGTGGGTGGCTCATGTGTTAACACTTGTACTTAACTTAGGGTAGGCCAGGAGCTCTTGTTGGGAACGTATAGTGAGCTGATGATGAGAAAATGATTACCATTTATATAAACTCTGTAATTTATAAATAGGTGGAGTTTCACCAGCCGGATCTGCCGATGTTGAACCGTGACAATGTGGGCATAGCGCTGCGCCTCGTCCCGCGCAACCCTTGTTCGGACCCCGCTCCCTTCGTCATTGCGACCACGCACCTGCAGTTCCATCCAAAGAGGACAGATCTACGACTGGCACAGATAAAGCTGTTCCTGGCAGAAATAGATCGCTTCGCATATTATAACCATGGCAAGCAGTGAGTTGCCGTATAACTTTTAATAAATGTAACAATTCATCGATTTCATCTGTAATTTGTTACAGTTTATTATTGGTATTTCAGCACACATTCAGAGGCGTACCCTTAGTATAGATTTATCATATTAATTGTACATGCAAGGAGACCGTTTAATGATTTTGGGTGTGCCGGCTAGTTACTCGTATCAGTGTTATTTTACCAATTAGGTTTAAAATTGCTCAGGCAAATGTATAAAATGTGTTTATTGCGACTTTTACGCTTTGCTTTGCTCTGGACTGTTGTTGCGATATGATTTTTTTTTGCGAAATGTTTTTTTTTTGTAGTTATTGTTATTTCAAAGTTATCAATACTTTACAGAGCTGGATACTATCCGATAATCTTGACGGGAGATCTGAACTCACGGCCCGATAGCGCTATCATACAGCTTCTCAGCAAAGGACATGTTTGGTAAATTAATACATTACAATTTTGCTATAGAATCTTCACAATTCGAATTGCCTTTTTTTTAAGAATGTAAGGGAAAGCTTTATACTATGTCGTAGAAACAGATTATAATAGAACATAAGGTATGTTGAAGTTTAGGATGTATAAAAATATAATGTTTGTTACAGCGATCCACTTCGAGACAACTCAGATTGGAGTAGAATAGGTGTGACTGACAACTGTCAACATCTATACGTGTACTTGAATCGGCAGAGAGGCATCACCGCTGACACCAGTATGTTAAAGGTAACTTCAATGTTTTTTGGTTCACCTTTACCCACTACCACATTTTATATTAAAATACTATATAGCATGATTTTGTTATGTTTGTTTTTAGATTTTCAACTCGGAGCACGGTAAAGGGTACGTGCCGGCAGAGTCCATTGCGGGTACAGAGTACGGCGCGTTCTTCAACAGCGGCGAGCTGACGCACCCTCTGTGCCTCGCCTCCGTCTACGACCAGCGTAAACCTGACGGCGCCCCGGAGGCTACTTCCTTCCAGAACTGCTGGATTACTGTTGACTATATCTATTTCAGGTAAGCAACCGATGTTAATAAGAAGTTCCAGATTATTTTATAAGTGGAATTATTTGATTGTTTCAATTGAATACACTTTCAAAACTACTGAATTCATATTTTTTAATTTAAAATATATAAAACGCATGTTGCCACGAATATGTTGTTGTTTTTAATATTGATCATTGATTTGATAACCTCTTTCCGTTGGAATTCGGTTGATAAATTAGTTTGACACTGTGTATATTGTTTTCAGTCGTTGCAGTACATTGAGACTGTTGGAGCGTCTCCGTTTGCCAACAGACGCGGAGTGTCTAAAGATGGGTCCGTTACCCAACCACTTGTACGGTTCAGATCATCTAGCGCTCGCAGCGCTTTTCGAAATAAAACCACCAAACCACGAAATATGATTATAAAGATACCGAAATATAACTGCGAATGCAATCTTTTTAATTATTTCTATATTAATTAGCTTAAATAGATGGAAATAGAATGGGCAAATACATACGAACCTTGGTCTGCTATAAGTAGAAGCGATTTGAAACTAAACACTTTGCTATTATTTTTGAGAATAACTCCATAACCCAATATGCCACACAATTACCGTCATATACAAGAATATAGGATAAGCAAAGTCCTCTCCAACAACATATGGCTCGTTGCTGTTGAGTAGGTAGACCAGATTGCCCATTATTCTTTAATTATATTAAAAAAAAATCGCCAAACTGCCAGAGCAGTTGAATGGTGAAAAACTGCACCCGCAATAATTACTTACTCCGCTGGCGCAGCGACCCAAAGTGGGTCTTGGCCGCCGACACGAGAGAACGCCAGCGTCGCCTATCTTGCGCTGTCTCCTACCAAGCAATAATTACTATATTATACTAAATATGTACTGATTAATATAGTATGTAAGGTAAAGGGAAACGAGCAGCGGATTGCCTAAGTTAGTTGATCCGACACCTATGGAACCCTGCACCGCCAGAGACACCGCAGATGTGTTGCCGGCGTTTGAGGAAAGAGTACGCTCTTTTCTTGAAGGCTCCTAAGTCGTAACCGATTGGAAATACTGCTGAGGACAGAGTGTTTCAAAATGCGGCCGTGCAAGGCAAAAAATTGCGTGAAATGCAAAATAGATGAGGAGTTGTTTAATAAAAATGTACAACTTCTTTGTGCCGGAATAGTCTTCGTGTAGCAATATTTTAACTGGTGGAAAATACAAAAAGTATATTGCATTAAAAAATTATGTATAATTAAGAATATTGTAAAATATATGTGTATAAAAAGTTATGCCTGAAAAAGTAAAAAAAAACTCCGGAAATCCGAGTGATCATCTAGCAAGCTTGTGTGCATCGATGAGCAAAAGTGAAATTAAAGTAGAGGTAATTTCGTATGTCGTGGACATCATTTTTATTCCAAAATCAACTGCGGTAAGAAAACTAAATATCGAGCCAGTAAGTAAGGTTTGTCGCACTGTACCGGTGTAAATTATGTTTAGACCGGTACAGTGCGACGAAGTCTAGGATCTGGATAATTATATCTTTAGATCTAGGATGTGATATAATTATCGAACAGGAATAATGTAAATAATAATATGATTATAAGAAAAAAAATACATCGTGTAATACGTTTTAGTTTATTGTATTTGATTTTAAATGGGTGTGAATTATTAATGTTGAATAATTTAAAATGGCTGTTAATATACAACATTTTCTATATAAAATAATTACAAAATGCAAAAAAATGATAAACTAGACGTTGTGTGGTTGAAATAAGGAAAGAAAATCAACCTAATTTTAACGACTTCATGTGTTAAAATTTAGTATTGTAAAAAAATGTATATTTTTTAATTTTACTACGAAACTTGATTTTAAAAAATACGCTTAAGAAGCAGCCTATTTTGAAATTTTAATAAATATTTTTTAATTAAAAAATCTCGTATTTTTCTTCCATATCATTAAACATTTTAATAAAATTATGAACAGCCTTCAAATTAATAGTGCGAAATAAATTATCTCTTTGAGCTGTAAAGTAATATAATAACAACGCAATTTTTCTTCAAACTAACATCTTGTAATTATTGAAGTTTTATAGTTTACTCAAAAATTGTAAATCTGATAAGTTAGCTAGTTGTTATAATAGTTCAAACATATGTATGAAAACATAGTCTTTCATGTATGTATAAATATAATTGGAGAACATAAGGACCGGATATCATAAACTAAATCTTTTCTCTAGTGTTATCTCTGGTCTCATCTTAGTTATCAAATAAGTTGTCCTAAATAATCAATAAGATATTCGATAACTCAAAAACTACTCAATAGTTTTTAAAAAAAAAGAGAGAACAAATGACACGCAGTATCTTTGTAATGAAAAATGAATTAGAAAATCGAACAATCAGGAGCCGAATTATCAGTGAACAAAAAACATACCGTTGAATTAAGAACCTTCTACTTTTTGGAAATCGGTTAAAAATTATATAGCGGTACGGAAGGAAAATGTCACCGAAGTATAGCCTCTATAACTACATTTACACCGGTAAGTGGTAGCTTTCTCTACAAACCGGAGGAGCAATTAAGTTAGAGGAGATGAAATAAAACACACAATGAAACATCAAAGTCACTTTATTGAAATATCTTACAATATTGATTTACAATTTGAAAGGGAAATTAAATAAAAATGAAAGCAGAGATTTGTAGAAATGAGTACAAGTGGAGAAAGCGTTAGTTATAGTGGTACATCACAACCTGGTCCCGCTTACAAGGTTTTAATCTAAATAATTAAACTGGCGGCGCTCAAAAATCACACTTCAAAATGTTGCCAGTATTGCAGCTGTGGTTACCCAGTGTTGCAATGCACCGAATATACCTAATCACAATAAATAGTAATTAAATGATAATTAACTGTAAATTATATTATTTATAAAATAATCACAATTATACTGCCTAAATTTACTTATTTTGTTTAAAATGCTGTTTGATCGTCACATAAATAACCGTGAGTTTTTATTTGCGAAATATTTAAACAAAAAATATATTTTGATCTTAGTTTTTCTCGAGAGACCGACAGATAATATATTTTTGTATGAATATTTCGGCAGTGTAAACCCACGTTACTCAGGTGCGCGTGCAATGGAATTACTCGACGTGTTACACAATGTTAAAATAAAATATTTATTAGCAAGGAGCAGACATAATTTTTGTGTTCAAATTGGGGACTCGTTCGCAAAACTCTCTTTAATCTTTTCTGTACACTTGTAATTATTTCAAATGTAAATTTTCTTCACCTATGGCAGTTGCTGGCTTTTATGCTCCATTTTTGTCCGGAGGTGTTGGGTGTTTCCCGTTGTTACAATCGAATTTGTGCAATCAATCGACACAATGGGGAAAATATCCCATAGAGCCGTTTGATCAGTAGAACGATCGGACCCAACGGGAAACACCCGAGGTATTATAATTTCGAGGTAGACAAATTGGCGCACTGTCCCTCAATACTGCTTACAACTATGTTAAAGTGGCTTCAATGTTTTTGATGTGGGATTCTAATCAAGTAAGACAAATTTTGTTAACGGTTCGCCAGTTTGGTCATGAAGTATCTCTTGGGATTCCGATCAGTTATGTAATATTACGAGAATTTTCACAGCCGAAGCTTCTACACGAATATCTATTGTTATATATATTTTCCAACAGGATGACAATGCATATTTGTACATTTTTTAACCAATCGAAACCTAAAGTTGATGTAGCTCCTTGCATCATAAATTGTTACTATAAGCAAATCATTTTTTTAAACTAATATGTTACTTTATGCAACGATCATAAATGTGTAAGTGCACATGCTATGTCTTCACGATATCGGGGAAACACGATTCGATGAATTTCGAAAGACATTGAAAAATAAACCAAGAATGTAGAAACACTTTTTAACCGACTTCCAACAGAAGGTGGTTATCAAGTCAATGAGTTAAATAGAATTGATTCGATTCAAGTCTAAGTATTATACACAAAGTTTACTAAAGAACATTTCTTGGTACATTATGAAGCTTTCGTGATTTGTGACATTTAATTAATCTTTCTTATTCCGATCTCTGTAAGTTTATTTCGTTCTCTCAAAATTAATCTCAAACCTTATAATTTTATCTACTTTCATTGTTTCGTCGCCGATCTTGTTTATTAATTTAAAGGCCATTTTTGTAGTTATGTAAAGCAGTTGTCTATCGCAAAGGTTAACGCAAATATGGGATCAGTACATCATTTCACAATAACCGCGTAATATATATACGATATAATAATCTATAGAATTTAGACACGCATTCGACCAATATATTTAACATCTATCAATATTGGATGGATATTAGTTTAATAAAATATGCTGCAAAATTTAGGTTATTTCATAAGACCTCATATTTAAGTATACTATTCGAAAAGCTCTTAACATTAAAAATCTTATTTAAAAAGTTACGAATAATGACAATGAGAGCTAGGGGTCTGTTGAACCTCCGCCCTTTATCCTAAATGATAAGTAAATTGTTTAAAATTCCAATATGTTAATTTGAATGCAAATGCCTAAGCTCGTTTTAGCAAAACTTTAGCGTATCCAACACATTTAAATCGGATAAGATAATTACTTTATCGATACGGGAGGTTGCGCAAGCGCCGCGCCGCCGCACCGCCTGTCCTCATTGACAAAATGTTTTCAATGAGTCTTTAAAAGTAGTTTTACATTTGTTAAAATTTAATATTATAGAAAGATATCTTTAATCACTTAATCGATGCTTAATAGAATAAACAGTGAATTCATTTTGTGTTTTTTTTCAAATATATTATGAACACGCTTTTTCCTGGACGGAGAGGGGACAAGTGAAAAGATAAAATTATATCTATTAGGAATATTAGTCAAAAGCGTATTGACGCTTTTAAGTACTGTAATTTATAATTTTTAAAAATATAACCAAGTAATGGTACAAAGCTGTGTTATGATAATTAAATCGAGTTTTTTTTTATAAATACCAGATGCAGATCCCATTTGCGATTCGGAATTCATACGATCGTGCGCCCCCGGCACTCCGCAAGTCGTGCGCTCGCTCACAAAACAAAGTGTACAACGTACGTTACATAGCACATGCCTAATACGTCTGCAAACATCACCTTACTATACATCGTGAAACAAATTAAATTTACAGAGTTACTGCTGATTCCTAAAGACCATATTATATACAGCCGATAAGTCAAAAGTAATATCGTCAGACTTTACACAATTTTTTTTTGCCAATTTCACCCTAACTACAAAATATTAATCGAATAGAAGTGTTTCCATCAGCATAAACTATGTGGTTAACAACTACGTAATGGCAAGTTTAATAAACAGTAAAGAATAAAAACTGAAAACAAGATTTTCTTAGTAGGTTAGCTGGCTACATGAGTACACGTTTACACATATAGTTATTACTAAAACCACTAATTCCCACTACACTTTTAACATGAATTCCCACGATTAGTTACTAGATTAGATGCACAAAGTTAGTTATCTATCAGACAGGCAATACAATACACTGTTTGTATCTTCATATTTGCCGTGTTATCTTGCCTTCATGTGTCTCGAGTGTAGTGATAATTAGAGATCTTTTACATTACAACGGGGTCCTTGATGACTTACCTTTTAAGACAGACGTAAAGTTTCATGCAATATCAACTAATAATACTGAGCGAAAATCATAATACGCCTTAAACGCGAATACGGCGTACCTACAATTTTGGCCAACATGAGTAATTCACGATTAATTCTAAATATCTCATGTCTATTTCATCGAAGCCGAAGCATAACCGTACTCATTATGGAATTTTATTCAGAAATCTAGTGGCATTTGCTATTTTTAAACAGGTCTTGCTGCAGAACAGGATCTTTTGATCTTTCTTATCGATATTTTAAAACATCATAGCGATAAATTAGATACCAATATGTTTATTTTCCTTTTGTCAGGAAAATGCAGAACTACTAAGCAAAATCGTAAGAGTCGACAACAATCTATGTAAATGAAAAGCATACCGACAATGGTAATTAGTGAGAACGGTATGTAGAAGTTATTGATTGTTGTATTGTCGCTAAGTCATCGGGACCCACTTCATTTAAAACAACAAACACCACATGAATTCACTACTATTTAACCTGACATCAAATTAATTCTCGGTTACCTGCAACAGCCTCGGATACCTGTTTCTAAAAACAATTTCTGAACAATTATTGTGGTACAAATAAAGCGATGATTTTTTTATTGCATACACCTTTTTAATCTTTCCGCTCTCGGTGAAACACGCCCGCCGGGTCCTTGGTAGATCCCGGGGGTCCACAGTCAACTTTGGGAGTTACCATTTTCGAGTTTGATTAAAATAACACGAACGTTGTTATCGAATTTATTCGGGTATTTACTTGTCCCACAATAACATCAGAAATTGAAAAAATAATGCTCATTTTACCTGGCCGTATCATAATAATGAATCTATGCAATTGTTGTTTGTTGAGATATGTTGTATAGGCAACTTTTGAGTGCGTCTACTGCAGGCACACGTAAAACGTGCATTACTTACAATAATAACCATTAAATACCATTGACATTAAACTACGTAGTAAAGTACACATATATATTTAAACATCAATATAATCAATAAGGAATGTTTAAAGATATTTTCGCAATTTAAATAGATGTATAGGATGGCACCGTTGGCCGCAGCTCATCCGCCGCCATCCTCGCCACGGCGGGCGCCCTGCCCGGTGCAGTTGCCCTCCGTCAGCCCGGTGTCAGAATATGTCCGAGCGGCCTCACGGAGGCGGTCATGAATCTTTGTGTTCTCTGAATTTAGTTACATCTATTTAATTTGCCATGCTTTTCCATTTTATAATGAAATTCGCATGAAACATAAATACAACCAAAGAAGGATTTAGTCTACATTAATTATTAGTAACTACTGTCCTACTCTAATTTACATATATGGGATAAATATAATGTCTTTTACCTAAATGTTTAATAGCTATGAAATGTTTAATAATGATATGATGACAATTATTATTTCAAATGTAATGTAACAACTAACACTGATTGATACATTGAAATAAATCTACGAATCAGTCCTTTCGACGAGATCGGGTTACAATTATGAGGGCTAATGGAGTGTCGGCTGTCGGCTGTCGGGGCGTCGGGCGGGCGATGCCCGATGCGGTGAGATGGCGCGGAAGCTTTACACCTCCAATGTTCGTATTGATTTTAAAACTATATGCGTGCGCGGTTGGACGGACCTTTGAACCAATGTTCGCAAAATGTATACGAAAGTATGAACTTAAGGCGTTAATGCCACTTAAATATAACACGTTATTCTTTTAATAAAATTATAAAAAAACCTTTCGAAAAAGACAATAGTTTGGAATTCGAGCTAAAAAGCGTGGCCGGCACCTGCCGGTCGCGGTGTGAACAGGCGATAAGACTTATTTATCGGTGGAATCAAATTTAACCATTGATCCCTTTCGGAATTAGTCTGATTTAATTATTTGCGAGGTAAAGATTTGGTCTAATGTATGTATTTTTGTTAAGGTAAGTCAAATAATGTACATTACAAAGTATACAAGATAAATCAATAATCAAAAAGATCCGTTTTGAGCAATGTTGTGTGTTACAGCCCTACATAATTTCCCGTCATATTGTACCGTCGCAAAGTTTGTCACTCCAGGTCGTGCACTGCAACTTTAGCCGATCACAAAGAATCCCACATTGTAAAGAATTGACACACATCGAGACGCCGAGTGATGCGAGCTGAGGCTACAGCGCCGGACTTCAAACACAATCATATTACACTAACAACACTGAACATTTAACAACAAATATAACATCAAAATCACATCTTACTGGATATGTCTCTAAGATAATTTTAAAAGTTAATAATAAACACAGCTCTTTGTCTCAGCGACAGCTCAGCATGGCATTCGACTGATGGTGGTGACTGAGAAGGTGGCACCCCGGGGCCGCTCCGGCGAGGCGGCGCGGGGCGGGGGCGGGGGCGCAGTGTCGCCGCGCACGCCCTCTATGCTCACACTTCTGTCTCGACAGTACATACTTGTGTGCTTTGCGTAAGTATTACTTCAGTCTTTCAGTTTCAGTTTGCGATCTCCTCTCTTACTCAACTCTGTCGCTGGCCTTGATGATTCACAACCTTACGTATTCAGCTTAATGATTAACATATAAACATTTGTTAACAGATGGACAACATCGATGTTTTACGACTACTGAATTCACAGTTCTAGCGCGAGCGCTAGATCCGAGGCTGCTACAGTTTAACTCATCTTTGTGAACATTACTCAGTATTGATACATACATATATATTACGACATATAACATAAATAACTTAGAACTACGAGTTCATGATCCGAGCCCTTGTAACATTGAAAGTGTTATGCGTTAGTATCGCCTCGAGCTCGGAACTCAAAATCAGATACATACTAAAACAACATTCTGAGCAACAGAAAGCTACGCACAAAGTTGTACCTATGCGGTGTAGGCAGGGCTCCGGCTCGTCGACGTGTCGCGGGCGGCCCTTTGCAACCGCATAAGCGAATGAGAGCATTGCGTGATAGCTTAAATGCGAGAAGTCGCTCAGCAATGTTGAGATTATGTATCTGTTTCTTATTTATTTTCAAGTTAGACCAATCCAGTGTATCGTTTGGTGTATACCATATCTTTAAGTCCTGTATATTTCAAGCTTTAGATCAAAGACATTTTATAGGTTTCATCCAAAATATGCAAGTTTTAAAGACATAGTACAACTATAGCAAGGCCGCATTATTCTTCCCAGAGTCGGCGTGTAGAGATGTTAATCCGAGTAGTAATAATATGTTGTCGTAGCAGAGGAAGGCCGGGGCGGCGTGCCTCCGACGCGGGCCGACGACTGTCACTACACAGCTGCAGCATTTTTGCTCGACATTTACATATTTAAAACATTAGTCTATTGCACGTGATTTCTTTGTTAACTAACGTACAACTGTTCATCTAGGCCTATTTCATTTTAATATTGTTTCATGCCCTAAGTTTACACTGGTGATGAAATGCGGAATGTGTTTAAAGCGATAGATAAGCAGAGACTATACATATATTTATATATTTACAATTTTATGACCTGCCAGAAGCTTATTTAAGGAAATTTTATAGTAGGTATTTGTAAACACTGACGCTAATATCATATTTAATTATAATTATTTGTAATATGTGGGTAAACAATCGTTCGAAGGATTGAAGCACATATACATATTAGTTCACGGGTACACTGACGGCCAGTACGGCGCTACGAGGGGGCGCGGGCGAGCTCCGAAACGGCTCACGCACGACTGGCGGGTTGGCCGCGTACTGCAGCCTACACACGCCTGACGGGTTAGCCGAGTGCTGACTGCTGGCTACGAGCGCCCGACGGGGCAACCGAGTGGTGCTCCCAGGCACCTGCCGCTTGTGTTCAGAGTGTATGATTTAGACACGGCAGGCGGGCGGGGAGCGGGGCGAGCGCGCCGGCAGCCGGCCCCGCCACACCGTCAGCGCCGGCTCCTGCAGCAGCACGAGCTCGTGCGCGCCCTCGCGCCGGCCCGCCTTCTCTGTAACACACACATTGCTGTACTCCACGCCCTCCCTTCACACAACTATCACACGGCAAGGAGATAAATTACACGCCGCTTTTTATTTTTCATTACTTCAATTAAAAGTCATTAGTATAATTTTGCTTGACTAATATGAACTAAAAAAAGAGCCCGAGTAATATATTTTTTGTTAAATAAGTAAACAATTGATATGAATTTATATCACACTTGCTCATAATAGAAACACGGAGGTAAATTATTGAGACTTGTGATAAGTATAAGAGTCTAGTTTAGTCTACTGTGTGACGGGGTAATTTAAACGTATATGGTTTTCATTTCTTAAATGGTTTAGTACTTACGAACAATTACTTATAACATTTAGGTGTAATACGTTGCGACAATAACCAACGAATCAACAACAAACATACATAGACTACACGGGGCGGGAGTGACACGGAGCGGGGACGCAAGCCATGCGCCACATCCACACGCGCCAGCGGACGTAGGACGGAGGACGGTACAACGATCACATCAGTCGGCACGCCATACATTACGTATTAATACTATTTCGAGTACGACAGAACTCTGGGAACGCGGTACACGCACAGCTTCAAGCAGTCGACAGCTGCAGCCCCTAGCGACTACATTGCCGCCGGCACTACTGCTGTCGCTACAAATGGTGCGACACAATGACTGCTCGAACCGGCTGCTCTCCACTACTTCAAGCTGTTTATGTACTCTGTCTTATATTTTGCTGCCTCTTTAAAAGAAAGTCAGACTTTTCATTATTATTTTCGATATGCAAGAGAGTTATTAAATAGGTCACGTATTGGTATTGGAAAATACGAGTATGTACCTTTGTAATATAATAATATAATAATTCTGTCGAACTCGAGTGACACGCAAGCATAGACGTATACCTCTAAGAGCCTGTGAACTAAATATAAATTGACGTAGAACCATGCTAGTTTCCAGGTGCATGCTTTTTTTAGATAGCCACAAAGTTCCTGATCAAGGTGGTTCAGTTGGAGACCAATTGCCAAACGGTGTTGTCGCGATTAAGGCTACCTCCAAAAAGGGCGGATCACCTTTTTTGCGGCCAGTGTTAATTTTGGAAAGGTATATCAATTTAAATTTGGAAAGAATTATTAGATATTGCCAATACAGGTAACGTGTAAATCTTATGTTTATTTTAATCTGAAGTATTTTGTTGAAGTATTACGACTGAATTGGATGGGCACACAATGGCAAAGGCTCAACGACCAGGTAACATGAAAACAAGGAAAGACACATCGAAATTATGTAGAGTATCAACCCCAGACGATTGAAATCATTTTTATAATAAGTATAAGCAGTTTGTATCTGTTCAACCATACATGAATTAGATAAATAAACAATCAATTTTCTATACTGACGTTTGCTTCGTCGGGGGTTTGCAGTTGTTTGCATTGATGAAAACGTCTATTTATTTATAGAGGAATAATACATTTTATGCTGAAAATTTCAAAAGCTAACAATTTGCTACCGATTTCCTAATTCCTATAACTCAATGACGAGTTTGAATAGACGTTTTCATGACAGGAATAATTTAAAGTTTTTATTGAAGGACACACTAATTGACAAGTTTATCGGACAACATTGAGCTGGGTGAGGATGGTACGAGAGCCCGCGGGCCCGGTCATTGTTCGCCAATTGTTTGTGCTAAGAATTCATCTCGTCTTCCTTTGGTAAAAATAAATTTAGTCAGCGAGGCGGGCGGCTCTCGCGCCTGACGTTGCACACAAATCACAGCACTCACGTTCTATAGATCTGTGTGAAACGACAACATGAGGGGACATGCATTCTTAATAATCTTTTTGACTTACTCCTCTAATGTCCCGAGTAATGATGAATTTGAACAATTTGAACTAACGAAAAAATAAAAATGCATTAATATTGTTAAAATATAACAAATAATACGATTTTATAGCATAATTAATTATTGAACATCTAGTGAATGCTCATTTTCCTTTTAATGATTTCTATGAAGGTTTCAAAAATATATGTTTAATGTATGCATTGCCCTTAGTTACACTAATAGTACCTTAATTACAATACTTTACAGGCAACAATGTGAACGTATTTCTTGATGTGGGTGTATGGCAAAGGTCTATACTTTTGTGCATCATAAGAACAAGTTTATGTTCGTGGTAGCGCAGCCTTCTTTCAAAACATGAATATGAGTAACAGATTACCTTAGTATGACTTGGCAACATAATATACAATGGAGGAACGCTGCTGGAGTTGTATGAAGTACACCCAGCACAAAGGATGTGTTATGAGATGGCTTGAATGTATAGCTGGAGCAGCATTCATTTGGAAAGCTGTGTTGATTGTCAATGCTACGATGAGGGCATTCCTCGCTCTCCGCATTGAATCTCAATTTTATGTAAATTAAGACACCTTTAAATTGTTAGTGGACATAATGGTGATGATCATTTTCTCTGTTGTCGTTAACTTTGTTTCATTTACCACCTACTATTTTTATTGAACAACATAGGTTCGAGATTTTTAATCTATGAGTTTGCCTACTTAAATTCACATGGAAAGATTTATTTAACATTTCTTCAACTCTTGGAAAATACATTATAAAGTTTAATAACACGTATAGGTAGTTAGTTTAATTGATATACGAGCATATTTAGTCGATAGGCATTTTAAAATTTAGTTTGATGCTTTATTTAAAAAGTTCGCTCTGTACGGGTTTGTTGTGTTGTGTAGTGAGCCGGATAGCTTACCTAATGGTCAGACATCTGTCTCGATGGCGTCTGGGGCAGCGGCGGCGGAGGTGGCGGCGTGCAGGTTGTTGACGCGGACGTTGCACGCCGCGCGGCGGCGAGGCCCTTCGCGCAGCTCGCGGCACTCGCGGAACTCGCAGATGTCACGAGTGTCGCGGGTGTCACGGTTGTCGCGGGGCCGGGCGCCCAGCGAGCGCTCGGGCGCTTGCGTCTGCACCTGACCGGGCGCCGGGCACTGGCCAGCGCCGTGGCACTGACCCGCACCCTGGCACTGGGCCTGGCCAGCCGCCTGACCCGCCGCCTGCCCTTGAGCCTGCGATTGCTGCCGCTCTAGCCACTGCGCCTGCGCTTTCTGTTGCTTGAGGACTTGCTGTTGCTGCAGCTGCAAAGTACAAATAACTATATTTGTACTAAATTTCTTAATTTAGAACACAAGTTTAGTGTGAAATCTTTTTACTGCGATATGTAAATATGAATGAATGATCGTAATTGATGTACAGTCAAATTTCTTGCCACCTAATTAATTGTACTAATGTATTACCTGGTTGTAACGTATGGCGTCCTGGTTCTCGAGCGCGGCGATGTCATCGGTGTTGCCGGCCTCCATGGCGGCTTGCTGCTCGAGCAGCAGGCGCTCCTCCTCGCGCAGCCGAGTCAGGTTCTCCTCCAGCTGCGAGTCCGCCACCAGAGCGCTCTCATCCAACTCCATCGCGTCCGAAGATGACTCATCACTCACCGACGACTTCTTTTGGATCGGCCCTGAAACTACACGCCGCACCGACATGTAGCCCTCTCCACACTGCTACACGAAGCCAAAGACGATGTGACAGCGAACTTACATTTTACAATACGATATGAAACGTTATTTTATTAATCTAATAAACGTAATAAATTCAATATAAATACATGCGAATTATAATGACATATAAAATTATTTGTTAAGCAACATAGGTACATTCGCTATCGCATCGCTTCAAACTACATTTCCATTAACTTATTGTACTGCAGGTGATTTTTATTTGAAGCTATTAGGGATAACATAGACATTGAACATTAAAACAATATACAAAAAATGAAAAGAAAATAAAGAAAAAATGTGACTTACTTACAAAAATCCAAGTGCAAATATGACGTAAAATTGCTAAAAGAAATAAAGAAAAACAAGAGGACTATATTAACTTTGCGTTACGGGAATAAACTGACAAATCAAAAGAACTTCCGAAGGTGCGGAAACAATGTTTAACATACGATGAATAAATTGGAATTGCGAATAAAACACGTTACGATCAAAAGTATATCAGTTGCCATGTTAACATTTGCAACCGGAAATAGTTCAGTGCCTACATCCGTGACACGTAATACCGGCCCCGATCTAAGAAACTGTTCCATCCCCTATTACGTAACTTTACAGGGGTTCGTAGATTTAAATAAAGCCTTTAGAACGTTTCAAAGGCTTCACTTTACACAAGCGACCGTGTCGCAAGGTGTTAAATATTACCTACTTGTCGGGTTTCCTCTCGTAGGATTTTATCCGCATTTTACTTTTAAATTAACACTTTCAGAAATCGTTCATTGACAAATCTAATCTTACACTGTGTGATATTCATCGACTGAAACTCTCGAAACTATTTTACGATATAGTTATTAATTTATTAGTCTTTAAAAATGTACCTTGTTCGTCTAAGTTTGTATGAGGTTAAAATTCGTACTCAATGGACGGGCATTAATTAACATCATAATACAATTAATTTGATATTTGAAATGTAGCAGTTATCAAACTTGTCAGTATTAATGAACAAATATGAAAATGCATAAATAATTAATTAATGATTATTAAAGTTTACTATTTAAATATGCGAACAATTTAATAGCTAGGATTTGGTAAAGAGTTAAGGATTAAAACAAAAACATTCTTTTAGGAATGCTGCTTTAAGTTGTATCTTTTATTTTATCGAAGAAAATAAAAGTCAAACCAGAAGCAAATACGGGGTTCGAGTAGAGATATACATAATACAATATTTACACAGTAGAAACCGAATGGAACACACTTGGAAATTGTCAGGTAAAGCGCCACTCGAACTAAACTTATGCATACACTTGACGTCAAGTATAATATCACTGGTCTATCATAGAGCAAATGTTAAGCATTACCCGATAACGTAAACAAAACCGCTTCATTCTACAGTTCTTCAAATATAACGAGACAGCAATCAGTTAAGATTATTAACGCATTTGTACATTACTTAAACTACTATTTACATAAAAACTGCACTATTCCGCTTCTTAAACCATAATATCACAATGATCGTCTCTGTCGATTAGTTTAAGTCCGCATTACTAAGTAACAGAACGACACTGTCATACAGTCAATGATCACAGCACACCTCATCCTGGTCTTCATCCTTCCCACCTGAAATTATCCAAAAATAAAACGTAAAAGAAAAAAAACTAAACATGCAAAATGAAATAAGAAGCATTACACAGGTAGGTATTATTAAATAATAAGTAACACTATTTTTAGAAGCCATAATTTAGTACTAAACAAAGTGTGAACTTAGAAATCCAAATAATTCTAAAAAACAAGATAATTGAATTAAATAATAATAATAAAGAAGCACATTTATTGCAATATATGCCTGCAAACTAAGTGTAGGTAATGACATATGAAACAAAAGAGATTCTTATCGATTCAAAGAAATTCGGGATCGAAGTTATACGACTACGTATACGTACTCAGGTAAGGCTCCCCCATAGTACCAGGCAAATAGGGACAACTGGTGACATGGTTGAAGTTCTGTGACTGCATTTCCTCTTGATCAGTCTCCCGATGATAGAAGTAATTGAAGTTGGACACGATGACCGGAACAGGCAGGGCAATGGTGAGTACGCCAGCGATCGCACACAGCGACCCCACGATCTTGCCCCACACACCAACAGGCCTGGTGCACAAAAATAAATTAAATTTTGGCAATTTATAACTACTCACCGTCTTATAGAATATTGTGCAATCTATAAGCTCAACACTGGTTTAAGTTGCGGATGGAGGTTATAACCTTCGGTGATGAACATGCTTTGCGATCGCACATACCTTTGTCGCCTTCCTCTCTTTTTAATACTTAATTTTAAAGTTTAATGTTTAATGTTGTCAAATTTATAAAAAATGATACAAAGTAAGAGAGACCATTCGCATTTTATCGCAGGCAATACAATATCATACATCATCTTTCACACGCGCCAGCATGTTACAGACGAACTGTAACTTTATATGCTTATCGCCCAGAAAATGAGTTTTATCGCCAGCACTGACGTTATAAATAATATAGTAAAAGTCATTGTCACAACACATGAGCAGCGAAGAATAGCTGTAGGAATTAAAATGAAGCCTGTTGTTGCGGACGAACAATTTGACATCGTTACACATGTAATTTGTGACAAGACTAAATTAAAATTATTATTATAAGAAAGATATTAAACTATAAATCTTGAACCATAATCATGCATCACTTTACCACTAACAACATAGAATTGACATAATTTATCTATCGAAAATGGTGTAAGCAAGTGATCGAGATGCAACGAGGAACAAGCAGTGATAAAAATTTAACATCAATTTTACATAGTAGCACGATCGTGTAAAATTTACCATAGGTCCATAAAACTAAGTCGGCAGGGGGTCTGATAGGGCATTCCAAACAAAAAAGACAGAAACAAACAATCGGAGTAATGTACAATTCATGAAGTACAAAAAGTTGATGCAAGCAAAACAAATTCAAGAATAAACATTTGAAATTATATCTGGAGCACATAGACAATATGGTCACCATTTTCGATAATCTACCAGTTTAACATTTACAACAACTAGAACATGGGTGGTAACACGTACATAAATCGTAGCAGAAGCATAACAGAGGATTACAATTACAAACACAAAAGGAACATTCCCTTGAGGTACATCGACGGGACCACCTCAACTCGATTCTCCCCTTCAGCTTTAGATCTGATTTTAAAAAGGACAATCGCAGTTAAAGTGTATTTAAAACATTTAAAGCAATTCAAATTGGCGCAAATCCGCTTTGGGAAGGGCGATTGTCACACCGACGACAGCTGGTGAACATTTATGGTAACCAGTGTTATCTACTTATCACCGTAAACTTTTACAATACTGCTTCCATGTAAAATTGTATGTGGATCGAAAGGATGATGTAAAAATATATAAATCGAAATAAAATAATGGACAAGACAATAACAAACGTTTGTAAACGTGCAATAATAATTTGGTACAAGAGTGTAAATAAGATGTAACAGTAAGTTCTAAGCGAACCGACGAGAAAATTAAATTGAAGCAAATGGAATTGTATGAAATGGCGAAAATAAAAAGAATCGTGTTAAAATGCCGATGTAAAATTGTAGGATAAAATGAAATGACGAGAAGGCAAATATGATTTTTAGAGTGAAGTCGGTGAATCATACGTCATGTCTCCGTATCCTACGGTCGTCATAGTCACCACCGCCCACCAAAACGCATCTGGTATGGATTTGAAGAAGCTGTTCTCGCTTCCGGCTTCAGCGAAGTACACCGCGGAGGAAAACAGCACCACACCTTTAAGAACAAGCACATCAACGGAGAATACAGTGGGAGTTACGATGGAGGGGAGCGATTGCGACGGGCGCGGGGTGGTCGCGCGCCGTTTACCTCATATCGCCGTAGCCGACAGTGGTCATCGTTATTACTGCCCACCAAAAGGCATCGGGGATTGAGGAAAAGTTTGTATCGGGGCAGTCTTTGTCCGCGAAAAATACGGCGCTGCTGAATACTACCACCCCTGAAAAAATAAAGCACGTTGCGCGTATTGCACCACCCGCGACGCCCCCTGACTGTCAGCCGCCTCGCCCCGCACTGTTACCTTCTCTGTGGATCCTTCTTAACTTTGACTCTTATCTCAAGTGAAATCCATGTTATTGCAACATTGGGATCTGTTGGACTTAAAAAGGGAGTGTAAAATACCTTTGTTTCAAATCAAGGATATTTAGATTAAATGTAAACGGTGCAAATGTAAGTATATTTGATTTGTTATTGTTTCTAATTATTAATGATGTTTCTTATGACGTTTTATTTCTTTGTGTTTTGTGATGGTACTTACGTATCTGCTGGACTTTCAATTTTCAACACAAGTGTTTACTGTTCTTTTTTATAATAGTAACTAATTGACGTATTAGTAGCCAAAAGAATCGTTCGTTAGCAATAGTGTTTAATTTAATCCCCAGGGCAGTTTCGATACAATTGTGTGTCTGTCAATATTTTTAAATAAAATAACTCGACAGGTACCTCAACATGATTGAATAGCTGTTGACGAATAAACGTTTCACGATGTTTTATGATTGGCCTATTTCTATTTTTACTAGAGTGTAATAAACTTACATGTTGCGTGTCGTGTAGCGTTCCATGATTTTAACGTTCAATTATTAAACAAATATTCGGTTGACATAATAAAAATAACTGTCAGGAAGCAGATAGTATATGCTTAAGTCATCAATTATTGTATTAGTAAAACAAGTTTTCTTAGTCTGTTTAATGTTAAGGACTCGAGTGTTGCATGAATGAAATTGCTGTACTTACCGATGAACAAGAAGAATATTAGAAGTCCGAGTTCACGCATAGATGCCTTAAGAGTCCGTCCAAGGATCTGAAGACCCTTGGAGTGGCGAGATAGTTTGAAGATCCTGAAGACTCGCACCAGGCGAATCACACGGAGTATTGCGAGACTCATAGCTTGATTGGTGGACTTGTCTTGTGGTGAGACGGGGGCCCGTGGCAAGTTCAAAGTGTCCTCTTCTTCGGCAACGACAGTCGCAAGGGTGATGAAGTAGGGGATAATAGCGATGATATCTATTATATTCATGACGTCTCTGAAGAAATTGAACTTATTCGGACAAGCCAGGAACCGCACTATCAGCTCGAACGTAAACCAAATGATGCACAGCGTTTCGATGAGGAAGAAGGGGTCAGTAATGTCGGGCACTTCGTCCTCTTCGATCTTGGTGCCGTTGGTGGTGGTGTTGAAGACTTTGTAGTGCTTGAACTCCGGCAGGGTCTCCAGGCAGAAGATGACAATGGAGAGAAGGATCACAAAGACGGAGATGATGGCCACAACTCGCGCCGCCTGGGAGCTCTCGGGGTACTCGAAGAGCAGCCAGATTTTGCGCTGGCGCTCATTGGCGGGCAGGGGCTTCTCCTCCTCCTTGATGAAACCTTCGTCCTCCCTATAATAAATTGTCAAAAATTTAATTAAGAATTCATCGTATTGTGATAATATGAAGAAATTTTAATGTAATGTATTTATACGTTTGTCATTGTGAGTATAGTACCGGAATTTGTTGGTAGCTTGTTCACCAAGTTCGTAGAATTTAATTTCTTCAGAGAAGACGTCAAGAGGAACGTTTACGGGGCGACGCAGACGCCCTCCACTTTGATAGTAATAAAGGATGGCGTCGAAAGATGGTCGGTTTCTGTCGAAGAAGTATTCGTTCCTGGAACAAATGCAATTTTGTGCAAATTAATGATACCAACTATTATAACAATTTTATACGATTTATTCATTTTCGATTTGATTTTCGACTTACCTTAAGGGGTCAAAGTATCGTATGCGCCGAGTGGGATCTCCGAGAAGGGTCTCGGGGAATTGGTTGAGGGTACGTAGTTGGGTTTCGAACTTAAGGCCGCTGACCTGCGGGCAAAACAAAAACATAGGTGCAATAGCCATAATCTTCCACTGGGTCCATATCTTTTGGCGTATAGAGATAATACCTCAGAGATATTATAATTATGCCTTCTATCTTTTGTAAAACGTTTATTCGAAATACCGCGAAATATAAATAAAATTAGTAAAGATTAGCAAGCGTTGAGGCAATACGATGGTCGAAGGAATGTCCTTGTTAATCAAATGTGTTTTAATCAAATATCCGAAGACATGCGGCGTGTCAATATAGCATGTTAAGCGGCGCAGTGGCCGGCCTTGGAGATGTTTTTAACGACTTTGATAGAAACGTTCGCGTCGGCGCGCCTGTGCGATGTGACTTGTCACCTGTCAGCGCAGCGCATTAACATTATTTTGCGCCGTTTCCCTTGCCAGCCGTCGGCCGCCGCTGAATAACCAAACGTTTGATTAAAAATCCCTGGCACTAGTGTCCATATCTTTTTAATCTTCTTTCAAACATTTTGATTGACGTTTTAATCCGATTGAACCGTAGATATAGACCTTGATAATTTGATATTCTGAGTCAAATTCAAGAAACTGTATTAATGAAACACAACGTATGGTGATTCGAGTGCCGAATTTCTTTTCCACTCAGAGTAGAATTTATATTTATTTTGATATTTTTTTATCAATGATATTATTTTTTAGTTTTTTTTATCTCCTAAACTGATGTCAGTTTTTCATCAACACAGCTAAAGAAAAACCTATACTTGACTGATAGTTATTTGAATTAAATACATCTTAGCGTGTATTGATAGTTAAATAGCTACATAATTAACTACATTAAAGATGTATATGACATTTGTCAACGAAGTAAAATGGTAAACATACAAATCTTGCTTCGTAGTTGTAGCATTTTACTACGCAAAGCCACGGTCATTCATCGACACATTAAGACCTCTAGGAGCCCGAGACTACGCTCAGTGCTATGCTAAAGAGCTACCGAAGTCCATGCTATTCAAGTTAAGCGACCGTAATGTCAACTTTAAACGGCTGCTTAGCAAAAGTGGAGTACTCGTCTCAAGCCTCTCAGAAAGCTTTGCATTGCAGTATTTCAAGAGGGAAATTTGTTTAAAGTGCACACAGTATATTGACTCACTTTTTTCCTCTGTCTGTGTCATAAAAATGGTGCCGTTAATCTCAATGCTATTAAATTTTGTGGGAAAAGTGTTTCTTTGCAATCTGGGAAACCTGGTTATTGGAAGTCTTAATATAATGGTAAATGATTTATGATAACATTGTGGTTTTACCAAAGAAGTATTAAAACAAGTGGTACATAGTTAAAATTAAAATGAAAACATACTAGTGTTGCTATTCACTGATTTACTTACAATTTTCATTAGAAAAAAACAAAACAAGCATTTTTGTTATCATGTTTTGTGTTCTGAGTGATTGGCAAAAGTTCAACCGCGATCTAAAACGCCGACCAGCGAGCGTCGATGAGGCACTCGTCAAATTACAAAAATAGTTGCCCGCGAAAGATGAGAAAGAAAAAAAGGTATAGGAAATGAATTTCACATATGCTAACGACCATTACAAAATATTAGCGATGAAAAGTAAACACGAGGAAAAGTACGGTAATGTATAACAATGCTATTGCTTTTTAGCACGATTTATAGAGGCGGCGGAGAAATACGAGGAGCCACATGCAACGGCCACCGGCCGACGATAAATTCTTCATGACTCCGAGTCAGGGCCGAGCGGCAACAGGTGGCGCCGAGGGCGGTGGAACACTCATTCACTAATGGCACATACGTCACCATTACACAAAAAACGTAATTGCTCTATGTGTTATAATTTAAACTCACTACGATATAATAACACATTGTATTTTACTTTCTAGAAAAACTTTGATGCAAATATTGCAAATTTTTATTAAAAAGGTTTTATTTAAAATTTATATGGGGAACCTACTTACAGACGTATATCAAATTGTTCGGGTTTTATACATTTTAATGAGTCTAGATGTAACGCACAGAGCTACATACTAATTTTAGCTATTGCTTTTTCTACGGAAGAATATAAAAACGGAAACGCGTCGGCATTTGTTGGCTGAGAATGAGACAGCAAGTTAAAAGTTTCGTTTTTTTTGTTTAATTTTTTGTATGTTGAGTTACCATCATCAATATCATAACAAAACTACAATTATGAAACTTTCTTCTAATCAATCGACTTCTATTTTATTTTCTTAACAATTGTTCTTTCTGAAAATTCGTAAAATATTTTCGTATGAATTGTGAATTATACTTACAAGTTCATTAAATTTTTAAATTATAATCCCTATCATAAGCCTAACCTTGAAACGCCTCACCTTTACAAACTGACTGAAGTTCAAGGAATAAATGCTTTCGTAAGTTAACCGAAGGGTTCTGACAATCAACATCATTATGACTTGCAGCGATTAACTGCAAAGGTCGTTGACGTCAAATATTGGTGCACAATTACTGCCTTTAAATATTTTGTATTGAAGTTCAAGGTATTAGAAAATGTTAAAGTTTGTTGCACTAGAAATAGCTGGTGTGACGTTCACACGCGATGCTCCCATTTTATTGACTGACCGACCAATCCTTTGTTTCCAAGGAACATGAACATAACTGGTGGACTGAACGAAGCAATCAAATCAAGTGCTAAAAAACCATTTCAACGTACTAAGTCTTACTAACGAGTGAAATTTGAAACATTTATTTGATAATTACGGAACTATTGAAGATTAAAAAAAATATAATTCATATTTAAAAGAAAAATATTTCTACTAAGGATGTTTTTGTCGATAGAAGAAGCGAGAGCGAGGCAACCGCGGCCGCGTATAAAACATCTGCGATACCTGACCTAGTTAGATGACGTCGAAAAATAATGTTGAATCGCGGGTTCATTTTCCATCATTGCGTCAGTGCGGATTTTGGACATTTTACGTAACACGTTATATCGGACACATTAACAAATGAAGTAAAAAATTCTACCAATTTAGTTTTAGCGTTAGTACAGATACACCACCCATTGTTACTATGAGTTCATTATTTATTTCTAAGTCTTAATTATCCATGTTTAAATTTCTGTGTTCCAATAGTTTGAGAGCTAGATGACATGACGTGCCTTTGACATAGCCATTAATTATCAGGACCCCCTAAGGAGAATGAGCAGCGGTGGTGGGCTCTGAGTTTCTTTCGGCGCGGATATTGCTCTGCGGTTGGCAATGGATCGCTCCAAAAATACATTTTATTGTGCGTTCACCAAGGACGGCTGAGGTGTGTAGTTGCAACGGAACATCGAACAGAACAGAATCTGCGATATTATTAAGAGATTTTAATAATAACGTCAAAATAGACCTTATCGAATAAACAGGCAGTAGTGCATACAAATCGTTGTATTTTTTTACCTTTTTATATTTCTCAAACGCAAACCATCGTCCTCAGAAGACTAGTAAAGTATCATCAAAATCTTTCCATGAACGAATAGGGATCAACATACAAACATTGAATTTATTAATATAGCTATAGCAGGGGCATGACGCCGTTAATCCAACCGCGAATGGTTCCTGCCTTTAAAGTTTTATTACGCTCCGTGGAAAGACGTGTACGCATGCCGGCACGTCGTAACGTGGATCGCACGCGATTGCGCACACATTCCTCTCGTCTCGCGACCGGTCATGCTCCCTTTGCCATGACCGCTCCCGCTTCTACCCTTATTTTGTTTTTACTTTAGTCGAATTAGCACTACTTTGCATCGTGCTAGTCCTCACCCTGGCCTTGCCCTCGACCTCGCAATAGCCCCATGTCGCACCTACGCCATCTACACTCCTGTAAATTATCAACTCACTACTGTCACATAAATCGTGTCCACAGCTATGCTCGAGTCAATAAAATTGCAGACAATTTCAAGTCATGCATTTATTTAATTGCACAAACGAATTCTTTTCGTTATTAATAAAACATTAATCCGACAGTAACGGATGTATGTTATAAACATTAAATTCATTTGTTTACACTTATTTCATTTACGAGTATGATGATTTAAAACTAAAATTCTTCGATTTCAAAACATATGCGGAATAACCCTTTGATGAAATACGAATTACTCTTCGATAATTTAAAATTAATAGTTTAATTTTGTGTAACTTTTGAAAAATTAAATATTTTGAAATCAAATCAAATCTCAATGCAAATACTTTTAAAAGATAAAGACTACTTAAAAGGCATTATAATGATGCAGCATGTGCCATGAACAAATGTACATATTTGGGAAGATTTACTAAATTAAAATTGCCCTAGCTTGCGACAGGATTATTAACAGAATTGGGTCTTTGTCGTGGCAAAGTGGCGGCTATGTGTGTCACATGAACATCACAGGTTCTTCCCAGTTTTACTCTTGTCATACCGAGCGATGTCATGTCTAGAGTGTGCTCGTTTGTACAGTAATGCAGACAACTCAAGTTAACTTTCGGTTGACGGTTTTGACCTTATTTGCATAACCTTCAAGCAAATCCCAGGGACAAAACTGTACAGACAAGTAGTGTAGTTCGACCCATGATGGGTTCCATTTTCCGCAACGCGTATTTTGCGTGACTTCACACATATCTTTGAATTTCTTCGCCGATATGTGCAGGTTGCATCACAGATATGAACCTAACATGAAACTCGGTTATACTCAAAATTAAACTCGTAACATAAAACCTAACGTGTGTGTCCTGCATAACGGTCGGGTCGTGCATGCGCCCTAACACCAGCTCAGTGCAATTTGCAAGGAACGTGAAATGAAACCGCTCCAGATTTACGATTATGGCTTCACAACGGATCTTGTAAAGTTCGGACGCGCTACATTCCCCTACTATGAGTTAAACTGCTAATAAACGTGTGTTTACTGCCGCGGCCACGGCACCTTAACTAATATTACAAGTATTACTTTATGTTTCACTCATTATTATACGAGAACTAACTGTTGTGCGCGACATCCTCCGCGTGGAATAAAATAATATAGCCTATGTTACTCAGGGATAATGTAGCTTTCTAATAGTGAAAGAATTGAAATCGGCCAGTAGATCTTGAGTTATTTCATTATACAAAAATATAAAGTTTCTCTCTTTATAATATTAGTATAGATGTAGATAAAATAATTATATAAATCAGTATTTGTTCACAAATACCTAATGCAGCTTACTATAATAATTAACTTGGTTATTTGACGCGAAGTAAAGCGTAGTTTAATGTAAAATGTTGTAGATAACTTTCATCTAACTATGTATAGTCCGTATAAATTTTGTGCACGCCTTATCCAAACTATGGATTGTAACTCTGAGATACTCTGAACAGTTAGCGTATGCAGCCAGTAAACACCTCCCCCTCAAGCGCTTTAAATACTTCGCACACGAATGGACAAACTTAATTGGTGCTATTTATGAGCTGCTGTAGCGATGTGCGGGGCTACCCAAAGTACTTTTCGATTGGCGATATCGCTGATGAAATCTACAAAAACGTATGAGACTGACATTGACATTTGATAAGTCATGTGCTTGTCACGTCTGAGATACCGAACGTCATTGTCAGTTCCATACATTTTTGTCGTTCGCTATAGAATACCTTCGTAGGAAATATACCTTGGATAGCCACCGTTAACTATCTATGTCATACATCCTCGAGTAATATAGGCTATGTTTTTTAACTCCAAGTGGACGAAGTCGCGAACAACAGCTAGTTACATTATACATACATAATAGATTAATATAGAATTGTAACTTACGTTGATCACTACTCTCTCGCAAAAGTCGTGGTCGTGTTGTATTGGCTCGAATGTCACCACTCCCCCCTGCGGTGGTCGGTTCTGTTCCTCCTCCGGGTTGTATAGCTTCGGTAATGACCTTAAACAAAAAAACAAAACTCTATTATTATACATTACAATTGCACATGAGACCTTCCTCAATTGATACGTCATCACCCATTCAGTCCAATAAATTAACTATCCAAGGCCTTTCCAATAACCTCATAGATAATTTTTGTAGCATATTTTTGTTAAAATATCTACGTACTTGTGGGTTTAGTAGTCAAAGTAGTTGTATAGTCGAAGGTATCTTGTTTCATAATAAGATAAGATGCAGCGACAAGTGTCAGTCCCAATAGGTGGATTCTTGTAGATAACAAGTTCCACTTCGGTTGTAGGCGAGCGGAGAGGCGGCCGCGCTCTTGGCCCGCCGCTGAGGGCCTGAACGTGCTCAACGTTCGCTACTCGAGGACTCTCAAAAATTTCTCTCCGGTAACGAGTTTTCGTTGTCGCGATTACTCTAAATCCATTAACCTTTTCATAGCGCTGACGCTTCAACGATTAGCGTTAAGTGATTTGCCATGTCCACTTTATTATTGCGCAAAATAAGTATCGGTGCTGAAAAGACAGCTATTGAATAACTTGTCACTTTTATGATTTCCATTAACTTTCATTTTTTTAACGAGACATTATAATTCTGACCGCGTCAGAAAAAATCCTAAGTGGTGGTAGTCAACGCGACTTCGCATTTCTGATTCGATTTCATACTAATAGACGTTTATTTTTAAAATAAGTACTTTGACTTGTTAAATCAAAAACAATGACGACGTTTATATCTAAAGTTTTTTTTAAATCAAAGTTAACTTTTGATATGTAATGTAACTTTTGGTAAATGCCAGCGTTACAGCAAATGACCAACTGTCCAAATTCGGCTAAAATTCCGAGATTATCACGACAGTGTTACAACATACGTTTTGAAATTGTTTAAGAATAAATGTCACTCTAGTACCTCTACAATTCGACCAAATCTAAGTTTAAAAAGGGTGAGTTCAAGAGAAGCTCAAAGTATTGTAGTTTCCACTAAATTGCCTCATTTAAGCCTCTTTTTTATCTTAAAGAAAAAAAGGGAACTTGTCTGCAAGATGCCGGCGATAGCGCCGCTCGCGGCCGCAAAGGAAATTTGCAAAATAAAAGAAACAATCTGCTTTCACATTTATGAATGCAGCCTTTTATAAAACTTTGTTAAAACTAGTTCTTCGCTCAAAGATTTATTATTTATTTTTAACGCTGTTGGAAAATATGAATCGCCTTTTAAATCTTCTTACAAAAGATTTATGCGAATTTTAAAAATAATTCGAAAAATAGCTCACTTTCTGCCACTTTTCAGCTGCGGGAGAGTATCGCAAAGGAATTGCATAAATCCTTTTATATTTGTTTCAAGAGATTATCGTGACATTTTTATCGTCTTTACTCCAATCATAGAAAATATAACTTGCTAATAAATATGAGTTATGTATCGATAATATAGAATTGCTTCAAGATTCGCAAAGTTTTTCACGTCGAAGAATCTTTCCGTTCAAACGGGGACTTGTTCTTATTAACTATCAGATTAATTACTAGTATAATGTTCTTTGACACATTGAACATTATATAATGGTAGTGTTTAATGAGAATCATATTGTTAGTTTGATGTAGATACCTAAATCAATACAATGTTATATTCCAGAATGTTAAACCGCGCGTATCTCAAACGGCCGATCAAATTATTCATCTAAATATAAATTGGCGCGTGCCGTAGTAATATCTTTTGCGATACTTTGATTTATTGCATGTAATAATACGGAAGCGTATCGATCGGCAGAGGTTTTAAACAAACGATGACAAGGCGAGATTGCGTATTCGCTTGCGTATCAGCGCTAACAAAGAAAGTGAGAAAATATTTCACTAAAATCACAGATATGCTAACAATACTCTAGCCTATAGGGTGTTCAAAGATGATTTGGGGAAAAAATAGTTTTAGAACAACTGCGTGAAAATACACCAATTGAGTACTACCGTAAATTATGCGAAGATGTTTTAACAACATTCATTATTAGCAGACTTATTCATAATAAACATTTGTAATAATTGTTATAAATAACAACGAAAACAAACCGCATGTTATGTTTTAGCGATCTATACGATTATGCAGAACGGTGCGCGGAACATGCGAAAATAATGCCTAAGAGGCTATAGGTAAACAGCTTGCGGTTTCGTAAATACGAGTATTTTACGCTTGTGATACGTAAAGCCGTTTTCATCCAGCCTCTAAAATAAGGTTATTCTAATAATAACCGAGTGCGCTGTACGTAATGCGGATTTGGAGAATCACAATAAACACATACACACGCACACACAGACACACACGTGCGCGCACACGTCCACCGTGGGAGCGCTCCACAGCTTGTGACACGGAGTGACAAGCGGGGAATTGGCCACCAGTGCAACACACAGGCTAAGCCATATAACAACATGATCTTTTTTAAAAAAAACGTTACAGAAGCGAACAAAACCAATCGTGTGAAAAGCCGATAGAACATCCATTATTGCCGGCGTCTAGTTCGGATCAAAGGAAAATTGAAATTAAACAAACCAATAGACTTGATGAAGTCATTGGTTTCTATTGTACAAACCGACTAACTGGCGCTTTTTAGGATATTAGGGTTCAAATAGAATTAAGGCTCACCTTATAATAAAACATAATTTGTTTATGTTGATGTTTCAGTAGGTTGATAAAAGTCAGAAAAGGTGTGGTAGGATTGTCTGTTATTAACCGGGATTATGCAACAGAACAAATGAATGAACAACGAATACATAATTCTAATCTTGTTATGATAGAAATGAATGAGACCGCATTGGATGTTATTTATAAAAGGTAACGTGATTAATATTCAGTGGAACAAATGAATGACTACGTCGACAGGCATTCCCCGATCAATTAAATGGTCAATGATCCACGATCGCTGTTCACTGTGGTTGTGACTGACGTTGTTTTGCAAGACGTCATCTATTGCTTTAATCTATGTGTTGTGATCAATTTTGATGATGGTTGGCGTGAAGCGTCAAAGCGCACAGCTACTTAAATTACCAGAAATTAATAATCATGGTCTTAATTGCGGAATATTATATGAGCACCCATTTTTGTTCTGCGATTCCTCATCAATCACTAGATATTCATTGACCTCGCCATTAGTAAAAAGTAATTTAATGGAATGGCTGGCCACATCCGAAGTGGCGAACTCAAATGCCACGATATATAAAAGACTGTCGTAGTAGAGAACAGACTTAAGGCTGCAATATTGTTTCATCCTTGGGAAAATATAAAAGCTCCTAGTGTTAACGTAACGAAGAAACTTTTTTTAATGGAACGGAGCTGTTAAAAGTTCGCTTGTTGGACGAAAGTTTTAAATGTAACTTTGCCATTGTTTAATGAACGAACAATAGAAACCTCAGGCTTTGTCGTGTTAATCAAAACTTACTAGAAACTTGGTAGCTTGATTGAGTTTGATGCAGTCTTAAAATATTACAGTGGAATTGTACCTTCTTGTTTAATATTATGAAACAATTAAAATGTTGATAGAGATGAGTATTTCACGAGTAAGAAGTCGGGGACAACTGCTAATGGTTAGTAACGATTCCTTAATGTAGTATTTTATTTAAGGCATGGTTATTGTAAATTATAATATACCTTAAACGTCTATGAGTGTAGTATCTCAATTTATAAAATTAAATTATTTATGGATACCATGTTATAGATTTATATTTCGGTGCCTACGTAGGAAAAATGTAAGTTTTTATTCGTTATTGGAATCACAAATAAATAGGAATAAAATAAATAAACGTTTGGAAAGCTTTTTACAAACATTAATATTGCGAGCTTGAAGAGGTCTTACAAATAATTTCCTCCGGCAAAGTTCCGTTGAAATGTTGATCCTTGGAATTGTCCCTCGATACTTTTTAAATGATATTTTTATCCTTGTTTTCTTTCAATTGCTTTCAGATTGCTTTTTTATTTGTTCAGATTTTAAGAAGTAAGTGATGTTTATTGAAATACATTTTCGCTCGTGACTCCGTGCGGTATAAAAAAAAACTTAGTTATCTATGTGATCTTCCGCATCATGTCCTATTATTTTTTGCAAAGTTTTATCGAGATCCATTGAGCTCTATCCTGTATCCAAACTTCTTTTAAGGTTAGGATGGAAAGGTGAAATATGGTGGGAGATATTATAGTTCATTCCCCTAGCCCACCTTACCATCCTTTACTGAAAGACAAAGACCAAAATTTGGCCTGAATTATCGTATGACAATAATTTGATTCCACTGATGAAACACTCTTACAAAAATATACTATCATGCAGTTATTTTAGTTTTTTCTTCATAAGTTTGTTTAAGACTCGACAGTAGCGTCTTTTAGATCATTTGCAACATTATGACACTATTTTTTTAATATAGCGAGATCAACGTCCTCTTATCAAAAAAAAACTCGAATAATATTTTGTTATTATAATAAAATAATATTTAAAATTAGAACTAGTTTTATTTTGTTTCGCACCAGTCACCGGTCACGTGTCATTTGTGGTCGAGGCGACACTGTTGTATCATCTAAAATAGAATAACCCAGACGAAGGTTACCTAACGCAACAATTTTAATGTCTTTCCTTCGGCGTTTTAGTATTTTTAAATCAGTAACCAAAGGATTAACGTAACATTTTACTTAAAACTGGAACCGGTTAACTTGCTAGATAAAGTCCAGAGCGCTATAAGTCTGTCCCGTTGAAAGTTATGGTTTATTTTAGCAAATGTCATTTCAAGATTAAACGATTGTCATAACAACAAACAACATATTATAACAATAAACAAATAATTATATTTTAATAAAAAAAAAACATATCTCCACTACTATTACTACAACAAAAGCAAGCTGTCTTTTTTAAATAATTTACTTATAATTTTCAGGTAAGTACTGAGTATACTCATAAGTGTATCCCTTGTCATGTTAGTGATCTTTTAAGCTTATGTAAAAAGCGATTTTGACTTCTGTTTACCCAATTTAAATAGAAGCGAAAGGGTGATTGTTCGTCTTAAAGAAAAAAAAATTGCTAACAATCAAAGATATCTCTAAATTGTTATACGTTTGTTAATTATGTTTATAATTAATCGATTGTGCTCCAATAATTGGACAGCGGTTAAGCCCTTACTTTAAGTTTCTGAGATAATTCTTGTTTTATAACATAATATCGTACTATTGTCCAACAAGACTAAGATAGCAACAAATTAAAAGTTTACATCCGTGTTATTTACAAAACACA
>QDHC01006681.1:867961-882525 GCA_013186455.1 Papilio dardanus tibullus | reverse complement strand
CACGCCGCTGCACGCCGCACGCACACCTTACCGACCGGTGCGGACCTCGCCAAAACATTTGTTTTCCTTGCCCTTATTTGTACTTCCGACTCTAGGAATTTGGTTTACATATGTATGCTTAAAGTCGGCTGAAATATACTGAATATAATGCTAGAAAAACAAGAAAACAATAACATATGTTTCTTGACTGACTCGCATGAAAGTTTCTTTAAATGGAATTACTAAGTCAGAAGCCGAATTTGACATGTAAAAGAACTACTTACAACTACAACAGCAAAAGGTAAAGCCGACGCAATACTTAACATGACTTGCCGACAGCGTGTGTCTCTCCGAGAGGCGCGCTATCCACGCGCTGGTCACATATTGTCGCCACGTGACGGTCGGTATGTGTCGGAGGCAGAGGCAACCGGCGGAGGCAGCCAGCGCGGAGGCGGCTCGCGAACTGCACCGCGCCGCGGGCTGATGCACCGGCCGGCGTGCCGCACTCTGCCCCGACCTCGCACTGAGCTCACAGAAACTGCCGCTTGTAAATTCAACGTGTGTGCCAAATAGTGCCAACTGATAAAATGTTATCGACCTTTATCTAGTTCGGAGCTTTGGAACACATCCGGGAAACGCGTCCTACTCCCCGACAACTAAATAAGGCTGCGATGTCGATGTACAAGTTTAAGTTCGCGCGGACGCCGCCGCTGACGGCCCGCGCTACGGATCAATTCTAACGCTGCACGCTCTACGGCTACGGCTACGGCTACGGCGCGGCTACGGCGCGGCTACGGCGCGGCATTAGCGTAAGCGAATCTAACAAACATTATCAAATTAAATACTCAAAAAAACAACTTTTGTTTTTTCACCAAATATAGGTATTATTTCAAATGATTAATAGATAAGTAAACTTATTTTAATTTAACAACATAAACAATTTCTTGCACATGACAATATTACACATGTGTGATAATAGGCTGTATTTTGCCATCGTATGGACGAACAACGATCAAGTTCGGTGCATGGTGTTGGCTGGTGGTAGAGCAAATGGCGCAACCTTAGACTACACACGTAGCCTAGAAGCTCTGCAGCTTTCTTGTGGGTTAGATAATTTGATAGCCCTCTGCGGCGTCAACTAACGTGCCAGTGTCAAGGTAACACGATCGAAAATGGCGCATCATGCGTTTGCCAATTACAAAATGAAATATTACTAAATACTGGCATATTACAATATCCAAGTATTATTACATTCTAGTGTAGATCATATTTAAATTTGGAACATTTTGAATGAGCTATTTGACGGTGAAAATCGATGGTTAACATTCTATCCTTAACTAATCAAGTGTAATTGAGTTTAATTTATAGGTGGCTTACTTTTGACTCAAGTTTTTTTTTAATTTTAACACTTATTCAATATTTATTTATATTTTTGCAAGCGAACGTCCACATTTGAAAAGCACAATGAATGTATCTAGTTTTCCATATTGTTGTACACTTTTCATATAGAATGGTAAAGTTAGGAAACAGTCATTGAGGTTATTTCAATAACTTGTATATAAAGTTGTCGACTTCCCGGAACAGATGGATAGAAGAGCACTTATTGCGATGGATACTTTTGTATTTTACATATGCGTGTTTTATTACGATAAAGACTTTGTTTTATACTAAAAAGCTACATCTGTAAAAATATACTATGTTAATGGGTCGTTTCACTTATTTTGTCAAGCGGTAATTGTCCATGGATATGGTCATATGAAGTGACTAATTTCAAGATAAAAGCTGCTTACATGCTTGCTAAAAATAAATTAAGCCTGCATAAACACGGGCACTTTTTAACGTCGGCGTTAGCGCATTTTTAACGCTCTCGCTTTATAATAACCCTTGTTACGTTCCCTTGATGCGCGGTAAAAAAGCGTCGGGTATTTTTATGCGCCGCTTTTCTTATGAACAGATGCATAGAAATGTAGTTTTTCTATTTCAACGCTTTTTGCGCACGTTGAAAAAGCGCCACAACGTATATTAAAAATATAGAATACATTCACCTAATATAAAATGTTATAATATAAAAACATACTCGTTTAATTAAGTAACGTTAAGTTTATTTTAATAATAATGGCATTTATTTTCTTATTTAATGAGAGCGGCTTTAGTTAAGGTTGGTGTATTGTATTTGCTTGTTGAGCGACCTGTCGGTAACGTTGGCAGAGTTTTTATTGAAGTTAAAATAAAACAATGGTCAATTGTTAGCGTCCACTTTACCTCTGGCAGTAACACGAGCTCACGCTTGCTTTGTTTACCTTTATAATTTTAATTGACGACTTAAATTAAAAATGTACAACGTTTTATAGTAATAATAAAGTGTTATATTTTATAGACATGTTTTATTAAAATGTCTCTAGTCATTTCGTTTCAAATAAAATTACAATGATTGACTGGTATTAACCGATACGTAGTCTTTGACAAATGTTTTCTACAAACTTTCGTTCCCTTATTCAACTTCTTCGAGTTCTTAGGTTAAACCCAGTAATTATTTATTTATTAAATCGTAAAATTGCTACAAAACTTTATAGTTAAGTCAAAATTACATAACAGCAACCAATGCCATTAAGTGATGTGTTAGACACTGATTATATTAGACAAGTTCCTACTTAAATAGATGACCATCAGGGAAGCAGTGACGGTCATCTGTGATAATACGCTTAGTATTACACAAAGTATTAAGATTTAATATTTCCTTACACTTGAAGTTGCGTAATGAAACCCTGAAGCACCTGTGGACGGTCGCTCAATGCTCGGCCTTACTCAGGCTAAGCTTACGAAGGAGAGAACCATTCATAAACGCATAATAAGATTTGTTATGCACGCGAGGCCGCAGCGATCCCTTTTTAGTTGCGATGCCAGCATTGTCTATTATGTACTGTATTATATTTCTATGATGCTCTTTTTATTTTCTTTTACATTCATATTTTTTCACATGTAACCATAGAAAGAACTACTAACGAAGAACTTTTATTTCTACGCGGACGGAGGCTAGGGACAGATAGTAGTTTATTTTTCTAAACATACGCACAGTCACGTTCAATCATCAAGATTAATATAGAATTTAAAGTTCCATAACGCTCTCTCTGTAGTTTGAATTTACGATGTAAGCAATAAAACTAAAGAAAAATTAAATAAAGAAATCATTTCGCATTACATTTTGCTCTTACAGCGATTTTTAGTTTTAAAACGTTTATAAAAATACATTTTGCATCTCATTCTTTTAAAAACAGAGATAATAATTTGATGTTGTGTATTGAAGCTCTCGCGCAGTTATGAATGTCGAAGAGGAAACTGGAGTGTCATGACCGCGGCAACTGTGAAGACCATCTTTTCTGCGGAACTTATGTTAACAACATTGGAAAATTAACATATTTTTTTCTCTACAGTATCA
The DNA here is from genome assembly GCA_013186455.1 of Papilio dardanus tibullus. Lineage (NCBI taxonomy): Eukaryota > Metazoa > Arthropoda > Insecta > Lepidoptera > Papilionidae > Papilio > Papilio dardanus. The sequence continues at coordinate 879,110 of QDHC01006681.1, read as the reverse complement.
CAGTATATATATTGTACAGAATAAGCTATGTAGTTTTAGTCTATTTTTTATAATTTTTGAATACAAATTATTATAGACTTCTAATCAAAGTGTATATAATTTCAGACAGGTCTGTACGTAGTCTGGGTGTTTGTCTTTGCTTTTGAAAACTTCGATAACGAAAGGTAACACCTTCTTCGGATGTCAAAGGTGATTTGATCAAAGGTCGTATATTTAGTTTCATCGTAAATACAAAGCTCGGGATTAATGGAAAATCGCGCTATTCTTTTGAAGGTTTTCTGCTGATATAACTGCATAAAATAATATTATCATCTCTATTATTTCAAAGAGAATGAAAGAGATGAAAATATTTGCTTGTACATGATAGAAACCTATGGCTAGAAACACTCAAAACAAGGTTACAAAATGAAATTAGATACTTTCATAGTTATTTAATTTTAGAAACGGTATTTGACTCCTGTGGGCTTACCCAACATGCTTTTCGATCGGCGATGTCGCTGATGGAATCGACAAAAATGTATGAAACTGACATTGACATTCTATAAAATCATGTGATTTTCACGTGAGAGATATCGGACGTCAATGTCAGTTTCATACAAATTTGTCGATTCCATCAGCGAAATCGCCGATCGAAAAATATGTTGGGTAAGCCCACTGGAATAATTTAGTTTGTCAAAGATTTTGTTTGTAATAATAGTCAAATAAATGTACGTCGCAATATTACTCACAATTCTTTCAGACATTTTAACACGAAAATATCAATAGAAAGCGCTACCGATTTTACTCGGAACTTTTATCTGAAGTAATTCACAATGTTTTTATATTTTATCGGGAACCAATTAGAGCTGCCATCATCGTTATGTCTATTTTCATATTACGGTTACGTAAAAGCTATTAAAATTATGTATATTTCTTCTCCCTTGTGTATTGTACGAGTATATCTTATTATGAAATCGGTATCAGCCTACTTAGGTCTTTACAGTAACCTGAGGTACTTATATTACTTCATTAACATTGCATTTAATTTCTAAATCTACCTTATAAGAGAAAGAAGCGAATAGGGATTCAATTTGTTACATTTTACTTCCAGGTGAATTTTAATGTTTTGAAGTCCGTTTTCGTTTTACAATTTTGCATGGTCTGCATTTACGTAAGGGGATTGCAATTGATGGTGGCAGTAGTTTATGATAGACGTAAAGAAGTGTTACGCAATTAATGGATCCTGCTATAAACGGCTCGCCTCGTTTCCGAACTCTCGTTCGCTTCCCTTTTGGCTAAACTCTCACACCCGTGTACATTCAACTTTACACAACAAAGCGTGCCGCTTGTTACAAGATCTGCAAAAAGTGTGTCAAGCGATAACGTACCAAATGCCTATTGTATCAAGAGCTAAACTCGTAGGTAGACACTTGACAGGCTGAGCAGGAAATAAAGCTGCGGGTGTGAAAGAGAGAGAGGACAATTTTCGAGGGTATCGATCGTTCTGGTTGTGGCTAGCGGAGGTGGATGTTACCAAATTTCGTCTTGGTCCTTTGTAATTGTACCGTGTAACCAAATGTATGAAACATATTTTTTAAATAGCAGCAAATATTTTGGCAATAGAGTGTAGAAAACGTAGTTATGTTGGCTATTGTTTTTTTTTTAAGTTTCGCTAACTTGCACTGTTTTTGTGTTTCTTTTATAATTATTTTCTTGAAAACTACTCGTACTTTTTTTGAAACAGACGTAAATAAATCTGTAAGCGTTTTAATATTTTCATGTGATTTTACAAAACTAGCTGATGAAAAGATCATTGAAAGATAGAATTGCAAATGTTATGGATACGCAGATTTAAGTTAAGAAAGTGAAATAGTTCAAGACATCTTAAAATATTTAACTGAGAAGTTCAATTTACGATATATGTTACATAAGTTATCAATCAAATAATGATTCTTTCTAAGCTAAGAAAAATTATATTACTTTTTAAAAGTGTATAAATTCTCAAGTGAACATTTTGATCTATACTGGGAAGTTATAACAATAGTTCGGGAGCGAGTGAACGATTTCTGTGGTTTGCAGTTGTGGTTATAATGTGTACGAACGCCGTGCAGAGGGCGGGCGAGGACGGGGGTGGTGCTGGACGCGCGGGGGACGCGGGAGGAGTCTCCGCAGACCGCGTGGTGCCCTGCTCTACCCACATCTGCGCTCAAAGTCACGTTTCAACCATTAACTGCTCATCCAATTAATAACACTGATGACGCTCTTGTATTGCATAGTAACAAGCGAATGATCGTCTTCTTTTAGCGCATACATGAAGAAGTTTAACTTCGAAATCTTGTAGAACTATCAGAGTTGAATTTACAATACAAAAAATAGTAATCTGTGGCAAAGTTCCCTTTTAAATATCCCGAATAAATAAATAAATGGTAATCTCTTTTAAAATAGATTTAAATGTGATATAGAAGGACATATTTTTAAGGAGTCTTACGTACTTATATTAGTACCGATGTAGACGAATTTGTACGTATAACGTATAGCATGAAATAATGCGTATGAGTTTGTTTGAAATTATTCAAAGTAATATTGCAATATCCAGAATCGTATTACCATTAAGTTTATAGAAGGAAGTATTCAAGGATTTTAAAACATTGATTTACATTTTATTGTGTTATTAAAATAATTATGTGCGATCTCTAAGTTTGAAATTATATCACGTTCCAATAATGTTAGATTAAGGGAATTATTCATTATAATATATGGTATATTGTATTGAAATGGATTCCTATTGTTACGCTATGCCAAAGATTTATCATCGTCATCATTATCTGAGGCACTACAGCTACGGGCGGGCCTGTGCCTGGTTCAGTAAATTTCTCCATGTTGGTCTACTTTGAGCCTTTTGCTTCCACTCCTTGACGCCTGTGTGAAGACCTGTGCTTGTCTCTTTTTAGGTTCGGCACATTATGTACTACTTCTCACACATCTCTATCAGCTGTCATTGTTTCACTTCATTTTGATCAGCATTTTTGATATATACCCTGCATAGCTAAAGAGATATATTTATATTTTTATATTTGCATATTAAACGAGGATATATATTGCACAAAGCGGAGCGAGCTCTCAATTAAAGGGCCGTTTTCAATTGTAGTGGTGTATGAACAATGGCCGTCGGGCGTGATGGAAGGCAAACGTTAATCAAAGGATGCAAATTGTAACCGCACGCAACCTATCTAGGGCAGTGTGGCCGGTTTGTGGGACAATTACCTTCATACATAGTTACAGACTATTGTCCGTTTATAATGAAATTGCATACCGAATATTTAATATTAGTTATTTTATGTGTGACATGAAAGCACACGTATTGTAAAATTCAAGTTTACTGCTCCTTTACATAAATTATAACAGATTGTTATATATTTTGTAAATAAATCTTAAAATCGCTAATAACAAAATTATGTTGCCTTTTCAGTTAAGATAGGTAGTTGATTCATTTCGTGCAAGTGGTAAAGCGAAAACGAACAGGTAAGGTCACAAAAGAATTATCGCGCTATACATTGCAGCCGGAATTTCGCCCGTCGACCGTCGACACCGCGTGCAATCTAAATGGAAAAAGTTTCATGACGGTCGAGAAAGTGTTGATAGGCTGCCAAGGGGCGTCATTATCAGCTAATTACCGGTTTAGAGGCACCTTTGGTGGATGTTACCGCATCATAGGGAAGTTGCGCTATATTGCATTGCGGGCGCGCTGCGGCGTGACGTCACCGAGCCCCTCCGGGGAACAGGAGGGGGGAGCGTGGCCTATTTATCCCCGGGAAGAGTATAAAAAGTGGGGCCCGCGATTTTCGGACGTGTTCATAAATACGAGGTAAGCGTCACTTGAATTGCATTCCTGACACAACAATTTCCTGAAGTGAGACGAGACGTCATGAAGTATTACGGAAATATCGAAATTCCGCGAAAATTTTCACGAAATCAGGTACGACATATTGACATATGTCCTCCTGGGTAACATGACGGACGTTGATATCCAATATAGGAAACGTGAATGTAACTAGGCCGGTGGGAGAGACGCTGATGTCGGTTCTATCAAATAATATTTAAAAACTGGATGGACATACAACATAGAATCAATTAAAAGAATCGCGCTGGCGAACAATCTGATTCCCTTGTCGATCAATGTGCTTAAATTGATCATTATTATTGTATTTACAGTGACTATTGAAGTCTATGTTATTAATTAATTTAATAACATATTCATTTAACAAGATTTCTTCTCATTATGCTGTACTTATTAAAGGCAATAAAAGCTTTCTAGTACAATGATAAAAATGTTATTTCATATTTACTTTTATCGAGTCAATGCGGTTTGCATTGAAAACTTCCGACTGCATAACAAACATCGAGTGCTATTGATTTTTTTATAATTATTTAGTTCAGTACTTAGCGAATGTTCCGCCATCTAACCTAGTTGCAACTTTTGAAATTCATAGCAGATACGTTATAATCCAATTAATTAAAAAATAATAAGGCCGACCTTTATGATATTCTCGCAAAAAAATACAAGTCGTTTTAACTCATGAAAATGTAGACCATAGTCAAGCCTTGTTCGCATTAGGACAGTATTTTAGTCGAGTAGCAAGTAGCACGTATGTAGCAAGCATGTTCTTATGACGTATCCCCGAAATAGCTTAATTGATCTCGATGTTTGGCGCATATGTAGAACATAGATTCGAAAAACACATACGGTTGGGCTACTCAACAAGTTCTTTTTATTTAGTGCGGACGAAGTCACAGGCAAAAGCTAGTCCATACACAATAATTAAAAATATTAAAGAAACAATTCGTACGAATGTAAAATAGAGGCCAAATTAAATGACGAATTAAAAATATAAAGTAATTTTATATTATTTCAGTTGGTTGTTAAAACATTTAAAGAGAGGTATCGCCCATTTAGCTAAAGGGAGGCTTAAAAGACGCGTTGAAAGAAAAATAATACGGGCTATTTTGAAACGCAAAGGTAGTAACAATGGACTGAATGTGGGTCTCAACTTTGTCTCTTGCCGTCACTGAACCGTTATTCCTTTGATAACACACTGCCTTTTAGCAGCTGTTAAGCCTTGTTCGCATTAGGATAGTATTTTAGTCGAGTAGCAAGTAGCATTTATTCGAACAAAGTATTTACTACTGTTCGGACTCGTTTAAGCCTAAACCTATAGTAACTAGCACTAGGATAATAATTTAGTAACTAAACGTGTCCGAACAGCAACAATTTAGTAGAGTAGATTATTAAATCCTGTGTTCGGATACTTGCTACTCGACTAAAATACTATCCTGGTGCGTACAAGGCTTAACCCGCGACTGCGCTTATTTAGGGTATTCATTTCAGTAATCAGTATTTATTTCGTTATGTATGATTTAAAATGCCACAACAATCGTCTCAATTTAAATAGATATAATTTATATATTTAAAATAGAGGATAATTATCAGACGGAGTGACCTAAATTTGAATCCTATTTCCGTTTTCTGATTTGAAATCGACGAAGGCAACTATATATATTTTTGGTTGACTGTTGAAATCATAATCTAATTTATTGAATCTCTTCATGCCGTCCATCAAAGTTAAATATTAAATACAAACTGTTGCTCGCGACTTCGTCCGTGTGGAAATAAATAATATAGCCTATATTACTCGGGGATAATGTAGCTTTCTAACGGTAAAAGAATTTTGAAATCGGCTCAGTAGTTTTTGCGTTATTTCAATACATACAAAAATCCTCCATCCTCTTTGTAACAGTCATTGATTTTTTTAAAGCCTATGTTTTGTACAATACTTATTCGATCTCATTGAAAATTGTAATAATGACAGTAAGTATTATATAACTAGATAGAAAAGCAGTCAATTGATATCCGTTGCACAGAATTCTTTTAAAACGAAAAGTATTAGTATGTAATAAATGTAGGGTACAATTACAAATTGAAATCAATAATAAGTCTTATTGCGGTGTAGTAAGGTTGCATATCTATTCAGCGAGGATAACAGGGAGCGGCATCATTGAAACGATCGCCATATTAGTAGGGGCGGCGCGCCGCTTTACGTAACATTGGACGGATAATGCGAAATTTCTCATGTTTCAGTTATTAAGGTTATATAAAATAAAATGCACACGTTGCACATTTGTATGCGGCGTTTGTCTACCCGCATCCCTGCCCCGCGCGCTTCACACCCCCTCACCCAGCTCGCTATTCAAACTACGACTGCATAAAACGAGTACTACGTTCAGATGAACCGTGATTTGTTCTGTCAGAGTATTCAAATAGTTTTCTATTTTATCAATGCGTTTCAATCCCGATTGCAACAATGGCGTTACGGTGAGCGACGTCGCAATTGTCTTCTTTATTAACTCTGCGACAACTCTAGCTCTACCATTTACTAGCTGTTTATATAAATTGATATCATAATACCTATTTTAATTTCTAGAACTTTGTATACTCATAAAGTGATATGTATACATTTTATATATTGCGAAAATGTCCTCATTCGAAGCTGTGTTTCGCGCGCACAACGCGTGTTCTAATCTTGTTATGTAGAATCACAACTAGCTTATTGTCGTCCCAATGACCGCATTAAAAACTTGTTAAATATAAATGCAATAGAGATACTTATCGTTGTTTTCGTGCCCTTCTGTTGAAGTGCCTACTGACCGACGTTTAAGTGTACTGTTACATCTTACATTATCAATACCACAGTGCGGCTGTGCGAGGCAGGAAGTTACGCGAAAACCGCACTGTAGAGGATTGCTAGCCATCGAAATATAGAAATGGTTATAGCGTATACGGTTGAGGGACAAAAATGCCTTAAACTACGTTATAGCAATGTTGTGTGTGCTTTACGGTTTAAAACCAATATCATGTCTTAAGCCTTTGCCTGGGACGTATGTAAAATTATTTCACCGAAAATACGCTTGGAGCGCCACAATACTATATGATACGTTACAATTTCTTGGGTCACATTTTTGGACCCAAACAAACAAAATCGCACACGGAGAAAGGGAGCAAAGATCTATGTCACTGTCTTTGTCACATTACATATATTTCGGATAAATGTGTCTCAGTCGCTGGCAGTATGACATATGTCATGTTTCATCTGGTTCTTTTAATCCATGGTGTGATATAAGACCGCGTAACGTCAGTACGGATCCCTAGTCGTCACTTGAAGAACAAACAATTTAATTAAATGTATTCAATACATTTACATTTAAATATTCGCGTGCTGTAAAACAATTCCTCTAAACGTATGTAGGGATATGTGTGTATCTTACCAGGTCACGGCCGACTTGCTGGTGGAATATTATTTATTAATTAAATATTTTATGCAAATACTCATAACAGCTAATATGCGGGTAAAGTACAGCACATTAATTGATATTTTCAAATCATAAAACAAAAAAGCTTGAATATATTTCATATAGTTTTTTTACTTCCTGTTCCTTAAATTTTAATTATACAATAAAAATATGGAGTAAATGACTCGGGAACCGGTTTTTCTTTGTGTAGTCTTTAATTATTCAGCTGCAAAATTAAAGTATTTATTCGATATCTACGTTTTAGCTAATCTTGTATAATCATTGTATGTCTTGTGAATTTCACACAGTCGTGTTTGTTAATTATATTGTAGTTTTAATTAAACTTTTTTTTATTTAAAAGCTTTGCTATTTATGATATGAGTCTAGAGTTTTTCTCTAAATCTTACTTAATAACTTAAAAGTTAGTAAGTTATTTCGTTCAACATTCATACAATTTAAGTTATGACTTCATTGTAATCTAAAAATACCATAGGTGTTTAAGCTGCGACAGCGTCGTTTGAGCTTCACGGTGTTAGGTTATGTAGCAAATAGCAAAGCGGACGGACAGCTGGCGACCTAATTGTGGGTGCGAGCGGCGAACGGCGAGCGGCGAGCGGCCCGTGACCTAGTCGCCGGGGCCGGGCGCCGCCGCGTCTGTGTCGCTCCCTTCCGCCGGCTGCGGCCGCACTGCTGTATCCAGGAACGCAGGGGTGGGCGCCCGGAGAACGCCCTCCAGCGGCGGCACCCTGTCTCACTCATAACTAATCTTTAGGGATGTGAAACGCCACCCGTTAAACTAAACGATATCTTTCCTCGACTATGAATATGAATATGACGTTATGTCTACGCACGTCATGTGGTATGCATATCATATTGGTTCTTTAGGTTGAAATAGGAAACTTTCTCTTTTAACAGTGGTAAATATTACAGATTTACACCTACTCAACAAACTACTTAGTTTCGGATGAAGGTAAGTTTTCCAAAAATGAAGAGCATTCTTAATGTTCGTTTTCTGATATATTCAAACCTCCCACCGTTAATTCTTTCACGAAAATGCTTTACTTAACAATAAATGGTCCAAAAAACCATAACATAGCAAAGTGTCGCATCACTAGCCGCCTTAGGGATGTGCCGACTTAAGACGCTACCACTCTACGGCGGAGACATTCTAGGTTATGATGTCGTTCTATTAATTCGACGGCGGCGCTCTGAGGTCGAGACATATTCCCGGGCGAGATGAGGTTTGTGGGTCAAAACAATACCATCACTTTCTTTATTTCTAGCATCCGGTGATGCACATCGTTTCATTTATGTAAAAGCTCTCGCTCCCATACTTACGTTACCCGCAGTCGAGTACGAGTGGTTGTATAACCAGTTGATTTAGGATAAGAAATATTCACCAAGGGACATCTTAACTGATCAATTAAGGACTGTAAGGCAGCTAACTAGAACAACGTTATACCAAATTAAGATAATTCTCGTCTTAACTTCCGTTTCCTTCTAGTTACATAACTCGCTACTGTTACGTAAATTAAAGCCTCTCAAACATCTTACCTTCGTCAAGACTTAACTTCTATGTAATATGTATTTACGTTTTTGGAGTGACAAGTACACGGTAAGTTCTTTGTTCTTTAAAAAAGGTTATAAATATGTTAATATTATGAATATCGTTTTATATTATTGGTAAAGTTTTTTTGTCTTTCGGACATAAGTTATATGGAGTTTCGCTATTTTTTTGACACGTGCCATTCTTCGTCAATATCAATAAATGTAATAAAATGTTTTGTCAAATAAACTTAAAACAAATTGATATAAAAGGGCTGGTTCTCAGGGGATAGAAACAAATTTAATATTTGTTTACAATATCGTCTTTACGTATTCTATCAAGTTTGACAACTTAACCAATTGAAACAAATATCTATTTTCAAAAAAACAATGTTTGCAAAGCGGTGGATAAGAGCTAAGTAAAAATAATACTAAAAGAAGAAAAATGAATTAATTGCCTAAAAAATTAATTTAAAAGATCTGAATCATGAATTTACAAATAAAATGAGTCAATCTTACAATTAATTGCTACGGAGGCGTAGCGCCACCGTAGACGGTTACGTCGTAGCCATGAATTAGTTGTTGCTTATAATCACGCAGTCCAATTCTAGGTATTTGCCGAGAAATAGAGCAATTAAAACAATTGACAGTTAATTAAATTGGTGCTTAATAGTGTTTGACTTTAATTCCGATGTTTCACTTCAAGGAATTTGATTATTTAACTATAATTGGAACGTTTGGAACCGACTTCATAATTCATAGTTTAAAAGTAAATAAATTAAAATAAAATTACGAATATTCAAATGCATATATTTTTAAATTATAAATTAAAAATATTAAGAGTTACGTAAATTAATCAGACCATCAATTTTTGTTCATTTTGTCGATTAGGTCTATATCTTCCCATTACGTCTCTTTTTATTTTTTAAAAGTAATATTATTGTTTGTTTTCTTAAGTATCCTAACTATTTTAATTAAAGATAAGTATTGTTATTGAAAAAATGTAACAACATTCCAACATTAGTTTTCAAGCGTATTTTAAACAGCGCCATCTATATTAGGAGCGAAGGAACTTTGTCATTTTGCAGCACCATCTATAGAAAGTTTGAGTAGACGCAAAGTTTATAATTTTAATAAAAATTAAACATGAACATTTTACTCATATGATATAAACGTGGACAATAATTGTTGTTCCTGTATAAATAAAAATAAAAACGACAACGGATTAAAAGTGAAACTTAGCTCCACTGCAACGCAACAAAAAGTTGTAGTTTCAACGTTCACCGCTAGATGGCGCGCAAATAAAATTACGATCATAATATAAATTCTTGCATCTTACAACCATTTTTCGTGCTATAAAAGGAAATACCATTAAAATAGTATTTTGTGAACAAAAGTTATTGTATTAATAAAACTTATCCCTGCCGAAAACATTTCTAACGTTTAGAGAATGTACTTTAATTTGCTTGTTTACTACTCGTTTACATCTATACGTGTATATCTTAATTTCTTACCACCGTGTTGTTTTAAATTAGCATTTTAATAACATTTACGTTTTAAATGGCAGAGGCAACGTTTCTCTTTTACGGCTGATAGTCCTTAAGCTTTTACAACCTTACTCAAGTGATAAAGTCGAGCGTATAAAAATTTACTACGGTTTAGGTGTATATAGTTACAGTTATTAAAATACTCTATATTATATCGTTATACAAATGCATTCGGATCGTGTACAGGTTGAGAAACACAGGGAGTCATTTATTATTAAAATAGATGCATACATGTATTCAAACACTGTATTTGTTTAAACCCTATACTGATACCTAAACAATATTCTAAGGATATCCGCGAATACTTCAGATCATAACAAGATAGAAACTTGTTATTATTTTGATACGAGTATATTATCTTTTTTACGTGCCATAGCTAGTAGTTTAAAAACAAGCTAATGAACTTTGAATTAGCTTTATGATAGTTAAGTAAAAGTGAAGGCTTGAAAACTTGAGCGCTAGTTAAGAGGCAACCTGCGGCGCCCTCTGCTGGTGCCAATTATCTCACGATGAAGGACCGTCTTTGCTACGAGATGCCACCTCATCAATTCTGAAACGTTCTAGTAAACTTATTAACATTATCAACAAGTTACTGTAGAATTTCACGCCTGTCCAAGTGACAGTAGTAAGTGAGGTAAGCTGATCAGTGCCCTTGTGTGATGCCTATTGTGCCAATTACCGTGATGTTTCACAGTAACACTTATAAGAACATATTGTTGTCTCTTCCTTACATA
>QDHC01006681.1:856491-867893 GCA_013186455.1 Papilio dardanus tibullus | reverse complement strand
CTGATAATTTAGAAATTTTTAATATGATGTCGTAAATTAATACATTTTTAGCGCTTACATTGCAAACGCTGCAGTTTTTGTATCAGCATTATACCGATTTGCACCCGTGCGAAGCTGGGGCGGGTCGCTAGTCTTTTTATAAAATAAGACTTAATATGTCTTTGTACAAACGTTTCGTCAGTGAAAACTCACATTAAATTAACAGAAACAGATTCCGAGAGGATTACCGTGGCTTTACTCCGCTTCCATAGCTTCCAATAATTGAATTGTTCATTACAAAACAGATAGAAATCTCTAATTAATTATTATATTTAATTATCTGTATTTTAAAGTCTTATATAAATGAAAAATGTTGTATGTTTGTTTGAAAAGAATCTACTACTAATGTATTTTCAGTTTTCTGAGGGGATTTCTTTTGGATGATTGAGGTTGGTTCTGGATTTATTTAAAGAAAAATTAAACATGAAATTTCAAGAAAAACTTTTGCTAAAAGAATGGAATATAGAATTGTTCCTTATTGTATTCCCGCGGAGACAGCTCAAATACTTCATATAAATTGTTTTATTCATTTCTCCGAGATGATAAATCGCTCGTGAAATTTAAAATTGTACGATGCAGTTCCCTTCCAGGACTTGATACAAAATATATCAGAATAATAATTTCAAATGATGTTACGTTTACAAAAGAAAACTTTCATATGAGTTGATATGTACCTAGAGTCAAACCTGGCTAAGTCGGAGCTGGATAGGCAGTAAACCTCTTTAAGCGAGAGTCATTCCCTAGTTCCGACGAGCTACCTCCATAAGCGAGAAACCTCTGAAAAAAGGGTTAAAGGTTTCGACCCATGATGGGCTCCACATTTCCCGCAACTCCACGGCTAGCACGTATTTACCGAAATACATATCTTTGAATTTCTTCGCCGATATGTGCAGGTTGCATCACGATGTTTTCCTTCACATAAGAGCGTCGGTAAATGTGTACATATGAAAATGGAAAAACACATTGGTACATGGCAGGATTCGAACTCGAGACCTGCATTTTACAAGTCAAGAGCTAAACCCCTGAGCCACCGACGCTCTGCGAGAAACCTCTATAAGGGAGACAAATATCGCAATCCCTTTGACTCTAGCTTATCCAGGTTCGACTAAATTAATATTGTAACGCAATAAATTACTTTTAATGGCTAATAATTGAAGTTTTAAACATATTGAGAAAAATGCTTTATAAAAGTCAGTTAGTTGTCCAACATTCAATAAATACTCTAATTAAAATAAAGCTGGGAAACAAAAAAAATTTGCTTTTTATCATAAATGTACTCGTATTTCAATTTCTTTACTATCGCTCGGTGAGATGCTTGCGGTACAAACTTAACAAGACTTGAAACTGTATTTATTTCCACTAAGCGTTGTTGAATCCGCGCTCTCCACGGCCGAGACGTTATCCATCCCCAGGGCTGCCCGCACCGATGTTTACAACCCTCATTAAAGGTAGGGTTGTACATATTTACCTGGTAAAATATTTATTTTATCGTTTACAAATTTTAACATTTGTAATATTGTATAAATCAACTTATATTAATCTTTAGAACAAAGGAACAACTTGTATTCCGCCAACAATCTTTTTAACAACCCTAACAGTATTTTTTTTATTATCAAAAAGCATTCTTGTGAAATATAGTAATTATATGGGAGATAGAGGTTATTGTTAATTGCAAACCGTTTACCAATTATATTTATTTATATTTAGAGGAAGGTCTTAACCCTGGCATAATAAATTGCTCCGTTCTTTATTCCAGAAATAACCTATTACATTACACGGAAGCTCTAGGCTTCTTAAACTATTACATCGCGTCTATCTCATTTGATTAAAGTTTCAACTTGCACCAAAAACGATTTCTCAAAGACAACGCTGGCTTTTTGTTATACTACGTTCAGCGAACGGTCTGATAAATTTACTTATGCATTTGTTTTGCTTCTTCGTCTTTATTGGATCTACAAGTAGACAATGACAGTTACATATCTTTAATTTAATCATACAGTATTGTCATAACTTTTTTATCTAATTATTTAATTTTATCTACTGAACAAACAATAATCTTCCTTAGCTTTACACGATAAACAAAAGAAATGGGTGTTATTATAAATTGAAATAAGATACATTTATGTAAACTAATTATGCATGTAAGAGATGATAAGGATAATTGGAAGTCTCTCAAATATTTCTTCTCTGCACTGCGACTGCGCGACCCTACAACGTGGATTGCGTAAAGGCGAAACCGCATAATAAAAACCTATGCAAATCAACGTCGTAAAACCGATGTACTGGGGTAACATGCTTGCGTTTGTATTTCTATTACGAAAATTCCACAGGTAACTTTAGAATAAGATTCATCTTGAGATGTGCTTAAAATATAAAATGAAAAGTTTCGATCAGCGTGGAATATTATCGTAAAGTATTTATAGCGACATGAGAAAAGAAGTTCCGAAAATGACAGCCAGTAATTGGCAACCGAATACGGTAAGATTGTTCAAGGTTATTGGGATTTGTTGAGTCTTTGTAGCGTTCTTTGAAAACCCTTTACTGAGTATTGGAAATTATGTAGTGAGGAGTGACTAATTTAAGCTAGTTTAAAAACATTTGAATACTTTAGAGATAAAAGTGCTCAGCGCTCTCAAAGATGATGTTTTCGAGAATTTACCGTGTTCCAGATAGATATTTAAAACACTTACAGAACTAACGTAGACCATTTTGACAAATATATCTTCGTTTTAGATTGTTTGGTTGTTTTATTAAATACAGCTATGATATGTTTGAAATAGCCGTGTGTTTTTTATTCTCATTTATGTAAATTGCGGCAGCGCCTGACAATCTGCTCGGGACGCTTACATGAATTTTTATTGTAAAATCCGGCGCTCGTCGACGTGAAGTGTGTCAGTAAACTATGGGAAAAACTATACGGAAAATGGTGCGCATATTAATCACTAATGTTTTAAAAATATACATGATTCAATATTTGATAAATGAGTACTCATTTGCAAGCAATCATTAATTTTAATTATGGTTTTTTCTTGTCCTAATAACAATCAGTGATAAAAATCAGTACACAGAATCTAGTCTAAAATCTAATTTCTAAAAGGAAATTATAATTTTAAAAGTCAGACAAATAGTTGTTAAAAGTTTATTTATTTCAAATGCTTTGTTTTGACTATGAATGGAAAAACGCTTGGAAAGAAAATTTTACCTTGAAGTTGACGAATTAAATCTCCGCTAAATATTTAAAACATTTAATTCATATCTCGTTGAAAGACTGCTGGATTTTTGATAAGAGTAAGATTGTTATATTTTTAAACTTTACGTACATTTACTTACTTAATGACTGGTTTTTGCCAGTTCATAGTTCAAGTGCGGTAATAGTTTAAACAACTTAATGAATAGATTTTATTGTCCGAGCAGAGAAGTCCGCAATAAAAAGGAATGAACGCTACAGAGCAAGTTTGCTTGAAGCGTCGACGAAAAGCTAATAACTGGGCCGTTGTTAAAGTTTCAGAGGCGAAGTTAATATTCCTCGAACGGTTTGCGGTTTGAGGCTGCAAAATAAAATGTGAAGTGGGACTTACGCTTCGGTATTGTCATCCCTGGACTCGGAGCGCTCGGCGTTGGCCTGTCCGCGTCGGTGGCGCGCGCGCTGCTCGTCGCCCAGGCCGTAGAGTCCGGCGACGGCCGCCATGCTGGGCCGCTGCTCGCGCCGCTCACACCACGCTCACCACTCCGGCACGCACACTGCTCGGCACGCCCCACACCGACCCACTCGCATAGCGTTCACCACTACCTCGCGACAGCAACGCGGGACGCGCTAACACATCGCATTCCTTATTTTATATACTACTAACTTATTTATTTTATCTAATTCAATAAAATTTGGACGCCTTCATTTGTATGTTCTAATAATGATCACAATTTTATTATTGTTTCTCGTCATAAGTCAAAGTGTTGGTTAAGTTATACTTAACTAATATATTGTTACGTTTTTATTTGTGTATGCTGCACGTATGCCGCTGTTCCGCTCCGCCATTCATACCGTAACAGCATCTGTTATTGAAATAAAAAATTAATGTTCCTCTCAATTATCTCTTTTTATCTAAGTATGTGCGGACTATACTCGGTGGTTCCCACTAACTATAGTATATATTAGCTGTGTATATATGTAAAGAATCGAATCGACGTATTATATGTTAGTGTAAAACCTCGAGGAATCGTTTAAATAATTGATAATTAAAATGTAATGTTTTTAAACAATGGTGGTAGCAAACGATAAGAAGAGTTTAGCATCATTTAATCCGGCTTACAACTTGTTTGCCGGTGTCGCTCCAACTTGTTCGTGGGACAGGTATATTTTTAATTAAGAGAGTTACCCTCCGAGTGGATGCCGCAGTGGAGTTGAACTAAAAGAGGATTCGAATAAAGCTCAAATATTAATTAAAGTTAGCGGTGACGAGCCACGTCGAAAAAATAATTGCACTGAGTGCACGAAGTAATAAGCATTAAATGATTCGCCATTTAGCTACATTTCAGATAAATGTATATGATATATCATTATGATTTGTCTTTATTTTATTTTGTAATGATCAATTGATTTGAAAACTTTGCAAATTAAAGTAAAAAAATTTGTGTTCGGTTTACGAAAGAATACTGTTACTTTTAAGTAGAATTGCGAATAGAAAACTAGATGAAATATAATTTTAGAATCTGGTTGTCTTGCAACAATTGTTAACATAAAGTTACAGTTCTCGCAGGACACTAAACTACAACGGCAGCCTCAGTTCAGGATAACATCGACGGAACGTAGGAAACCTGTATTTTAATTACTCAAGAGAAGTGAAGTGGAATGATTCATTTACATTTAAACAATCTGTCTCTATCGCAACTATTTGAAATAAGACGAAACAAAGTTACAAATGCTTTTCAAGAAGCAACTTCTTGGGTCCTCAAAGAAAATATATTTTACTTATAAACCTATATGGCATAACTTACTTAACTAAAGCCGGCTACAAACGTTTAGTTTAATGCACAGTTTAACTGTACAGTTAAAATTGACGCAAACACGTCAATTCGAATTGCACAGTCCAACTGTACAGTTCTCAGAATTGCCTACACACTTCAGTTTTAACTGTACACTTTGACTGCGCAGTTGAGCGTCTGAAGCCGGCTTAACAGAGAAAGATTTACACAATCATTTTATTTATATTGTCACTAGCTGTTGCTCGCGACTTCGTCCGCGTGGAATTAAAAAATAGCCTATGCGACTCGGGGATAATGTAGCTTTCTATGAGTGAAAGATTTTTTGAAATCGGCCCAGTAGTTCTTGAGTTATTTCAATATATACAAAAATACAAAAATTCAAAAATACAAAGTTTCTCTCTTTATAATATTATTATAGATTTAGTTTTCAAATCGAAGTATCTCATACAATTTCGTTCAATTTTGGTATAGACAGAGAATATAGGCATTACGAAATGGGGAATATTTTAATTAAAGTTTGGGTAAGGCAATCCAACAGCTCCATCTAGTATTTTTAAATGGAAACATGGAATTCGAGCTAGTCGTTAATTTACACCGTCGGTGAACCGTACCACGAAAATAGTCATATTTTTCAACACCGCACTGCAACAACGAGAATTAAAAAAAAATAAAAACTCAACGTACGAGCGAATCGTATATTTTCATATGCGCAATAGCCATTAATTTTCACGTTAGGGTTATGAGAATTTGTTTTTATTATATCGTTTAAAAATCACGATACAAAGTGTGATATGTTGTTTGAAGTTTCTCTGTTTAATTAATATCGGATGCATCGAGTGCATTAAGAAATATTGAAATTATTCATTCGTGTGCTCTGACAAGTCCCAATAGGGAATTACCGCGTTTCATATGAGGGCAGAATGCAGAGCAGCAGACTGCAGTACAGCTCTTGTTTTAACGCATACCTACTGTCAAAAGAGTAGTGTTCTATTCTGCTACTCTGCCTCATTATGGTGCACTTTTGTAAAACTAACATTACCGCAACGCTATTTCATTACAGAGGTTTCACGTTGAAGTGCAATTAAACAGGCTTGCTTGGATTGATACTGAAAATTCAGAGCAAACTTACTTTGAATAATAAATCATTATTTTAATACCAAGACTTTGAAGTTAAATGTTTTTTTAATAGAGTAAAGGAGATTTTGTAAAACGTCACAAAAAAAGAAATTCTTTGAACTATTTATATTTGATGATTTCATCGTACGAATTTTAAAAGTAAGTTTTTCATATCTAAAGCGATTCGATTCTAAACATTAATGCAATCCTAATATAATAATACATTCCTCGAAACTCGAACTTGAAACGAATTAAAGCTTACAATGTTGAATGGTAATTATCAGTTATTTAGATTAGTCAAAACTTAAAGTAAAATCAACAATAATTTTCTAGTCCTCTAAAATTCCAGAAAGTCGTTTTGTAAAATAACAATACTGTGAATGTTTAATTATTTATTTGGTATTCAATAATTGCAAAGGTTCCGTAAAATGACATCTAATATTTTTTTAATGTTTTGAATGCTTATTTTTACGCCGCAATACGATGTGTACTGCACACTCGGTTCATTGACATTCAGACACGAACGAGTGTTTAACTTTTGTGATTTTAAGAAAAATATCGATTACGACTCGAATTAATTCAGACCAATATTTTTGAGGCTTGTAATAATTATCAATAGAAACGTTGAATTTATACCTATACTTACAAAGAGAGAAACTTTGTATTTTTGGATGTATTGAAAAAACTCAATAACTACTGGGCCGATTTCAAAAAATCTTTCACCATTAGAAAGCTACATTATCCCGGAGTAACATAAGCTACTTATATTGTTTAATTCCACGCGGACGAAGTCGCGCACAACAGTTAGTATTTTATGGTTATACAAGATTTATTTGGTGACGAGCAAAGCTTTATATTGGCATTAAGAATTCAATTCCGCGTATTTTAAAACGAATAGATAGAATTCATTACCACCGACAATAAATCAATCGACGACTGCGTTTGCAGCGACGTATTACTCCGTTGAATACCCTTTTTGGGGCACCGCTATCAATCAATTTAAGCCAAAGCCTGGGGGGGGGAGGTAGTCGAGATCTTCTTTTAGACCAGTCTTTCCCAAAGTGGGCGATAACGCCCCCTTGTGGGCGCTGCAGGTCTCAAGGGGGGCGGTAAGAGACCCAGAAAGAAAAAAATAATAATAAAAGATACTCTTTTTTAATACTAATTAATTAATTAAATTTGAAGTTATAGTGGTTTTAAATAGGTGAAAAAATGGGGGCGCTAAAAAATATTTATTCTCAAAGTGGGCAGTAGACAAAATAAGTTTGGGAACCACTGTTTTAGACTCTCATACTCTTGATTTATATTGTGGTTAATACACATTTATTTATTGTAACCTAGAAATAAGCTGTACCGTTAAAGAGAATAAAAATATAATTGTTGACTTTCGCTGTCGTCTTTGTAGACCGATTTTAAAGTAAGTCTTTAAATTCAAATAGCGTTGAGAATGGTGTTGGAGGGCTCTTGTGCAGGCTCGATGCTTTGCAAAAGGAATCAAGCACGTGTCGCTGCACCGAGCGCCGGGAGAGGGCGGCATCCTTTGCCGTTATTGATATGTCGCTTCGAGTGGGGGAAATAGCTTTTGTGATTTTAATTTTTATGCTACATTTTCTATGCAAATGTGTGCATTATGTCGCTTTGAATGTTTCTTAGAGTAAGGTTTTTGTTACGATTAAATATGTTTCCTAGTTAAAGTTTTGCGACTAAAAAGTCTAACTAAGTTACAGTCGGATCGAGACACATAACAGATTAGGTACAAAGTATTAAAAATAAAAGAATTAAATAATTTTCTCAGAAGATATCAGATAATTAATATTGCTGGTAAATTATTTTCCTATTGAATTCTTTAATATATTTAGATACTAATTTTTATTTCATTTTAATATTGTTGTATAATAGCGCTGAGGCTACAAACTCTCGAGTGAAGTGCGCCGGCCGGCATTACGAGGATTGCTCTGTAGAACGGCTCCTAGAGAAGAATAACTACTCGTATTCCTTTGCTCAGCTAATAGTTTTAAAATGGAAATCATTATCCACTTTAGCTGGCACCAAGTGAGTGTTTTTATTGTTACTAATTGAGTTACTTATATAAGTTTTTCTTTGAAAGTAAATGTGGTAAGAAATAATTAAAAAAAAACAATTTAATAAGTACAGTAGGAATAAATACTTAATATCGGTAACTACTTTTTATTTTGGATATCATTGTAATTTACTTATATTTAAACCTACATCGAAATAAATATAATTTAATATTAGTTACCGATGAATTTTCATACCATAGCACCGTTATAGTCATCTAAATCAATCGAAAAAAGTGTTCCGCAACACACACACGCATTTTTTAATCTTCAATACACCGACAAGCGGTTGGAAAAAGATAGCATAATTAAAACTTAAGCACAAAAACGAGACAGGTAGTTTCTTTGAAATTTAAATAATTTGCCGGACTGCACGTGAACAGGTCACAGGATAAGACATTTGACATTATTTCGAGGAAGTACAAAACTCGAAGTTATAACGTATCTATAGTTTTAATGTTAGTTACACAAAAATATAAATGTAACTCGTAGCTATTTGAATGGTACAAAATTCAAATATATTAGAGGTATTATAATTTGCATAATCAAAGCGTTTGCGGATCTATTCAGTACAAATTGCCAACTTCCGTTAGATTAAATGATTAGTTTGTTACATCGGAGTTGAGGTTGGTCTGGCGCGGGAGCGCTTGCGGTTGATTTACATTTCCCTCGGTTGCACATTTCGTTATATATAAATAATGTTATTTTTCCACTTAAAATAAACATATTGAATAATTGGTTGACTAATGTATAATTACAGATTTTTAATAAAACAGTCAATAAATATATTTTACATCATTAATTAGAGGCCTTGTTGAGTTAATTATTCATTTGGTAATTGTATCAAGATCCATACTCTTAAAATAAACATTATTTACTTAAGACGAAAATATATATTGAAGTAATAAACAATATGCATCAAAATGTTAAATAAAAATGAACATTTTTAATGTAAAAGTCTGGAAAATTCTTCAAATGTCGCGTAAAATGTTACAAGTAGTGGTAATTAAAGAGAAAAAAGCGCATTTAAATCCACGAGAAGCTACGGCCTCGTAGACGAGAGTACGCCGCAGAAAATTACCTGAGGCCAGAAAATGGTCGAATATCAAGCAAAAACTCCGAAACATTCCTATGATTGTTAGAGTAGGATCCACTGCCAAAACATTAATACGTAAATGAAGTGTAACAAACTGATATAATAATATGTATAGCATAGAATTGTGTGTAGGCAGTGTAAACCTACGGTTAGGTCTATAATTAACTAGATAGAAACTCTCTAAAGTCTCCAGTTTTGTATAAACAAGGTTACACTTTAATTCATTTTGCCCACGTGAGGTTCACCTCATGCACTATACACTAATTAGCCGTGCTGCCTTCTAACCTCTTTTGTTAATGAAATATATTATTTTCCATTTAAAAAATACGTTTTTAATCAGAAATAGTATCTAGTCATTAACTTAGCTCATTAAAGTTGGTTTTATTTTTCTGAAATGATTTTTTATGCGATATTTTATAAATGAAAGCTTGTTTTATATTGATAAGTGGAGAACGAGCAAGTGGCCACCTTGGTTCGCTAAAATAGCGAAGCGACCGCTGCTCACAGACATCTGCAATTGCAGATGCGTTGCCTACCTTAGTCTACGGAGGAGGAGATGCAGAGCAAAAGGATAATTCGTCTTCCTATGCGGTCCCTCCCCACCAAATCCACTTCCCCTTTCCTCATAAGAAAAGGATAGGAAGGGAAAATAGACTAAAAATATTACACTGGGCGAGCCAATTGATGCGAAGATGTTAAAACGGGCTCTTCCACGGTCAAAATGAAAAAAACGAGATCAAAGCTTTAATGAAGTTATTTGTTGTCTACTTTATTATTACTACCTTTTTGTTTTATATCAATACATTACTACGATAAAAGTATTACAAAGATACAAATCAATGAACAATATATTTGGCACTTTGAACGGAACTTGTTGCGTTCTATAAGTGGGGTAACATCGAAGTACTCTTTAGTCAACATGAATACGTCCAAATACCGTACTTCAACTAATCAAAAGAACTTCTCGAGACTTTGGGTGCTTCAAACAAAAAAATATAAATAATAACTCAGAATTAGCTAGTAATAACATAGATTTTTCGTGTGTATTTTGTGGTTCTGTTACTTGTCTCAAGAAAACTACAGCCTACATCGTTAGTTAAAAAGCATGCTTTAAATTATAAGTTATTATTCATATACTACTAATAGATTGAATAAGACAATGTATAATATTCAATTGTAAGTGATGTTTGCGGTCTACATAGCATTTCCAATTTACTGAACTGTCCGAATTTCCAGTGTAATACTAAAATACGGATTGCTTTGTCTCGGACTAAATTCTACCTTAGAACTATCGACTGTGGTAGACAAGACAATTTAGTATTCGAAATAAAAATGTTTAATTTTTTATCAATAAAGCAGTAATTTAATATTTTGTATATCACACTTGTGAAGCCGACGCTTAAACTAATCTGTTATTTTGTAGGTTTCCCTACTTAGAGATACTAACAAAGAAATTCAATATTACAAACTACAACAGAAAACAAACGTATTTTGTTAAAAGTATAAGTCAGCGTCGTTAGTTGATAAAATATTTCGCCTAAAATAATTGAAGATCGGTTTGTCAGTTCAACTGTTTTAAAACTCAAGGGAATTAATCGTCTTATAGTGTAACTTCAAATACTGAATTAATGAGACCAGCTCTTGGGTGAAGTGTTCAAGTATTATTAAACTAAAACCGTTTCACAATGTATATACAATAATATTAAATGTTCGAAATGTACATAAGATTATGAACTACTAGACATTTATCTGGCATATATTTATCTGTCTATAGTAATATTATAAAAAGAGAAACTTTGTATTTGTATTTTTTGTATGTATTGAAATAACTGAAGAACTACTGGGTCGATTTCAAAAATTCTTTCACTCATAAAAAGCTACATTATCCCCGAGTCACATAGGCACATAGTTCTACAATTCCACGCGGACGAAGTAGCGAGCAACAACTAGTATTTAATATTATAAAGATAATTATTTTTGAAATTTTGTATGTATTGCAATAACTCAAGAACTACTGGACCGATATGATTGATTTGTTCAACATTAGAAAGCTACATTATCCCCGAATAACATAGACTATATTCGCGGATGAA
>QDHC01006681.1:844957-856290 GCA_013186455.1 Papilio dardanus tibullus | reverse complement strand
TCATCATGCAGTGAAATAAAAGAGCGATAAAGGGCAGGATCTTTTAACATTCTCCATCGACATTAAGAAATATTATTGAAAAGGTCTTTTAGAATATATAGACTTTGTTGAAAAGGTTAAATGCCTATATCTAGAATCCAACTGCATCAAGGCACGCTTTGAATACGTTCAGAGGACATTTCACCGCAACGCTAAAATAAAATCTAACTTTTCCAATCAATACTTTACTATTTTATTCTGGTCTTTCCTATTAAAGGAACAAAGTTATTTTAATACAGGATCATTATCCTCTACATTCAAAATCTGTGGGCGAATTTTACTTTGATAATGATATAACAGGAAATTTTCTGTAGACAGAATATAACTGGATACGTGCATACATAACTATTTTTTGGTAATTATGATGAATAAAAAACAATATAACAAAAGTAATCAAATGCACAGCAAAACAATAAGCGAGCAACTAATTGAATCGACTGTCAAACAAGTTGGCAACATAACAAAAGAATAAATCAGAACAAATACTCGTAAAAACTGACAAATATTAAAGTTTGGTTAATTAATGAGTCGATTGCTGTTCCAGTGAATGATTTCGAGCGATACTTTACAATGCTATAATTATTAAAATTATTCGAGCACATATTTTTGAAATGGTTTCAATAATTTTAATTAATTGTTACAGACTGTGAACAATACTGTAAAACGCGAGACTTATTTAATGTAATAATGCAAAGGTTAACATATTTGAATGAGTTATCGATTTATTTTCAACTAGCTGTTGTGCGCGACTTCGTCCGGGTGGAATTAAGTGATATAGCCTATGTTACTCGGGGATAATGTAGCTTTCTAATGGTGAAAGAATTTTTGAAATCGGCGAATTAGTTCTTGAGCTATTTAAATACAAACGCTGTCGCTCTCAGAGTCGTTTAGTAGACACATAAGCAAATGCAGATTTCACGTAAATCAACACCAAGATGATGTAGTTTTTGAGTTATTAGATAAATATATAGATATACCGTTTGATGTGCATAAATCAGTAAGATACTCGCGGAAAGAGTTTTGCTTTACATTCGAAGGTGACGAGGCTATATATGATCATTATTCAAAGTCTAAAGCGATCGGTAACCGAAGTAAGAGTGTCTATTAGAGAGGACACCATGAGAGCGAAGCGTGATCTTTTATTATGCGGTACAGGAACCTTTTCAATGTCGAAGTATTTCTACGTTTTGTTTGATGAGAATAAGAGAATGATTCCACTCAGCCTACAAAATTTTCATCAGACGAAACGCGGAAAAAATTGCACTTCAATTTTCAATCTCCATACGTTATTATTGGTTTCGGTAACTAACAGCGTTTGTGTTGATTTCATGATTATGTATTTTTAAATCTGTAGATATACTAATATAATAAAGTGAGAAACTTTGTATTTTAGAATTTTTGAATTTTCGTATGTATTGAAATAACTCAAGAACTATCCGGCCGATTTCAAAATTTCTTTCACCTCTAGAAAGCTATATTATCCCCGAGTAACATAGGCTATATTATTTAATTCCACGCGGACGATGTCGCGCACAACAGCTAGTAAGTTATGTTTTAAACTTAAATTACTTATTAAACACCTACATATACGTTTTTAGCATTGTTTAATTTTAGACTATATCTATAATATCATATTAGGATCATAATATTTAAGAAAATATAAAAATCATTTCCATAAAAAAGTACCTTGAAAACTTTTAGTATTAATAAAATCACAGTTTCGTCAAAGTTGTGCGCGAACCTAAATGAATTAAAAATGTAAAAGACAGTTACGGTGAGCGACTTTGTAAAGAGTTCGCTGGATTACGGGACTATAAATACGGGCCAAGCTGGTCAGTAGTTACAGACGGACTGTTTCGTGTACCATTTTTTGACGAATTCATAGTCCAGTCTAATCTAAAATTAAAAATATTTTTTTATCATATCAACTAAGCTGATGCATATTTATTACTTAAATATGATAATCATTTTACTTAATATTATATCTACGCGAATAACATGAACTATTAAGTAAAATTGGTGAACATTATAAATACTAATTTGTGTTCATAAATATGTTTCACTGCATTTTTAAAGTATTTAATTTAATTTAAAATATTTTCATCGAAATAAAATCAAACTCACATTCACGTTCACTCCATTGTTTTAGCTCAAAAGAAAGTTTATTTTATGTGCCAGCAGTACCCTACGTATGAACAGATTTTTTGTTCCGATTCTAAGTCGAACTCGTTCAATATCAAGTTAGGTTTTTCCCAGTTCATTTTATTATTGACAAGAGAACGACGGATGAAAAACTAATTTATCAAAGTTTAATTAGAAATTCATGATTTTTTTATTTTTTATTTTAATTGGAAATGTTTTAAATCGTACTTCATTTGTTTAATTGATCACACAACACAATTGAGTCCGCACACACGAATACCAAATATTTTTAAATTTAATACTAAGAATTAACTTGGAACCGTAGCCCGTAGAGACAAGTTGTTCGTAGCACGAACGCTACACGACTGTTTCCTGCTACGAAGCCGCTCGGCCCATCACATCTTATGCATGCCTGCATTGTCTATTACCATAATACTTTGACATCACAAACTTCTTTCGACTTAACGTAGCTCTTTATCTTATATCCTTAAAAATATATCTTTGTAGATAATGTTGAAATCTAGTTCTTGTCGACTTTATTTTTTTTTAATTTACGTAAAACACTTTTATTTATTTAAAAATTCGCATTCCTTTTTAAAAGACTTTTTTATATACTGTTATTTAATTTAACTTGACATTTTAATTACGACATATTCATCGAAGAAAATTGTTTAAATTGTTTCGTTACTTGACAAAATCACAGATAAAATAGAATATCGCATTTGAGTGATTTTGGCAGAGTCGAGCGCTTCTTATAACTTAGAGCTTAAAGTTACATTATGCTCCATTTCACTTTAGAGAATATTTGTCAATAGAACATACATTACTAGCTGTCGCCTGCGACTTTATCCGCGTGGAACTTAAAAACGAACTTAGTAAGTAGCCTACGTGTTCTTCCAGAATACGTTTTAGAAAGATCTAAAAGTCTATAGTAAGAATTATTTACATCATCATCATCATCATCATCATCAGCCTTTCTCTGGCCACTGCTGGACATAGGCCTTTTCCAATGCCTTCCACAGAATGCAATTATTCATTTATTATATATTTACATAATTAAATAATATTTATTATACGAAATGATTTTATTGATTTCTTGGTCTCCTATTTCATTACTAGAGGTACCAGGTTTTCATGAATTCTTGGTAGGGTATTATTGGAATTTTAGATAAGATTTTAGTAAAACAATATTACTAATTTAAATAAGATAAAGGATATTTCTTTTTCCAAAATATGTACACGAATTAAAAAGTTAGTATTTTATGGTAGTTTTCATAGTTTCACATTGAACTATATAAAATTTTCAGGGCATAGAAAAACTAGAAGAATGCCAAAATGTTATTAGGTCAGTTGGTTTGTACGTTATTAAATGAGTATTATTTATAGCTATACATAACCTACTTAACTTTAAAATGAAATTTTAAATTATAGCATGTACAAATGTATGAAGTTTTATG
Source organism: Papilio dardanus tibullus (assembly GCA_013186455.1). Taxonomy (NCBI): domain Eukaryota; kingdom Metazoa; phylum Arthropoda; class Insecta; order Lepidoptera; family Papilionidae; genus Papilio; species Papilio dardanus. The sequence goes on along the minus strand of QDHC01006681.1, from coordinate 852,652 downwards.
TATGAAATTAATTAGTAAAAACTTTCAAAAATCATCATTATCTCACAATACGTCCCTACCGAGGGAATCGGAACCTACTCTATGTTAGGGCTGACTAGGCCATAATCAACCACGGGACAGTGCGGTTTGACTTCACACATATCTTTAAATATCTTCGCCGATATCTGCAGGTTGCATCACTATGATTTTCCTCCACCGTAAAAGCGTCGGGTTATACTCCATATTGTCATCATCATTATCAGCTCACTATACGTCCCCACCTAGGGGCGCGGAGCTTACACCCGAAGGTGTGAGTAGCCATAGCCAACCACGCTGGCCCAGTGTAATTTGAAAATCGAATAACACATTAGAAGACCCAGGATGTATAAAGTTGTAAATGTCACTTAAACCCTGAGCCACCTTCGCTCTTACGCTCGAACATAAATAAGAAAATTCAATTTAGTTTAAAAATGCAATTCTAATACTAAGCTGGTATAAGCTGACCGAGTTATATACATTGCTTTTAGCTTTGCTTAACGCTCGAGCGGACATCGGCGGTATTGCAGCTCCATATTTTATTAATCAATGTTGAACGAGCCGTGTTACAACTATAAATTAGTTGTTACACCGTATAGCTTCGCTGGATAGGGAATATATGCTACGACATATAATAATGGAAAATAACCTTAATGTTAACAATAAACTAGCTGTTAAATAAAAAGTTCGAACAAAGCGAGCTTTGTGTTTGAATCGTACATTGTTTGGCAATGAAGACTAAATAAGATGGGTAGAATTTTGTTATCAATCTTGTTTAAAGTTGTTATTTAGCTTGGTGTTAGATCTAAACTAAAATCAGGTAAAACTAGATTTTTCATACGATTTATAGTTTAGGCTACGTAGGACAAGAAAGCAAAAAAGTTCTATTTTTTTCATTTTTATTAGGACTAATTCAAAAAATACTGAATCGTTTTTTATATAAAAATGGGACGATGTAAACGGATCAGAACTGACAGTGTAATTCTGGTACATACAACCCACTGACTTGATAACTTCTGTTGGTAGTCGGTTAAAAATTAACGTTATAAGAGTGAATTAAAGGCAATTGTGCAATGTGAACATCGACTCAAACATTGCATACGTAACATCGAATAAGGAAGTTTATATTTATATGTCACGGTCGAAATTCAATTTTTATAAACAATACTTACGTAAATTCAGTGACAATATATCAAACGTATCTCAAGGCTCTGGACGAATGCCCTACAGTCTCGCAGATATTGGCTGCTGTCCAATATCACCGAGGGTTTCTCAGATAAAAATATTGCACCATTGGAAGAGGAGTACATTAAATGTATTTAATGGCCTTGAAGACGGTGCATTTGGGTATGGAACATTATTGAAAAAATATTTGTGGTAAAGTTCCGTTAAAAAAAAATAAGTATACTATTTGCTAATTTTACCATGACGGATTGATTCCATCTCATTCTGAGTTAGTTTTCATAATTTTCAGGTCATTGTATTGATATGAAAGATTTTATAAAGGGGCATAATACATTGTCTTCAATTTTAAAAGTTAATTAAAGGTATGTAGATTTTTATCTCCTAGAATTTAAAGTAAATATTTATATTTCATTAAACACTTTATTTGGAATATTTTTTAATGTTTTAAGATAAACAATAGCAGTCAATTAAGTACGCGTTAAGCTTAGAAGCCTTTTATAATATTGTGTTTAATTTTATACGAAATAGAACCGATTAGACGACCGTTTGGTTTAAATACCCATTTACTTCGGAACAAAGAGGAAGTCTTCGGAACGGGATTACGGGGACTTCCTATTTAACTGTGTTTTTTTTTTGTTTTTTCCTTATTTTCCAATGAGATTATTGAAACTGGTTCACTGATTGAGATAAGACTTACTACAATACATAAATGATTACTTGAAATGGTTAGTAGGGGTCCACGAGTTAAATATGTTTGACCATCTCTGCTGTAGGCTGTAAAATAGGGCTAAATGAATCTAGTTTACGGTATTTTTATCTCAAATTATTTGATTTCATTATAGGTATAGAAACCATTTTGATTGACGTTATTAAAATGACAAAAAACTAGAAGTAGAATTTATTTTGAAAGAGAAAAGCTGAATACTGGAATCGATTCTTGTTTTAAACTTTAAGAAAGTCCAATTAATTCCAATCGTATTAATTCATTAGTTTTCAAGTAGTTTTAAGTCGTATTGTTGTATGTTTCCACGGTTGATACAACGATTAAACCTGTTTATCAAATGAGTTTATTTATTACTAGCGTCCCTTCCGGCTTCGCACGGGTGCAATGCTGATACTACATACATACCAGGCTCGGGTCGCTAGTTATACATATAAACCTTCCTCTTCAATCACTCTATCTATTAAAAAAACCGCATCGAAATCCGTTGCGTAGTTTTAAAGATTTAAGCGTACATAGGGACAGAGAAAGCGACTTAGTTTTATTTTAAGTAGTGATTTAACAAAAACCAAGTTATTCTTTACCAAAATTTATTTAAACTTAATAAGATTAATTCAATGTCACCTTTAGTTAAGTAGCACGCGATCCGTTGCTAAATGCAATTTGAGTCACTAATTAACTTCGTGCTAGACACTTCTATGAAGAAAGCTGCATTCATCATCATCTGTCAGCAAAGGTCACATACAAGAAATGTGCTTCTATTTGCGAGTGGATAGACAAAAAGTAGACTCGCTTAATTGCTCATGATTCAGTAATTTTAATTAGTCAGGTCTAAGTTAAGTTGAAAATGACGAGGCCTGTACCCAACGGGGACATGACTTTTTGATTTATTTCAAATAACATGTGTAAGTTTTATGTATAAGTCACGTAAATTAAAAGCTACTAAATAAATAAATTTAAGGTAAAAAGTCTTTGCCTTTTTCTTATTAAGAAAAAAAGGATTATATTTATTAAAAATGTATGGTCTATATTCTAATGAATATGACCTTAATTTATTGAAGCATATATGAAATAGGTGAGGTAAGAGTGGTCTATGAAGCCTCCTCTAATTTTAATTAAAATAATCGTGCTGTCATGTGTAAACATCATGAACTTTGAATAGACGATATGAATAAATATTCCGTGGTTACAAGAGTGGATGATGTTAGAATTTTAAGTAGCATAATAATCAAGCGTCTTAACTATCTGTTAGCCTAGTAATTTTAAGTTGGCTGTTAGTGGTTAGTAGAGCAAAAACTTTAAAACTTTAAACGCGCGCTAAAAAGCGTTGAAATAGAACATGTATCACACGGTGGCGGTTTTAAATTTTGTATCGCGGTGCGTTGGAGTTTAAGCGCTGGGCGAACGAAACAAGAGTCATTTTACAGAGATCATAATGAACGAAAGCAAAAGCGCCAACGTCGGTGTTAAAAAAGCGTTCTTGTGAAAGCAGGCTTAAGGAATTTTCAAATAAAGCCCGTAAATAAGTATTTAGCTTGCTCCGTCCAAATATCTCAAAGCGGGTAAGGCGTAAATCGAAATCAATATGACGTATACGATTTGAAAAATGGATAACGATCACCATCGCTGTCTACCCCGATAGGGTTAGAGTTTAAATGGCTGCGAGAACGTATCGCAGGCGTTGTGACAAATTGCAGTCATAAATAAAACGTACACTAACGTTGCGGAGCATTGCGAACATTTATGTCCGTGAATGTTGCATACAATTTGAACAGATGGCGCGATATACGGTTGGCAATTAAGGCCGGGCAACACCTTCGACGACGATTAGTACCCGCACCATTGTTCTTGCAGCTCTTATGTTGGTTACACACTAGCAACAGATTTACGCAGAGCAGTACACTGTGCAGTACTGATATTGTTTGAACGCACACTTACTGTCTAAGATGTTGAACTAACAGCAGTTCTGTTCTATCCTACTGATCTTACTTATTGTGCTATCCAGGTGTGAAACTAGGATTAGTGCGCACCATTGATCTTGCTGCTCTTACGAGTAGTATAATGACTTGATGTATATGTCTGCTACGAATAGCTAAGTAAATATATAATCAAGCTGAACGCAGAGATTACAGATCCCTATTTTAGAGTCTGATAGAGAATGCCACTAGGCATTAAGTTCTCCTTGTACGAACATTTTAATAAAGTTGAAATAAATAAATAAATAATCCCTATTTTACAGATTTATGCTTTTTGGATTTCATCATTATTCCATGTGATCTATTGCTTTTATTTCATTCGCTTTTTAACTCTGCAACTACTTGTAGAATAGAAACATAGGATGGCACGCTTCCAAAGATGAATGATCAAATATTGGTTGATAGAGACGAATTACTTCATCATAGATACCGATGGTACACACCTGTTACTTTTATACAACAAAGTTTTAATGAAAACGTGCCTTAAGTACAATTTTTAGCTTTCGTGTTCTAGCTTCTAGTTTATTGTTAGGTAATGTTAACCAGCTAATCTAAATTATAAGAACTTAAGATGCCTTGGTATATTTTTTTGAAAGGAAGGGATTGCCTGCGGCATCTGTCTCATCTAATGAAATTTACAAATATGGCGGTCACTATATTTATTCTAATTTCCGTTTTAGCTAAACTTTAGCATTTTTCACACACTTTATTTTGCTTTACAGTTCATTTTCAACCCATAAAACTGGATTACATAAGTGTATAAAATTGAATTGGCTAAACATCTAAGTACACAATAAAAACGCCGCTCAACTTTATGATGTCGCGTGGTCCAACTCGAGAGACTACGCGTATCGGCAACGACGTTGTCACTTAAAACTAGAGATAACATCATAAACTTAACTTCGCTTCCTACTAGTTGATGTCTAACTTTAGCTTTATCTACAACTAGCCGCGACTCGTTAACTTTGAGAATGATTTTTAAAAAACATCCGATATACTCAATCTACTGAACATTTTCAAGTACAGTCAAACCTAGATAAGAAACCTGTATAAGCTAGTGTCATTATATGGTCCGAACGAGCTACCTTCATATGCGAGAAATTCTGATTAGATAGAAACCTCTATAAGAGAAACAAATATCGTGATCCGTGCCAGGTTGGACTGTATATCAAAGTATTGTTGCCAAAGGAATAATATTTTTCCATTCACAAGTTTATCTCCTTAGCCTAGAGAGGATAAAAAGATTAGAAGATACAAAAATCAGTTCATCATTAAACAATTAAAATAATTTGCAGTATGCGTAGTTAAATTACGTGAGGTGGCGGTGTAAAACTGGCATCGGCGCTAAATGAATAGGGCGCTTTAAGCGAATTTGAATTTACGATGCAATCCACCTGCACTCGGCTACTATTGAATTTCTGAACTGAAATCTCGGTTAATTTTGAATAGACAAAGTTTCCACACGTATAACGTTTTGGATTATTATCTCAGCGCCCGTGCAACATTTGCGTTATATTTTACTGGCGAGCACTTGGCCAATATTAACTTTGGTTCCAGTTTCGTTGCCACACATTGTATCGCAACCTATGTGAGTAGTGCAACGCGCAAGTCTATATTAAGTGCTGATGTTCAAGTGTTTTCAAGTGAAAACTCCTGAAACTTTTATACGGAGCGTTGGAAACTTTAAAGAAAAATAGACTTTCAATTTACAAGTATTGCTACGTACTTCGTTAAAACTCAAATGCAAACATTTGCTGTGCCTTTCCATAAATATGTATATTAATTAATTTCCTACAAATCCTTATCCTTATCTTTACATGGTATAAAACAATAACGCTTTTTTATGTTTGTCCTATATGTGCTTGAATCTTTAAAACTACGCAACGGATTTTGATGCGGATTTTTTAATAGATAGAGTGATTCATAAGGAAGGTTTTCATGTATAATACATTCACAATATAGTAGAGTAACACTGATAATTATAAAATATGTAAATGAAAATAAGTCCTTTCTCTTATTATCTCAAATATTTAATTTTATTGAATGAAATATACGAAACGTCGAAATGTTATTATTGCAGTAAGATGCTTATAACGAACGTAGTCGTTGCGTTATAATGACTCCTTTCCAACACTTAATGTTTATAAATTGAAAGGGTATTTGATAGTTATGCTGTTAATTGCATTGAAGCGGTTTACGACTTCCTCGAGGCAGACGAGAGGCTCCGATAGTAAACTGACGTCGAACTAAGAGGATTAAAGTGAAGCGCAGGTGTGGAATAGATTTTATTCATCAATATCAAGAAGCCTTACTGAGAAGTTGAATACATTGCATCTGTTTATATCTGTATAGTTTTGATTCAATGTACGATGCCAATTAAAACCGGCTACAGACTTACGTACACACGTACATCTGAACTGCACGGCCAAACTGTACAGTTCTCAGTTTGGCCTACACGCGTCAGTTAAAATTGAACGTTAATTCTAAACAATGATATTAAATATATGAATGGAAGTTTTCTTGATTTGTTATTTCTATTTACATAAAACAAATTGGAAATGTTTCAGTAATAACGAAATAATATCTCTAAGCAAATAGCATAAAAGAAAAACTAAATCGGCTTTCTAAATATTAGTAGATTTGTTATACAATAAACAGATTTTTAATATCACTATCGAATGATATATTCATAAAATTGGCAATATGTAGTAAACGTGGAGTTTACCTTAGAGACGTTATTAATGTATTTATTAATAATATGGATTGTTTGATATTATTTTGTTTCTAATATCAATTTAATATTGCTATAAGATCTATTATAATACTATATCTATGCTGATTTATTGATATATCCTAATTTAAAATCGTTAACAATGTTAATTTGTTAATAAATTAATGACAATTTATTGACATCCGCAGCGCGTGGTCTTGCATTAATAACTCTATGTCCATTTCTCGTTTCAGAAACGTAATCACGTACAGCGGTAGTTTCGAAAAGCGATTCAATTTTAAACAAGGCTCAGACACTATTCATTGTTCGTGCTTTTGTCTAGTTAATGAGTTGATAGCACTTGTTCGAGATAATTTCGTTTAGAATAGACAATTTATAGTATATTTAAGAAGTGGCAACATACAGATTTACGTATATCTTTGTAGTTCAAAACAAAATTGTCCTTTCACAAAGGTGCGTAGTGACCGATGTTACGTGATATAGTGTAACATGTTACACAGCGAGCATGAACGAGTCAGTATATTACGCAACATATTATCAAATTCAGACGATACTTATAGCCATAGCTAATTAGACGTATTTAGATTAGTTTCTTGTACGTTATCTATATCTATATATTATAAAGAGAGAAACTTTGTATTTTTGTTTGTATTGAAATAACTCAAGAACTATTTAGCCGATTTCAAAAATTCTTTCACAATTAGAAAGCTATATTATCGCCGATTAACATGGGCAAAATTATTTAATTCCACGCGGATGAACTCGCGAGCAACAGCAAGTTTATGATAAAATTTATCTGTACAAACCACCAAACTTTTTGTTTTGGTATGCAACTAGAGTATTACAAATATATTAAAAAAAGGTGCCTGACTGATTTTTAAATTGATATACAGGGTTTACTATAAGCAGTATCGTTACAATTCAATTCACATTTTAATTGAATAGCAAACGGTCTAAAGCGAAGTTAACACTTTTATTTTAGCGCCGGCTTCCATAGCGATGTTGAACGTCTATTGAAATTCAATATAGCTGCAAGATTATTATTATGCAAAGATGGAGGAAGACCG
>QDHC01006681.1:819440-842484 GCA_013186455.1 Papilio dardanus tibullus | reverse complement strand
CCGGAGACGTATGAAAAAGTGGTTCACCGAAAATACGCTTGGAGCGCCACAATACTATATGATATGTCACATTTGTTTGGGTCTTGGTCCTGGACCCAAACAAACAAAATCGCATACGAAGAAAGAGACCAAAGATCTATGTCGCTGTCTTTGTCACGTTACGTATATTGCGTATAAATGTGTCTCAGCAGCTGTCAGTTTGACATATGTCATATCCCATCTGGTTCTTTTAATCTATGTCTTACACAGAGTATAAAAACTGTCAGCATGTCATATTCCAGTAGCAAATAACGCAATAATAAGTCTATAACATCATAAAGGTAAGAAATACATCTATCTGGTAAATGGTATTTTAATTTATAAAAGATAGGAAAAATAATTAAACCAAACTGTAGTCTTTAAATATAATTACAGAGAAATATTTTAATACTTTTAACGATTTATTCATTTTGTGGTAAGCGGTTCTTGCTGTGTAAATGAGGTCACTGTAAATAGTTTTTATTTTTTTAATTTTAATCAGGTTAAACAAGTTAAACTTATTCACTACAATTTTATCAAACAAAGACTCACCATTTTAGCGATCGCATTGCAGAATCTCGATAAGAACAGCACTTATTTTCTATATAACCGTTTATTTCACTTAATAATTTTGTATTGTCATTAAAAATTGCTGGATTAAATCTACGATAATCACACCTGTATACGCAGAGCCTTATTTCGCCTCGTATTATATTGCGGTTTCTAACCACATTCAAGTACAGTCAAGTTCAAATAATAAGCGACATTGGTTTCACAACGCTCTGTCAACGCGCATTAATATGAACTGCGGTCGTCATATCATAACCAAATGCGTAAATTAATCATTAACACACTTTTATTAACTTGCCCTCTATGTACTTGTGTTATTTACACGTGTGTTTACAACACACAATACAATATAATTTCCCATTATTATCAATATTGAATACTAGCTGTTGCTGGCCACTTCGTCTACGTGAAAAAAAAATAAACCTATGTCACTCGGGAATTCTGTAGCTTGTTAAGGGTGAAAGAATTTTTATAATCTTCCCATTGGTTTCTAAGTTATTTCAATACATAAAAAAATCTTCCCTCTTTATAATAGTGTAGATGGCAATAACTTTTTAATTCATAAATATTAGTTATTTAATCTATATAATTATTAAATATCAGAATCGAGATGTAAAAAATTACATACGTATAAAAAGATTGACATTGGAAACAAAAATAATCTGAAGAGAAAAGAATAAAAATAATGTTAAAAACTAAAATAGATGAGTGGGACAGTAGATCGGGTACGTAAGTAATATATTAATAAAATCCACAACGTAATACGTTTTCGTATAATAAAAGTGTATTTTTCATAAGCACGTGTAAAGGTGATGATACACCGAGCGGTAAGCGGATAGCTGCCGGTACCAACTTATCGAGCACTTCAGAGAATATCGAGGATTTGAACAAAGCCAAATGAACACTACCTACAGTAGTTATTTCTTAAGTTGACTCGGATTATAAATAAGAAATTTTGGATTGGATGGATCTCGATGAAATTTCATAGATATAGAATGTAGACTGTAAGAAAATATAGGCTACTAAGTTTATTTTTAATTCCGTGCGGATGGAGTCGCTGGCCATACCTTCTCATAATATCCAGTCTGCCTCAAAGGCAATCTGTCTACCAATCAAGTACTTAATATTCCATTCCATATTCTTATTCTAAATTTGGATCTCACTCGAATTGTAAGAACTTGTTAATGAGTAAAATTATAAGCTTTCGAAGAAATGAGATTTCCTTATCTCTTCGAATGGTACTTGTACTGCAATAAGAATAACTCAAAAACTACTGAATAGTTTTTAATTTTGACCAAAAAATGGGACCAAATGACACACACGTCTATTGGAATAAAAAAAAAAATATAAAAATCAGACAACCTGGAACCGAGTAATCGGTGAACAAAAAACATACAAACGAATTGAGAACCTCCTCCTTTTTCGAAAGTCGGTTAAAAAGACTCCATTGCAGAATAGCTTCATGATCGAAGGAAAATAATTGACTAGCCGGTTATCGTGTCGTTGGAAGGGACTCGTGTTATTGTATCGACTAATGTGACTGACAGTGATCTATTTATTTTACATTAATAAATTTGTATTATAAAGAGAGAAACTATGTATTTTAAATTTTTGTATGCATTCGAATATCTAAAAAAACTACTAGGCGGATTTCAAAAAATCTTTCACCGTTAGATAGCTACTCTACCCCCGAAGAACATAGATTATATTCTTTATATCTACGCGGATGAAGCCGCGAACAACAGCTAGTAGTTTATAATATACATCTGTGGGTCAGTGTGTACGATTTCGTTTTGACAAACCTACGCAGTCTAGACGACATCTTATAAATAAAACTCCACGGCCATGCACCATCTAATAGCTGATGTAGCAATTTGTGGTTTATTTATTGTCAATTCCAAAGGTGGTATATATTTGGATGTTATAGTTATGACGCTTTTGTTGTAAGCCGGTCAATTTTTACTATAAAACTGAGAACTGTATTCGACTGCGATGAGGGCAATTGCTTAGACCTGACGAAACTAATGAATAATATTCTAAAATTCATTTTTATTATATTTGCAGTTTAAAATTAATAATAAAACCCGTAAAATATTTAAAGTAATATGAACAGTTCGTAATAAAAATGCATAAAAACCCACCAGAGAATCGTTTTATTTGACGTATGAAATTCAACGTACATTTACACGTCGGTCCCCTCTCTCACGCTCATTAACTACGGTTACATAATTAAAAGGGTGCAGTTCATTCTACGACGGTAGATGGCGTTTAGTACGTGTTGTTTAAACACGCCCAGTGTACACAGGGCGCTTAACGCGATGTTGATTGTCCACATAGTACACAAGCAGGCATTAAGTGGCAGAACAAACATTTGTTCGAAATCCAATCATTGACCGAGATCAGGAGCATTTCATGATCACATTACTTCCTCCCTCAAGCTATTATCTTGTAATTACTTTCATGAAATGAGCGAACAGAAAAGGTTTTTGCATTAGCTGAATTTCGGTACTAACACTTTGACATTTATTTTAAATATCACCCGATTATTTTAGCTAACTGCCGCACTCGGAATTGTTATGTTTCTTTTCACTGGTTCTACTATAGACTGAGGGTAACTAATTTAAAAAAAGATTATTGTGAATTAATAATCATGAACTTTGGGCATACCTATTAATACCCAAAATATGTATCAAGAACGATAGATTCAATTGAAGTAGAAATAGGTTACCATATGTATCTATACATATTTAATGTGTTTGTCACCAATACGATTCGCGGGCAATCTGAAAATGTGTGGAAATAGGAAAACAAAGCTTTTAGTTGAACTGAAAACAAAACCGTTGTTGCTAGCAAAAGCATATTTTTCACTACACGCTGAAAATTAAGCCATCCGTAACGTCGACTGCGCGACGCACAGCCAACCGCAGCGGTGGCTTCGTCAAAAATTTATTCCACATATACGTCACGTGTATCGATTCAACTTCAATTATAAATCAATGAATGAATCCAATTAATAAATTGGATACGTTATTTTGTTTGACATGTTTTTTATGTTTAGATTTTTTTTTAATTATGAGTACGAACTAGCAATACATTGATTGCTCACTCGTTCAATGAGTAGAGTCACGCGACACATGAAACAAATGAAGTGCGCTATTTGATTACTCGTACATTGTAATCGTGAACTGCTGCGGAAAGACAAAATCGTGTCTTTGTCTCCATAACCCTATGGATAAATTAGACTTACGTCGAAGCAAAATATCCGTTTTTATCGAGAACTCGGTCTAAAGAATTCAGATCTATCACCAAAAAAAATGCAATTAAAACTTCATGAAACATTGTGACGAAAATACCGTATAATGCTAATATTCCAAGTAAGACCCTTAACAATCAATAATTCAATTGTTTAGCTCTTCCTTTACGTGCTCCTAGTTTAAAGGCATTGGTCCGATAATTTAAAAAAGTACCGCTTTCGTTACTTCTCCCTTCTTGAACACTTAATTTGTTTCTTTTAAAACAGATTCAATTGTACCCTAGTTGGGATAAGCGATAGACCGAGATATTTGTCTCGCTTATAGAGGTTTCTCGCTTACACAGGTTTGACTGTGTAGATAAGAGAATATCTATGTTTATATTTCATAAATAAAATGCGTTAAACGTTTCTCCCTGAGGCTTGCAATTTCAGTGCTTGCCAATGAATTGAGATCGATAAGACCCAGATCCTTGTAATTCGTTGCCAAATAACATCGGAAACGTTTTCACAAGGCCATTGTGAAATGGCGAGACACCACTCAAGTTTTATGTTCCAGCGACGCCTGTTGACAGCCTACGTCGCCATGCTTTGTATTATGGTAAGGTTCAACCCATGATGGGCTCCATTTTCCTTCACTCCACGACTAGCGCGTATTTTGCGTGACTTTACCCATTTTGAATATCTTCACCGATATGTGCAGGTTGCATCACGATGTTTTCCTTCACCAGAGCGTCGGGTAAATATGGACATATAAAAATCGTAAATCGAAAAAGTTTTTAAATATAATTTTAAAGTTATTATGATATGTATAAGAATATATTATAGTTTTGTAACATTTACAATTTGTGTTAAAACGCCGTCTAGAGGATTTTAATGTAGAAAAAATCGCTTGATGGTAATCGACCATCGCTACTGTAAAATAACTCAGTAATAATTTTCAGTAACATTTTCGTTGTTAGTGTAGAAAAAACCACATACATTCAAACCTGAAAGTCATTCTATGGTCCCGTCGACATACCTACATATGCGATAAACTCCGATTAGCGAAAGCCCTCTATAAGCGAGACATATATCATGGTCCCTTGGCTTATCCAGATTTGACTACCGTTTGCGTGAATTTCAACTTTCGTAGTACAACATATTATAAGACTATTATTATTTCCATACATTTGTAAGATAGTGGAGACTCGCCTTTATATTGGACTTTATTCCGAAGGACTGTGATGACGTAGGTTACCTAATATTTTATGAAAATTATACTCAACGTTTGTCAAGTTGTCAAACTGTTCCGAGTATCGAAGAAACGTCTAATCGAAATTGCATTCAAAATTACTACCTCTACTATTACTAACTTTTATTTGAACTCCCATGGGCGTTAATGTCTGTAGCACACAACCAAAGCGATGCGCTACGCTAGCGATAAATATAATGCCACAAATGTTGCAAATAACTTGGAATTTAGTTCGATTTTTGTAGTGAACCGTAATGTGACTGTTTAACGGTTCTACGAATGCTAGTTTCATATCAAACTTCGCTATACTGATATGCTACAAGCTTTAACAGTTCAGTGCGACCTCTATCGGAGGATACGTCAATTCTTAATGAAGCTAAGCGGAAATGTATTTCATGATTCTTGTGTTGGAAACTTTCCCATATGTTAACACAATAACCGACTATTAATGTCAGTGCAACATTTACAATTGGCATTTATCAATCGGTTTGATATTTTCTAAGTCATTACATTTTAAATTTGTAATGACTGCAAATGAAACGTTGGCTGGTTCTTAATACATTTTAAACTACTAACAATCTTACCTGTAACAAAATGTATGTATATGTATACTAATATTATAAAAAGAGAAACTTTGTATTTTTGATTTTTTTATTTTTGTTTGTATTGAAATAACTCAAGAACTACTGAACCGATTTCAAAAATTCTTTCACCATTAAAAAGCTATATTATTCCCGAGTAACATAGGCTATATTACTTAATTTCACGCGGACGAAGTCGCGCTCAAGAGCTAGGGTATTATAATTTAATTACGTCATTTTTAATTCCTTTAATAAAATGTAAATAATAATACTTAGTTATTATACTTTGGGCAATAATCAAGACAGGGGCACCCAAAGGGGGCTTCGATTGGTGACATCGCCGATGGAATAGACAAAAATGTATGAAACTGACATTGATGTTCTATAAGTCATGTGCTTGTCACGTGTGAGATATCGAACGTCATCGTAAGTTCCATACAATTTTTACTATAGAATCGCTTCGTAGTGAATGCACTTTGGGTAAACCCCCACCTATCTACAAAGGTGGTAGAGTCGTGGTGTCCAAAAAAAACTATAGTTATGTTCTGCTATCGACGTATACAATGATATCCTATGAGAAAAACTATCAGGAAATATATCGTTCAAACAAAGAATATTTAATATAATTTGTTTGATAAAACGTTGATATATTGTAAACTTGTATTTTGATATCGTATTTTGTAAAGCAATTCGTATAAAATGAAACGAATATTCTTGTAACCTCTTATTGATAAAAATTCAAAGACACGTATCTCAAAGGGCAGACTTATAAGTCGAGAGATGAAAGGAGCAAGCGTCTAGACTGATATTTTTATAACAAAAATAAATATTTTTCATATTCAGAATCATTAGAAACAGCTTAAGATGTTTTTAAGTTTTTATTCTCATTTTTATAATGATAACGAGACGTCTAGTATCTAAAAATAATATAAAAAAATCCTTTTTTATTCAGAAGGCTAAAAAAGTTAGACTGGAAATTTGTTGCAAGTCAACCTATATAGTTTCTTTTTATACAGATGTTCCAGCTGTGGAAACTCCGCGACTGGAAAGCCACATGATTGTGAAGTCAAATGTGACTTTGATCATAAGTCATTTTTAGCACACTCATTAACGAGGTCAAAAATCGCCCCTCGTTCTAGGTCACTTATTCTGGCTAATCATTTGACAAATCGTTTCGAACTTTGTCATGACTTAGGTATACTAAGCTAAAATTAGCTTAAACTGAAGAGCATAATCACATTAGATTCAATAGGGGAAACTTGACTTGTAAACTGCAGGTCCCGAGTTCGAATCCCGCCATGTACCAATGTGATTTTCCATTTTCGAATTACATATGTACATATTTACCCGACGCTCTTACGGTGAAGGAAAACATCGTGATGCAACCTACACATATCGGCGAAGATATGTGTGAAGTCAACCAACCCGCACTTGGCCAGCGTGGTTGACTACGGCCTAGTCGCCCCTTAGGCTAGGCTCCGAGCCCCTCGGTATAGTGATCTGGTGATGACGATGATGAACCAATTACATATTTTTTTTTATAAATTCAAGGGTTTCAGAACAAGGGAACTCTGACTAGGTTCCTAATGCCACTAATAAGGTGTAGTGGCCAGTTTTTTTTTAATTATTACTGACCGGATTTCATTGGTCACATCCTTTTAAACCTTGTGTTAGGGTTTTAAAGAAAATTGAAGTACGTGAAATTCGTCTCTCAGGAAGCTTTATTCAGTGTACTGGACGTCCTATCAGACTTGCTTTGAACGTGTTGCTATTCAGAGACGTCCATTGAAATAACAAGTTTAGTGATTTCAACTTGCTTCTACGAAGATAACCTTCAGTCTGCTAAAGCTCAAAATCTTCGTATTAAAGGTAATAGTAATGTATAATTGTTTATAGTTTAAAAGCAGAATTACTTGTATAGAAATTGTTTTTGACAATGTAGAGTCGCCGTAAATTACATCGTCTGATGCAAAATATGAAAGAAATTAATCAGTTTAAAGTAGCGTTAAACCGGGAGATGAATTCAGCAGTTGACACTTAGAAAGGCGATCGTTCCAGTCTCCCACAATTTCCAATTAAACGGATGCAACCGCTGTCGTGTTCAATTAATGGGGAACAATTGCTACAAGCGGTGCAGATTGATTACACGTTTGCGCACGGTATTGTTAAGCTGATGTATTATATGATAATAAACGTTTCCTAGTAATATTGGTGATTTGTAGATGCAGTTTATGTTAATATTGATATAATAGTCAAAGTAATTGTCAAAAGTCCACGACAAAAGAAAACAACAAAATGTTTTTAAGCCTTACGAAGAAATTCCACATAAATCTGGTACAAAATATACAAATGTGTTTTTAGCCAAATGTGAATTGTTTTGGCTTAAACGTAATTTGACTTTTGTTATTAATTTTAATTGCGACCGTCAATTCTCTGGCGGCTTCACGTCACACGTTATGATTTACTTTCAACCGATGCGACGTGAGCATTGCTGCGTTACGAAAACAGATTATACAGAGAAATAGCGTTTCATATTTTTAAAATATGAAACGCTATTTCTCTGAAAATACAAAACGTTTTATGTTATTCACGTCAAATGGAAATATAAAATACAATTTCTATCTTTGTTATTCTGTCAATGTCAATATCACATATGACATATCAGGGTACCAGTAGTAGGGTCTATATGTAGGTCTTGGCTTATCCTTTCGAAGACGTCACTCAATAACTTTACTACTGAGTATTATAAAATGAACTGAATGACACAATAATTATCATTTAACTGCCGTACACCAGTTTCGATAAATAAGTAGTATTATTTTTCAAAGGTTGCCATTGATAACCCTACTTACATTACAAAAATCCTTTTACCTAAATTGTAGAAGCAATTAATATATTGATTGCCTCGTTTGAATTAAGCTCAATATTACTTAATCCCTATAGGTTATTAACGTTCTGACAATTAGGAGTACGTGACATAAAATGTTACAAATGACTTAATATTTTATGACAGAAGTCAAGAATCGGCACATATCTGAGAAATAGCGTCACAGTTACGCGTTTTATTTTCTGATGGGCGTGAGGCGGACTATCAATAAGCCCGTTTGATACTGACACATACGAATTACGTAAATGCGTCAGGGACAAAGCGCTGACGTCTGGGACTACGATAGTGTGAATTTCCAGGTGATATTGCCAAATAATTATTAGTCATCCTAACAACGTCATTACCGAAGGATGCATATTAATTGCATCGATTATGTTTGGTTAAAATAAGGCATGAGTTCGCTTCCAATATTTAAGTGTTGATGGCTGAAATGTGATTACATTAGCCGTAGTAAGTTTGGTCGTATTGTTTTGTTTTCTTATAATAATCTACATTAATATGAGGGCCACAGTAATGATTCCAGCTGAAACCACCTACTAAATGCACTACACGTGATATAAGATGGCTTTGACATTGATGCATGTTTGTTAATAAAAAACCCATGAAAAGTTTCTCTCCGACGGAAGCTTTAAAGCCATACATTACCAAAGTTATTCGATACACGAATTTGCACTATACCTTTTCCGCTTTTACTAAAAGGGGAGGTAAACTAGACAGAGCCTGTCTAGCTTTAAATCCCATTTTCTCATCAATTCAAAATAAACCTTAAAAGCGTTTTGAAGTTATCGTGGATATCGTATTTAATTCTTATTGAAGCTGAGCTGTGTGTTACAATTTGGGAACGACGTCACTTATTAGTGTGAAGTTAATTCCCTACTCTTAAAAAATACGTCGTGTTATGCTCATTTGGTATTTAACATATTAAATTAAAGTTCATAATCACAGCTCCGGCACGGCTGCAATCAGCGAGTTTCTACGCTATATGAATTAACTTTGGCTTCGTAGTTTCAAAATTCTCTAACTGCCTTCACTTCGAGTCGAAGTCGACATTTTATTAATGGGGAATATTAAACTGAGTCTGCAATCTCAGTTGCAAATATAGTTTACCGATTGCCTATATAAGTTAAGTTACACTTTTTAACCGAGTAAGTATAACCGATATAATTTCCACTGCCCAATTACTTGACATTACTTTTTTAACTTAATTCAATAGACGTTTATAAAATACGAGAAGAATTAAAGCACATACAGTATACCGTAGTAGCGAAGATTTGCAAAACGACCTCTTCTGTCAAGTCTGCCCCTTATATTTAAATATTCATGAGAGAAGGTTGCTGGAACCAGATTTGGGATACGCTTCAGCGGTTTGTAAATCTATGCAAGGAAAAAGTGTGACAAAGATGTTACTAGAGGAAATTAAATATCATCTTTATATTTAGTCAACAATAAAAAGGTTCGTTATTAATATTCGAGTTATTTTATAAAAAAAAACTAGGTGTTGTGCGCGACTTCGTCCGCGTGGCATTAAATAATATAACCTATGTTACTCGGGGGTAATATAGCTTTTAAATGGTGAAAGAATTTTTGAAATCGGTCCAGTAGTTCTTGAGTTATTTCAATACTAACAAAAATACAAAAATTCAAAAATACAAAGTTTCTCTCTTTTTAATATTAGTATAGAGTATAGATATAGATATATTTTTTTCATTTTCGAAAAAGAAAAAAAAATCAATAGAAAAGATCTTTTAATAAACAAACGACGTAAATAAAACCTCTCCAAGAACCGAAAGTTTAAAAGTTCTTTGTTTTAATTAAACATTTTGTATAACGTTTCATCAGCATCACTGCAGAATATAGCCTCTAGAGTTTGTTAACTTTCTTCAAAGGCCCTTTCTTATTCATTACTAAGTAATGCGCATTATTAAGTTTCGGTTAAATTTCTATCCCAAAAAAAACGTCTTTGTGTAAATACATCATTTTTAAAGTTTTAGTTTTACCTTCGGTTTAAGTTCTTAAAAATGCAATAAAGTTTTAGTTCGAGGTCCAAATAATATATATCAAAAACTAGAATAGAGTACTAGAATTCTGTTAATGTAAAAACCAACAGTTGTAACCAGGCTTTGTTATGTCTACATTTTATATTCTACGCAAAATGTGTTTGTTCTGGTATTTAATTGCTCTTATTTATAAACACTAATTAGTTATAGAATCGAAGCTGGCTGTCCGATGTTACGTTGAATCGCCAAAGCCCAGCTTGTTCATTTAATTGCAAAGCTGCATAGGTCTACGTTTCAACAATGTTGCTGTAGGGGGCGCGGCGTTCCGCAAAACCGCCTGGCGTAATCACCCGTATCATATGCTTTAAGCTACCTCAGCCCGGTCGCATGCTCTGCGGCTCTCGGGCGCATGTTGTAAATTGAATACGTTGGCTCAGTTCCCCGCGGTACGCTACCCCGCACCGCCGCGCACCCACCCCATTCGCAAACAAAGACGGAATTAAACTGGCCACCGCTATTACTCGAAGCACACACGTATTAACTAGTTTGGGAAAACGCAGGTCTATAGCCTTTATTTACAATAAAACTGTAATTAAATAGAATGTATTAGAAATTACCAACTACGGACAATTTACAGTCACTAATTATGAGAATAAATAACTAAATAGCAAACGATTTACATACCTAATCGTTTGATTCACGTTATTTTCTCTATACTATCGGATATCTTTGTCCACGCTTTGTTCGCGAAGTATTGTCACACAGTTTTCAAAATCGGTCTGGTACTTTAAAGTTTATGTTAAAAAACAAAGATAAACTTTATAAGCAATTTATTAATTTTCATATAAGTTTTTACACATTAAGTAGGTACATTTTACCACGTTAATTTCTTTTAAAAATAAACATTTTGCTTAACATAAGTTAAGTGAAGCGTTGCTCTAATAAAAATTAAATAGGAAAAAAAGGGAAAGTGTCTATTCATGGCCGGGAGCTGAATGCTTGCTAGAGCAGAAACGTAATGAGGTTAAAAACTCTTCGAGTAAATTTTTCATTTTGCAATGAGTTCACTGCAGATATTCCCGCGGTACTCGCTCGAGTGTCATTTTCATTACCGAGAGTATAATGAAACATTATTATATTTTCATATAACTAATTTTAATATTTAAGTTTACATAATTTACTTAAAGCTTTTAAGAGATAAAGTACCGACTAGTTTTATATTTTGAAGTTAGTTTTGAAATTAGAGATGTTCTTCAGACTTCTACTTGTAAAATAGCAATGAAAACAATAGCAGGAAAGGAAAGTGGATTAAAATTAGGCCTCCGGCACCACACTCGTCAGACGAAACACGGAATTGGTTCCATTTCACGCCTGTATTCTGTGTGGTCGTGGTATTTCACCGGGCGAGTGGGCCAATTCGTGCGAAGATCTTAAAGCGGGCTCTACCACTGTTTAAAGTCTGTCCTCGTAGGATTAAAGAAAACTATACACTTACTTGTACTTGTATTTGTGATTGTAGTTTGACCTATGATGAGATCCATATTCCGCAACTTCAAGACTAGCGCGTATTTTGCGTGAGGTTGCATCACGATGTTTTCCTTCACCGTAAGAACGTCGGTATAATGTGTACATATGAAAATTAAAAATCGAAAACACATTGGTACAAGGCGGGATTCGAACTCGGGACCTGCAGTTTACAAGTCAAGAGCTAAACGTATGAGTAACCGACGCTCTAAAACGAAACATAAACATATACGGTATTGAGTCCAGCTCTAATTTGGCTCTTGAAGAAATAGTGGTAACGCTTAGTCTTACTACAAAACACTATTACTCTATTTCTAAATGTTTCATGTGCAAACCTTACGATGTCTACAATTTTTGAAAATTATGTTATGAAATATTTGTAGTAAAAACTTACATTGTGGTTTAAGATTTTTATTTCTCAAGAATTCACAAAACTCACTTATGAGAAACAATTACAAAATTAGCTCCTTTTACACCAGTAGTCTAACGTTACATTTACTTAAAGAAAGTAAAATAAAAAAAACTAATCATACTATTTAAGATTTTGTGTTCTTGTTAATTTTTGTTTCAATATGTTGTATACAATTGATAATAATTAAATCCTATCTATATGTATACTAATATTATAAAGAGAGAAACTTGTATTTTTGTATTTGTATATGTATATGTATTGAAATAACTCAAGAACTACTGGGCCGATTTCAAAAAGTCTTTCACCTTTAGAAAGCTACATTACCACCGAGTAACATAGGCTATATTATTTAAATCCGCGTGACGAAGTCGCGCACAACCGCTAGTAAGTTACTTATATTTTCAGATTTTTTTAAATTGCTTCTGTCTAATTCTTTGATATCGTTTATTAGTATCATTAAGTGTCATTATAATATTAAAAAAAGAAAAAAACCGTTCTTTTTATTTAAAAATTCAACTAATGATAGCTTAATTATGGGAATATCGCCCGGTGGACCTAAAACGTAAAATAAATATTTTAATTTCCCGAATTTTATTTTACAAAATACTTTTGAACATATTTTGATACAAACTTTAATTAATGGTATAAACGAGCACTATAATTAACTACGCTTGTATTCCCATATTCATTTATAATAGACTAGCTGTTGTGCGCGACTTCGTCCGCGTGGAATTAAATAATATAGCCTATGTTACTCCGAGATAATTTAGCTTACTAATGGTGAAAGAATTTTTAAAATCGAACCAGTAGTTCTTTAGTTCTTTCAATACGTACAAAAATACAAAGTTTCTCTCTTTATAATATTAGTATAGATATAGACTAGGGACCATATTTTTTCTTTATATTAATCACACGTTACCCTGGATCCACCTCTTCCATCTGTACAATGCATAAGTAATCTTTGCAGATGTCTATGGGCAGTGTTCAGACGCTCTTTCCCTTTGCCCAGCTCATATCCTATTTAGTAGTATGGTCGTCTTTCTTAACAAGTCTCTTACTCTTGAAATCAAGTGGCTGTTTGCTCGTTCGTCACCATAAAGTAAAAAAAAAGATAAATATTTTTTTTACCCTACCGGATTTCGGTGCACCGCTGGTCGCTTATTAATCACTTACAAAAGTTGAATTTACATTGTTTTTATATTATTTATGTGTAATCCAAGAGAGCTATTTTAAGAACCTTTTAAGAATTCAAGCTTCTATTATTATAAGCATCAGCTTAGAGGATCTTAGCGGAATACAATGTTATCACATTGATGGTATTCTCAACTTGTTTGGCAACGTGCCTGATTTGAAGGGTCACGGATAACCGGAGATCGCCGACAAGCTCCTTATAACTTGGGAAGCAACAAATTATCGCATGTGTGGTAAACTTATTTCATTATTTAGTAATAGGTAATAGCTGTGCACATCGTCGAGGGTTAATTACATTATAGGAAGTCTATACTCGCCTTCATATTGTAGAACTAAAATGCAATATTCTCTCATTATACTGTCCTATTCAGAGTAACAAAAGTGATAGCTTTACCATGAAAAGGACTTCAATTTCTACCAACATGAGAAAGGGATTAAATCGTAGTCTAATATTTTTTATCAGCAAAATTGCATCAAGCAAAGTAGTTTTCGGTACAAATGATCAAATATCTATTTCAGTATTGATGAAGTTTAGGGAATGAAAAGTTAGACACTTTACAACGCCACACCATGCTTTATAAAATTATATTAACAAATACGAATATCTTACAAACATTTATTGTCTAGAGTAGTGTAAAAATCGATATGAATCTTGAATTATTAAAAACTTTTCTATACTAACGGCGGTGCTCCAGTTATTAAGTAATTAAATGCAGCTGTACCCCAGGTTGCAATAAATTACATGTTTTAGTAAAAGTCTCGGCAAAATGCGAAAAGAAATGTTGATATTGTACATAGATTAATAATTTTTGATCTAAAAATGACTTAGGTGTTATTTCACTGAAAATAGTGTTCGAGTTGTAATAAATAGAAGTTTATGGCAAAGCCAACGAAGTAATTCGCAAACCATCGGATTGGAGACACGTTATTTGATTTTTAATGAAAAATACTTGGATTTTTTAATACTGATACGTGTCACACTATTGTATATATTTAGATATATCTGACGTGACATTCTATACTTATGTATCTTTCTTAAATATGAGATTAAATTTTATTGAATTTATTAGGTTTTCTAATAACAGTGCATGGTAACAATGTCCCCGGGCATGAACTCGGTCGGCGCGGCAGTTATCAGCAGTCCCCTAGAGCGCTGCCAGACACGTGGACTGTATCGTGACAGGCTTCATATACTAATATAATACGTACTAATATACAACTACATTTCGATGGCTCCTAGAATATAGTAGTCTCCTAAACTCCTCAACCACAACTTTGCCATTTACACCTTGTTTGATAATTACTGTTTTCAATTAATTTAAAAATAAAGTTAGAAAGAGAGGAATTGTAGATTTTGGTTTCCGGTCATATTATTGTTTGATGCTGATTCACGTGTTAACGTTTTAAACGTTGTCTTGCAAATCTATTTTATATTTAGTGGTTAAGCAACGACGGTACTACCCTTCCACGGGGTAGCGATTCTTCTCTTTGAAACTTTTTTATTCTCCTCGATAATGTTTAGTACTTAGTAGCGAATACTTTATAGTATTTTCTGGTTTAAAATATATGTACATTTAAAGAGGGTAAATCGGAAGCAAAGATATCAGTTCACGTTTACAAATCCGATTCGAATATACGTTTGATAACATTGTTCGATTTTGAACGTAGTACGCCAGTAAATAGAGTTGATATTGCAAACTGTATAGCGAAGAATTGCATTCAAATTGAACGATTTGCTCCGGTGGCAGCGGCTAATGCTCACAATGTGGATCACTTGCGAGCACAGAGCAATTCACACACAGAGACTGTTACGACAAATATTCTATGCGGGTTTATGAATTTTTATGGATATAAAACAAGTTTTGTAACCGGCATTCATATTTACATTTACAAGCCCTCATGGGTCTGTGCACATGCATACGTATATTACGTTTTGTATTCCAAAATTGGAATAAACCACGGTTATGGTATCTATACCAATAATTTTGTTTTAATTATAGGGTTGTCAAAAGCAACACGTCAAGTGGTGCCAGCTTGGTCGCGTATGAGCTAAGTAATCGATTGACCACGTGCCACTATTGTAGTATCGATCGTGTTGACTACCCCTAATTAAAGGCCGTTCGTTGTCCTCTTATGTATAAAGCCAATGAAGCGCCTATTCTATTTTTATTATTTTATTTTTATACATTCGATGCGTGATAGTTTGTCAGTAATCGATTTGTTCTTTATTAATATTAGTTGGTCCATCAACATTACTTTTTCCATTTGTGGAACGACTGTAGTTTAGTTTTTAAATAAAAATATTAAGCCACTTTAAATGACATGTATATTTATAATTACTCTGTGCGATAGTTGTGTCCAATACACTGTAAGCAGTTTAGTAAAGAGCTGGACGAGGTTTTGTTTTGTAGACAGTAAATGAGAGGACTTTGATCATATAGCAAAACAAAATTACCTTTGATATATATTCCAGAAAGGTCCTAAACTATATAAATCTTATTTATGTAGATAGTAATGACTTTATTGTGATTGGTAAAGAAATAATAAATATTTATGTAATTATTATGTATTAGTGTTACCTTTTCGTAGCATTTTATTTAGTTAACTACGTCGCCTTCTTCATAATTGGCAATTATACTTTCTTTATTCATTGAATTAATTACAGGATAAGATATTTTAATCAAAGACGACTAAATGACAATGATTGTACATTTTTTATTAAGTAAAAACGGTATTTTTAGCGTTCATTGCAAACGCTGCAGTATTTAGTATCAGCATTATTCCGATTTGCACCCGTGCGAAGCCGGGTCGCTAGTATTTAATATAATATCCTCAACACCCTTGAGGCATTGACACGGCTTTGAATTTTTGCGATCTGTAACCACATTAACGGCCGGTTTGCGTGACCTCGCATGATCGGGAAGTGGAAGGGAAGTGACGATTAGATTTTCGAAGCAATTTCCTCCGATACCAATGACAAGCATCAAAATGATCGCAGTTTATAAGTAGTTTGGACATTTTTTTGAAGTATTGCATCACAATGATTTATTCATTTAAAGAATTTGGAATTGGTTGTGTTAACTATTCACTGGCTTTTTAGTAGCAAGTTTCCATCATTTTTCGCTGAAAGAGCGAAGGAACCTTTACCCCTACACATCCATAACAGATAATAAGTTGCAGATCCATTGCCCAGGAAGGAGGGATATGATAGATACGACGGTACAAAGAGAAGAAATACCTATTGCTTTGCTCTACGTTTCGACCCCTGCAAAACCTGTAGCTGCCAATCCTTTCCTATTTGGACACATTTCACCATTTGTAAACGTATTTAATTAATTCAACAATTTTAATAAGCTAGAGGTATAAGCTACCCATTAAAAGTTTAATAAATCGTGCCATTTCTCCTTTCGCCGTGTTATGTTTCAAGCCAAATATGTCACAATTTACAACCATCACAAAACACGTTTGCTGAGTTGGTATACATTTTGATTCAGGTTTAAATTGACAGAATTAATACTGACTGAACTGCGGCCTTAATAATTAAAGCCTGTCGAGCTGTCACTATGTTATTCTAAAGCGTCCATAAATAGCCATTAGTTGTGTGCAACTAAATTTAATTATTTTGTCATGACACGGCGGCGCCAAGCGCATTCGAGTGGTCCCGGCCTTAGTGAAATATTAGAATATAAGTTTTGAATAACTTCTTAATTAAATAATTTATTTACGGTCTTTTTTTAATTTGATTAATAACACATAAACGAATAATTTAAAGAGGAAAAGCAATTAATTAGATCCAGTTTTCAGATTATAGAAAATGTGTAACATATATTTTACTAGTTCGACATACTAATTAAATAAATAACTAAGTCGATATTATAATTATAATGCATAATAGAGATGTGAAATATTATTATTTTTGTGTTTCAAATTTGTCCACGTTACGTAAGCGTCGGTTCCACTTCAACGAAAGAGCACAAGAATTTTATAAGAAAAAAAAAATCTTTTGTGCTTACATTCATACGCTGCTCGAACATTTTTTGTTGCCAGAGACTAGGCTTCGTATTATATTAAAATTTGACTGTAATATTTTAAAAAAGTACATTTTATTATTTTTAATTATAAGATAAGTATTATCGCGTAGTCAAAAATGTTTTTTTTAACTCTGTAATTATGTTATGTCGATTGAAGAATTAGTTTCTTATTCATGGATAAATTAACTTAATTAAAACTTACCTTATTGTTGCTCTTTTTTTCTTATTGCAGGTGTACAAGACAGGGATGATATTAGACAAGTAGAGAAAGTAGACTTACCTGAAACAAAAAAAATAAATAAAATTAATAAAATAAAATAAATAAATAAATAAAAATAAAATTGTTTAGGAAAAAATAAAAAATAATAAACATTTTAAATATATAAAAAACAAATAAGAAATACTAAAGTATAATATAAACATAGTATTGTTACACATATTATGTTCATGACAAATGTAAAATAAACACATCATATATTTATAATATTGAATTATTTCTTCCCAACAAACACAAAAAAAAACTTGTAAAAATATTTTAGTATTATAAATTGGCGTTAATATTCAACCGTAAGTTTCTATTGAAAGATGACAAAACATATTATGTGTAGCAACCGGATTGACTTGCTATCGGAATTATTAAATGTGATAATTTGTGAGTGACATTGGATATATACAAACAACTAGCGACCCGCCCCGGCTTCGCACTGGTTCAATTATTGTTAGTATGGCTGTTATATACAATGTTCACAGTTTTTCTGTACTGTATTTAGTATCAGTTTTGCACCCGTGCGAAGCCGGGTCGGGTCGCTAGTTGCGACTATAATTTGAGATTTAAACTATCTCTCAAGTTGGATCGAACTGTACATGGTGTGCGAATTTTATTGTTATCGGTTAAGTGGTTTAGGAGTCCATTGAGGACAAACATTGTGACACGAGATTTATATACTCGTATATTAAGATATAAGTATGATTGGTAATAATTCACATAACTCTTTGCTACAAACAAGAGTTTATAGTCAACTAAGGATATCTGGCTTTTGCGGTTAGGTCGGTCAGAAAATATATAAAACCTACTTAGACATAAAAAAAAGACTTAAAATATTCCCCTGCGAATAGCGATCTGGGACCCATTTTTTATTTGTAATACTTTTGTACGAAATTATTTTTTTGTTTTTTTTTCATTATTTTAAAATGATATTGACAGTTAGGCGCAAAGTCTTAATTTAGTTATAAACCTTACGGGTCGAAATCCTTTTCTACCTATTTCTAGAATGATCTAGAATGATTTATTTTTAGATACAATTCAGATAGATTTTTTTTCTTTTGATTGCGGTATAATTTGTTCCCCACATGTTATTTTTTGTTTTTGTATAATGCCTTAAATTGTATTATCTCTAGAATCTCACGGCACTCTTAATAATAAATAATGAACAATGGTAGATTTTAATTTAAAATAGAGAAAAATTGTCAATATGTTTGGTTAAAATCTAGAAGGTTATAATAATATACTTAAAAAGTTGAATTAATGATTTTTTGTGTTTGTTACTGTTATTGTTAAATTATATCAAAAATCATGATATAAAACGATTTTTGGGTATTTTATATTAAAATTTTGATTATATCCGGCTGCAGACGCTCAGTTACTGCACAGTTGTATATGTACATCTCGACAACACAGTGAAAACTTACGTATGTAGACAAAACGTACACGCGTGAGTTTGAACTGCACAGTCGAACCTTACAGTTCTCAGTTTTCCCTTTACACATCAGTCTTAACAGTTAAAACTGTACAATTGTGGCCGGCTTAAAACAACTGGAATACACGTGTATTTTATTTTGAGACAAGAATAAAATTCGTCGTCGTGCGCAAATGTTGGATGCGGTAAGCCTAGGTTCTGATAGCCACACTAGGTCACATGGTTGACATTGGAGAAAGCCAAGCAGTGTATACCAACCTGTAGCAGCAGATGTAAGCAGGCATATGCCCATTTTGTTACCGGACTTATACTGCTACAGGCTGACACACACCGATGATGATGATGTCCAAAGCTGTAGCTGCGATGATACGTGCAACACTCACATTTTGAACCGTCTTAAGCCAAAGTTAGAGTAACACTAATTTTGGTATAGAAGGCCCATAACGGGAGAGCTGAAGAAATGTTGTGGAATGGTGTTCGTGGTGGTGGTCATGATGCCATTGCTGTCATAGTACTGGAAATCTGATGTACAGCTGCTGTATTTCGTGTTCTTTCAAGTTACACTCAAAACACAATTACTGTACATTAGCAAATCCTGCTATCAAGTCGAAGTAGACGATTACATTCTCTCTGTGAACACAATATCTGTTATTATAAGATTCAAACTTTATGGCGGCTCGTGGTTATCAGGAACATGTCTATAAAGATGGGTGCAAGTGAAGGAAGCCTCATTAGAGGTGATAGAAGCTCGCGCAAAAGTATGACTTTAATTCCCGATATTTAATTAAATAGTGTTGTGCGAAGCGTGGTCTTCGATATCGAGAGCCGCTATAAAGTGTGATTTTACTAATATTATAAACATTTTTAATTTTTTACAAAGAAACCCAACATGTACAATTTCTGGAAATAATACATATTGTAAATTACAAGTGCGGAATGAGTTTTGATTGTAAATACACTAATAAGTAAACTAAAATAATGGCTACAAAACAAGTTCTATATGTTCAATATTTCTATACATGGTGTTTGAAGATCAAACTTAACTAAGACATTTTGACAGATTGTGAAAATGATAGATGAGTAAGATCAGTGCTGCAATCTGGCTTTGTATTTTGCAGTTGTTCTGATTGAAGATTTAGTATGATAAATTGTATACGAATCTTAGGTAAGAAATTTAACTTAATATGTACGTATGCAATCCATATTTGCTCATTTAAATCACAAAAGAAATTAGATACGTCATAGAAGAATATTATACGCTAGTGCTTAATGTTCTATTACTTAGGTATAATAAATAATTTATATAAGATAGTTTCATTTAAGTTAAAGTTGCATAGTAATTTAATTCATTATAATTTGATTTAAATAATTAATCATGTTTCTTAGTATCGATTGCTTTTCCTACTAATATATTAATTTTTCAAAGAAGTTAAAAAACTTTGAAACTTGTACTTGAAGAAATCAGCTAATCCGAGGTAAACGAGTCATTATTACTTAAGTTGTAACTTCGAATGTTCTGTAAAACTTTTGTAAAATTGAGTAGAATATTGTCAATATACGGCCTACTTGTTGCGACATCTATTTCATTTTATTAGAACTACACGTTTCTGCGCTGTTTCGTGTTTATTTATAGAAATATTTACAGCGCCATCTAGTCTCTATAGTGGTAACGTTCCGACCAAGTGCAAACGTTTACAGCGCCATCTAGTGATCAGAGCGGTAACATTCCGTTGAAGCGCACCGTTATTGTGATTCACGTTCAGCCCGTTAGGTGGCGCTGTAACTAATATATGAAACCATAACATTTGAATAAAAAAATGAACGAGAAAACGATAAACTAAGATAATTTTTCATTTTATGATGGAATGAAATCATTAGTGTATTCGTTTTAAATAGTCATATAACTATTTAGATTTATTATTTAAGCAAACAACTAAACCGAAAAATCGACTGCCATACCGCACTTTTATACGTAAATGTACGAATAAAGGGGAAGCGAGGGCTACTGGTTTTTTAAACAAAAAAAAAACAGTAGCCCTCGTAGTAAATGATGTTATTAACCGGCTTCTAAAAGGAGGAGGTTCTCTGTATATTTTTGTTTCGTAAGAAAATTAACTTGATGCAACCTCGGCCTAGGTCTAGACCAAGTTTGTTGGCTTGATTAAGGGTCAACCCGAATATTGGCAAAGACAACACTTGGCAAGTCGCGTTATGAGCCTAGACAATTATGGGGTCGATGCACCCATTTATATATTATTTGTTTGGGCGGCTGCCTACGATACGGTTACCAATTTTATAACATTAAAGTGTCGCTCATATTGTCAATTTCCCGGTTTCATACTAAAACTAGCTGCCACCCACGACTTTGTCCGCGTATAAAAGCTGATTAAGTATTCTAAGCATACGCATAGCCTACTAAATTATCTTTTCAACTAGACCTGTAGTTACCTACTTAAAATATGTTTTTGTTAAGAAATAAGGTTAATGACTGTCACAATATTTATTAATCTTCAAATGATGAATTCGCGTTTTGGAATCTATTCTTCTTCATAAAAGTGCATTAATGGGTCAATAAAATCCAAGTCGACTTTGCGACTCTTTTATGAACACACTCGTAAAAATAATAGTGGCTGTACTTAAGTTCATATAAACGATTGTATTTTTATTCTGCCAAATATTATGAAACATCCTGTAGATGTTAAATACGCGGTTCAAAGTTGAAAACAGATGTTTCGCGATTTAAGTGTTGCCAAAAGCTGCTTGTTGCACGAAACTTTGAGCCGGAAAAAGATAAATATAATAAAAACATGAATTCCTATAAGTTCTTATGTCTTTGTGTAATAAATACGAGTATAGAAAGAAAAAATATGTATCCTTTTCCTTACATAGTATAAAACAATAACGCTTTTTTATGTTTGTCCCTATATATGATTGTATATTTAAAACTACACAACGGATTTTGATGCGGTTTTTTTAACAGATAGAGTGATTCATAAGGAAGGTTTTCATGTATAATACATTCACAATTTAGTAATAATTTAGAGATTTTTAATATGATGTCGTAAATTAACACATTTTTACCGCTTACATTGCCGAACAAGTAACGTTATGTAAGGATCAGCACTATACCGATTTGCACCCGTGCGAAGCCGGGACAGGTCGCTAGTAATATACAAAATGCTATACTTTATAATCTATTTAACGTTTTAAGAAAGTGTTATATAAAACACGCGTCCAGTAATAAATATATAATTATGCTCTTTCACGAACACAGGTAGGGGAGCTAGTTATTAAAATCTCACTCGACCTCTTGGCAATACGATGTCATAGTACACATGATTAACTTGCCTATTTTTTTATCTGCATAGTATACTGCTCTTCCATACATATTAAGCAGTCCTCGTATCCCTTATTCCGTATATCCTTTCACACAATCCGTGATAAAATAATTGGTTATCTAAACATTTTTATTATAGACTACATCTACGGGATAAAAGTCTATAAAAAACATCGCAGATAATCTAGTTTGTTCATTATTCATATTAATAGCGTAGTTTGAGTAGTTGTCAATAAATATTAGGTACTATAGTTACAAACTTTGTTGAAAAGCTACTTGAAAACTTGAAAGCTATTAATTTCACCGCGGCTTATA
>QDHC01006681.1:753538-810008 GCA_013186455.1 Papilio dardanus tibullus | reverse complement strand
GTAAAAATCCGTCGGTAAAATATGTTAATTTGATAGAATACTTTATCATATTTAACACATGTTGGTGATATAATTATGTATGTATGTACGAGTAACAATGGGTGATGTGATGAAATTATTTTGTACCGCTCGCTCGGTAATAGCCGATGGCTACCAATTAATAAGTAAACGTGAAAGCTTTTTGCAATGACATTTTATTTGATGTGGTTATTATAATGAAAACAGTAATTATATTTCGAAAATACAACATACTTTAACATGGTCAACGTTATACAAAATTTAGCGGATTCAGGCTTAAATTGATGACAGAACAAATGAATTAAGAAGTAGACGTGGCATGTTTAATATAATTATATTTCTAAGAAGTATAAAGAGAATATTTTATAAACTGTCAAGTCTGGATCTGTGATGTGCTAGATTTGAAGATTATCTTAAAATTATTAATGCCCTAATTAACTTCTTTGTATAAGTTTAATCTGAAGATAAAAATTAGTGAGATGGAAGATCAAAATTAAATAATACCTGACGGAAGTTCTACTCGTGTTTCTTGGGAGTTTTATTTTGGTTTGTATTACGATGAGTTTCCACTGACGTAAAACTTGTACAGAAATGTTATTAACCGTTTCATTCTATTTAAAAAAAACTAAGGACAACAATATGTCTTCGAACGGTTATTTGACGTAAGTAAGGTCTTTGGCGTAAGCAGAACATAAAAAATAACCTTTTAAATGATTTATAGGGAAATATAATAATAATAATTATGAAACATGACAGAATAACATTATTATTTTCAGAGATTATTAAAGCTCGTCGTAAGCAAGCCGACATTTTGCGATTTTAATCTTCAATGGACTTACGCAACGCAATCTGAACGTGTACGAACGGCCTAATTACGGTAAACAGAGATAGTTTTTCACCTTTGACTTTATTACCCTAGACTAGACCATATCTAGAGGTGATACAAATCAAGTAAACGTCTACGTATACGACACTGGGAACCGAACGAATTAAGATTCAATCTATAAAATAAATAAAAGAAAGACAAAACATATGTGGCTTATTTCAGCTAAAGAAACAAACGTAAAAAAGTCAGCTAATTGCTTATTTTTCACTTTGGACTTAAAGTTGATTCAAATGGGTTAAGTTAGGTTGTTGATGTTATAAAAAATAATTAAAAATTCTCCATCACATTCACACGAGTTACGTCGGCTGCGATGTGCGGCTTACTATTTAATTACTTTGCTAGCATTAGTAGAATTATTTGTTATCAACGTCGAAAAATTGCCTAAACTATTGTCTAGACGACAATTACAGTGGTCGTGTTTGTAACTGTCTAATTAATTATTTTCTACCTTCATTTTTTTTCACCTATCGTTTACATTTATAGATAAAGATTCTATAAAACTGATTGTGATCAATTTGTTAATATTATTATTGTATTGACATTTACAATGATATATCTTTAGTAATAGTTTGATTTAAAAAAAAAACTTCGTAACCCACATTTTACAGACTTACGATTTAATTATTTATTATATACAGATGATATAATTCGTCGAGTTATCGATGTAATTTGACTAATATTTAATTTAGAATAAACAGAACTCAATAACGCGGTATTAAGCGAACCGAGTAAAAGATTTGAGCGGCAAGTTAACGTCGCTCCGCACGAACGTCTGATCCGGTCGACTCGCGAATGTTTACTGAGCTTGGCACATAAAAGCTTTGTATGAGATCGCTTCGCTACTTCACTATATTCTACGCATGCGTTGATGATTAATATTTCGTAAATAAGACATAAAATAATTAATTTAAGTGCAGAAACGATCGACGATAGTTCAAATTACTACTTAATTATTGCATGTATCTTTACTAAGGCACGTAACCCTATTATCTATAATAAATTAAGATTTGTTTGTAATCCACTTTCAAATTACTAATTAATAGGTTATTAATAAGATGGGACGGTGATTGTAAAATTTTACACTAAATCCAGAATAAGACTCTTGTAATTAAGCCCATTATTCTATTTTATAAACATTTTAAAATACAATTTTATCTTGTAAATAACTATAGATTATTTTTAGTTAATTTGTTAGTAATAAGCAGTGAATTAAATAAGTGAATACAATGTTAGAAAACAACGGATATTCCATTGCCTCGTTCGGTTTGTAGATAATAGGACAAACGGCGAAGATACTGATTTATAAATGAAGCATAATTATAGGACACGTTTGACAGTTTATTATTAGTTTCCCTTCTTGGAAAGCTAACATGTCAATATGGAAGAGTAAAATAAAAAAGCTTTGATCGATGCTTACTAATTTGATGCAAAATAAAGTACGACAATAAAACTAGTGAACTGTAAAACAACGCATCTGCATTTGCAGATGTCTATGGACAGCGGTCGCTTCTCTATTTCGGCGAATCGGTGTGGCCGCTAGCTCGTTTGCCACTTTATGATATAAAAAAACTAACTACTATATTTATCAGAAAATGTTTTCGATTGTTCATCATCATCCTCACTACTTTCCTGCTCCACGTTAATCTACCTTTCGTCATCTCAGTCGTCACACCCTTGTCTATCATATTATCACCTTAAACAGTGGTAGAGCCCGCTTTAACATATTCGTACCAATTGTCCGGCTCGCCCGGTGAAATACCACGACAACACAGAAGACAGGCGTCAAATGGAAGTGATTCCGTGTTTCGTCTGATGAGTGTGGTGCCGGAGGACTAATTTTAGTCCACTTTCCCTTCCTATCCTTTTCTTATAAGGAAATGATGGGAAGGGGAAGTAGATTTACTGGGGGAGGGGACGCATAGGGAGGGAAATTATCCTCTTGCTGTGCATCTCCGGCCTCGTAGACTAAGGCTAGGCAACGCATCTGCAATTGCAGATGTCTATGGGCAGCGGTCGCTTCGCTATTTCAGCGTATGCAGGTGGCCCCTTGCTCGTTTGCCACTTTATAATGTAAAAAAAAACCTTTCATGCAATTCATCCATCTCTTCCTAAGCATACCTCTACCGGTGTGTGCCCCTCCACAGTGAGTGTTGTATTTTACGTCAAAGAATGTTTAAATTCAGATTTTTTTACCAGATATTAGATGTATACAGATAAAACTTTCTTTGTATCAATAGTAAAAACCTTTTTCTGTTATTATTTTAGCAATGGATTACTGTGTTTGTATTATTACTGTGTGTGTTTACATTATTTTTGACTATGGGATTGCTACATATTTCAGATTCAGATATTATAATAATAAAACGGCATATTGACTCTCCTCTAGGAGAATAACTCTAGGTAAGTAAACAATCTTAAAACGCTTTGATGTAACAGCTGTGTGGGCAATCGATGTTGAAATAGGGTTTTTTTTATTTAAGTCCCTGTAACCATATCGTTAGGAAGTTAATAAACAGCAGACCAGAATCTTTTTAATTTAATATCAAACTATTTTACGTACATAACGTTCTACAAAGGAATGGATAAAGGCATTTTTGAGATGCTCGTTTTACATCAGATAATGTTTAAAATATTGAGAGACCCGGCGTTGACTTACAAGGCCTTTATGTCGAGGAAAGTTTAGAGCATAATCTTCTTTTCATATAGAGGCGAAGAGAAAGAAAATGCTTCTACAGTTTACAAGGTTATACGAAATCTAGCCGTGGAAGGATTACGTATGACGGGCTTAGAACATTTTCACCCGAGATTTTCCGTTGCTCTCAACATCAAGTGCAAATTCTATTACATTCCCGCGAGCGTTGGATTTGGATTAAGCTCGTTTTAGGTGCAGCATCTCTTTATACGGGTATAAAGTGTCTTTTGTCAATCTTAATATTCCTATTAGAATGATTTACTTGCACATATAACCTGCAACAAACAGGAATAATGCACTTCTCATACCAGATAATCATTCGCATCGTAACAGAACAATAAATATCTTAAACTTAACGTATATTCATTGGTTCCTAATAGTAATTTGAAGACTTATATGTGTGAGGGAGATTGAACATTTCTCCGTATTTGACACAATGTCTGCGATCAGGATCAAAGGAATTCTATTAAAGGAACTTGTGTGCTGTGTCGCCAAAGCAAATCCAATATCGGTACTTTTTAAACGCTAGCAGCTGCAGCCGAACACGTTATTACTTTAGACTTAGGATTACGCTGGAATAAGCTCTCGTGTCTTTTCACTTTCCTACCTATTAGTTACAGGGTTTCTTGTTGGATTTGTAGTATTATCTGTAGTACTTAGATTGATAATTCAAAAAGCGATAATGAATTATAATTGTATAGCATTAGTCTTTAAAATAATTCCGCGCGGACGAAGTCGCGCACATCAGCTAGTATCATATAAATTCGCTTTTCTTACTTTTAGTTTTTATTCTTGGGTAACAAATATTTTGTTTATTATAATTGAAGGATAAGTGTTAGTTCACATTAGTTCGTCACAAACTTCTGATATAAAGAAACGGTTTCAAAAGAAATCGAACTATGAGATCTTTTAAACTATTTGAACACGTTCGGGGCGTCTGTTCAATTTAACACATACGGGATTACAAAGGCTCGGTTTGTTGCAAACAAATTCAACATCCGAACTCTATTCGAGCAAAAGGGAGAATAAGGTTTTCTCGATGCGATAGGGGTAATAAAGATATTTAATCAAAGTGCTAATGTCTTTTGATATTTCAATGAGGTAGATTTATTAAATCAGTTATTTAATACGAATTTCGTTCTGTTTATTTAGACTTTGTTTTTTTTAACAAGCTCGCTGCGCTTTTATTTTCGAAGAACGTGCAGCCAGTGCGCTGGAGAGTTAGGCCTCCTTGCCATCTCCTAGCGCAGTGCGTTGGAGAACTTACTATTACCAATCTACTAAATGAGCAACACCAATGACGGGAAGAGGAAGTGGATTTTCCGGAGGAGGGGACGCATAGGGAGAGGAATTATTTCCTTGCTGTGCGTCTCCTTCTCCGAAGATTAAGGGTCGGCAACGCATCTGTAATTGTAGATGTCTATGGGTAGTTATTTTACATTATTTAAGACAATAAGATTTTTCATATCTATAAGGCAGACACATTCCAAAAAAATACAAGTCATTCTATTATTTTTTTTGCATCCAGTAAAACAATTTATAAAACGCATATCTTAATGAAATGTACTATGTACTTCAAGTTTCATCTAGTAACAGTTTTAATATTTATTATGAACTAGCTGTCGTTCGACTCCGTCTCCGTGAAACTGAATTAATTGTTAATAGCCTACAGTACTACAGTTTTTCCAGACTATGTTTTCACCAAGATCCGTTAAGCCGTTTCAAAGTTACATTCAAAGATCCATCCGTCGTAACTTTTGCATTTATAATACGTGTATTAGTAAGAAGTAAGATTATAGAAAATGCGATAGTAATTCTATCTTGAATTATAAATCATGTTAGGTGTGTCATTTTTTTTTGCTTGTAAGACAATGGAAACCGGATTAAAACCCATGACTACTTTAATCAGGTGCCCGTGCCTTCAAACATAAGGCCAAAGAGATATCATACGTAGAGCGCTCCATAGTAATTTGAAGTTAAAATGCGTGCCGCGAAAGAAATTATTAAAAAAGAAAAATCTTGCCAGTATCATGAAAAAATTTCCCAAGTTTGGGATAATGTGTGTTATTTTTTTTATTTTTAAAATAAGCAATAGAATAAACTAAAACATTCTTTAAAATGTTAATTATCGTTTTTCATTATTATTATTTTATTTAAAACAATATAAATTCAACCAATTTTTAACAAAGACTATTTTTGTTTTATGGTTGTTATAATTTTTTAATTAGCGTTTTAAAATGTGTTGATTAATTATAATATTAAACTTTAGTAAAAACTATGAAATAAATATGAGGAAAGCGGTTACATTCGGTGGACTTTTTATCTCGGCAAATGTAATGTAAAGGTCAACACTACTACTACTCTCCCTACGAAAGACCTCCGGAGGTAAAAAAAATATGCCTCACTTTTAGGCTTCGAATGTTCCATCTATAGTGTAATATATCTTTGCATAAGGCTATTGGTTCAACAAAGGAATATATTGATTGTGATTGCATTACCAACGACATTTCATTGACACAAAGGAAAATCAAACTCTAATTAAATATCGGGACAAGCTGTTTCCCAATTAATTACATTATTAAACAAATGACGTCACAAAGCATACGCAGGGTGCAAGTTAATAAAGTAAAACTAAAAGAGCGTCCGCTTTTGACTATTTAAGTGGAAAATTCTTTGTGACTTGGATATTTATTTTCAATTGCATTGGAACTGATGACAAATGGACCTTAAACAATTAACATGGAAAACATAAAATACACTTTATTTGAATATTTGATGCCAATTATTAAATTGAAGTTACAATTAAATGTACGCAATTTTATGCAATTAAATTGATGACGTACACAAAGGTACATTTTTTTATCAAAAATGCAATAAGAATTTATTTTTATTAAATAAATACAAAGATTTTTTCTTATTTCTGTTACAATTAGTGAAATCATTTATCAACAGTTGCTACTTGAATCTCTCTGTTCAGTTGATCTGATCAAAATGATCAAATCAAAGCTATCAAAATATTTATATGTAGAGGATGTAAAGAACAATTTTCTTCAAACTTTTTTCACATATTTCTCGATATTAGTCAATTTGATTAATCAGTACTAATTCAACAACTAAGATAATACCAGATTTGCCACGAAAGAAAAAGTTCGCAACGTCCCGTCTATATTCATAAATGTCTTTGTTTCCAAACAAGTTTTCCGCAAAGAAGTTTTTAATAATTATAATTGCGGACAAGTGAACTGTATGAAAAATGTTTTATAAAATAATTTTCATTCAACGGTGTTGGCTTCTCAACGTCACGTCAAGAGCTTGACTGAGGGTATAAATGACATACAGACCGGTGTTAAAGCAAATTGAATTCTTTTGCTAAGAAATAAAGCTCAATTTAAGGGGTTTAGGTTTAAGGGCTTTTATATCCCATTCAACAGATTGAGCAACAAGTTGTGATTAAGAAAATGAGTGTTTAAGATGATTAGTTTATGTTATATTTTGTAGTTTTGAAGCGTTTTTATTAACTGTTTATTTTGTTATTATTAACACTCTTAAAATGTTTCAACTGATTTAATTAATTTAGAATTAACTGTTGCTCATGCCTTCGTCCGTATGGCATTAAAAAAGTAGCCTATGTTATGTCGGTTATAGCTTGCTATGTAAGAATTTAAATTGGCCTAGTAGTTTTTGAGTTATTTAAATTATTTAAATATATACAAAAATATAAATCTTTCCTCTTTATAATATTAGTATTAATTGTGATATGAAATATAAACTAATTAAACCGATGACCCAGGAAGGTTACCCAAAGTTACGAAGCGATTCTATAGCGAACGTCAAAAACTTATATAACTAATAATGACGTTCGATATCTCACACGTGACAAGCACATGACTTATCGAATGTCATTATCAGTTTCATACATTTATTTCGATTCCATCAGCGATGTCGCCAATCGAAAGATACTGTAACCTCCAGGTGTTGGTTACTTATGAATCACAAAGGAAATGTAGCTCGATTTTTTCTGATGTATACACCATGTTTATAAGTATTAATGTGAATAAAAAAATATGTAATGGGTTAATTCGTGGGCGAATGTTTAAGTATTCGTCTTTAAAATATGCATAAAGTAAAATGTAGATTGTGGATTATAAAATGTTCTTTGTATATAAAACTATGCAATATAAATTGATTGTATACGTCTAAAAATATGAATATTCTGAGGCTCGATAAGTGCTGAGCGTTGCGGCTTAATGGGATATTATAGTAGTAAATCGCGTTAGTATGAAGCAACTGATTACTGGATGCGTTCAATGTTTTTAATATATAACTTTATCTTCAATGCAATGTTGCTACGTAATAATCTCCTTTGTAATAACTACCATCTTCATCATGCCATTTTACAATCCACTAGCATACCAGCGGGGCTACCAAAAGTACCTTTATCACTGATGGAATCGACAAAAATGTATGATACTGACATTAACATTCGATAAAATCATGTGATTGTCACGTGTGACATATCGACCGACAATGTCAGTTTCATACATTTTTGACGTTCGCTATCGATTCGCTTCTTAGCGAATGTACTTCCTGGATTTAGATACTGCAAATTAATGCTTAAAAGTAATTCATATCTGATATCCATATGTATTGAATTGAGTACATAAGACAAAACCCGTCCCAGCTTCAGTTTTCTTGTTTTTTAGTATACAGTCGATCTTGGATAAGCGAGACGCGAAATTTGTCTCGCTTATAGAGGTTTCTCTCTAATCCGAGTTTCTCGCTTATGGAGGTAGCTCGTCGGGACCAGAGAATGACGCTTATCCAGATTTTACTGTACTTAATTGTACTTTTAATAATCCCTTACTAGGTATAGATGTTAGAGACTTAATTAGTCGAGAAGGGTGACTCTTTTGTAGTATCGATTTATTATTTGTAAAAGCTAACCCCCTCTGTTTATACGTTGCTAGGTTTTTTTTGTAGAATAGAGCGTGGAGGTCCCTTAGCCCTGAGGACGGGACAAAGGAAAAAAGAAAGCATTCGTTTTCCTTTTTGTTCATGCTTTTCAACTTTATTTTTCTTTATTTTTATACGAAGCCCGTTGTTTATAGTAGTATCAAGCTTAATTAGCAAGTCTTTAAACAAATGATTAATATATTTACAAATCGTCTAAATAAAACAAGTTAATTTGTAATTCAATGCGAGCGATTTGCCTGCATAGATTGCGGGAGTATAAGATTTGTCAGGGTCATACAGATAAGTATGTATTATATTGCGACCGTGACATTGTATCCTAACCTTCTTGTGATCTTATTTGACGCACACGTCGGATTAGCGAGGGCGAGGGTGAGGGACTGTCTCTATGTTAACGGGATTATTTACGCTACAATCTGTCCGGTTAAACGTTATCTAGTTAAAACCGGAATGGGGTTAAAAAGAAGAATCAACTTTTTGTATGAACATCTCAGACACAAGGAGTTGGATTAATTTTTATTTTTGTTAGAAATTAGCTGTAGGTATATACACGTGTTGCAATGCTATGTGTAAAAGTATGATATCTACACTAAGGTACTGATTTAGTAACCCTTTACTCTGAGTGCGGTACCTAGTCGCTACCGTGACAGGAACATTGTTTACTTAAAACGTATATAATTTGAAAAATAAAAAAAGCACTTACATTTATAAAGTTTTACTAATCTCAATGTTTTCTCTAGAGACAGCGACCGCAATGCGGTTTCGATGTGAACTCTTAATCGACTCAACAAAAACCAGTATAGTATTATGTACAAGAAAAAAAAATGTTTTGTAAAAACTTATTATTCATTATATTTAATTTTTAAGTAGAAACTGAATTAGCTATAGTTACTTTAATTACAGTCGAATAAGACAAAATAAGGTAAATTTAGAATAAAGAACTTTTCTTACGATTGTCTAAATTTGGTTTTATCGTTGTAAATGTATAATTTTATGTTTTTATGACTAGGGAGCTCATACTAAAAACATACGAGTATGTGATAAATGATACCGCCCAGATTGATAGAGTCTTTTCAAAAAACAAACTCGACAAAATAAGCCTATAGTTTTTCATGTTTCTAATATTCAAGCTTAACTGTCAAGACTAATTGGTGATTTGATGAAAACGATAATAACTTAATAACTAAACCATCAAAATACGGATTTAATGAAAACCACAACAGTCGTTATGCAATAGCTGGCAGTCACCGCGTTCAATCGAAACTAGATTTATTTAGATATGTGCATGAAGAGCGCGGGCGAGGGACTATGTAGTATATATCAGCGGGGCCAATCTGTGTCCGGCGCACTGCACTCAAAGCTTTGTATCAAAGGGATTTCTCATTAGCTGATATTACAGGGGGAGATTAATACCGGACAGTCTGAGTGCAGCTTGATGGAGAGCCAGTTTATAATTAGTCAAAGCCTGTCAACAGGGGGACGTCCATCATTGCACGATCCCCAAAACTGTACTTGATAGTTGCGTCAATTACTTCGATACTTTAATTATACGATATTATTTTGTAAATATGTTGTTGTTATTACATTCTATGTTTAGTTTTTTTACTCTTATATTGATTATATTTGGGTTTCACATTTGATCTAATATTTGTAGTAACGCAGTCTCAATTCTAGTTTCATTATTTTAATATTTTAATAATGAAAAATAAAAAAGGATTTAATACTCTTACATATTTAAAAAAGAACTCATAATTATAAACATTAACGGCTGAATGTTCAAATGCCACTCAAATTTAGGGGTCGCTTAAAATCTAAGTAGGGTTCAAATTTAACGAGTTAGCCGTAGAATTTGGAGTTTCCGTGTGGACATGGAAGCTATTAAATATTTGAGTGGTGTTTAGAATTCGGCCGTCAGTTACTCAATCAACTCATCCGCATTTGTTTTCAATGCACTTGATCTATACTAATAAGTTATAATGCTAAGATAAGAAGCACTTGTAAAGGGTTTACACTATATTAACAAAATACCCGATACAAGAGAATGTCGCTCCCCACGTTAAAA
Organism: Papilio dardanus tibullus; assembly: GCA_013186455.1. Lineage (NCBI taxonomy): Eukaryota > Metazoa > Arthropoda > Insecta > Lepidoptera > Papilionidae > Papilio > Papilio dardanus. The sequence goes on along the minus strand of QDHC01006681.1, from coordinate 799,379 downwards.
AATAAAAAGGGTGTGGGGAGGCACACGGCTCCGGGAATCCCGCCGTGTGCGGTGAGTGCCGACCCGCTGTTGCACTCCCCCCGAAAGACAGAACAGGACTTGGTAAAGGATAAGATAAAGAAGAGATGGAATCTTAGTCTTATTCCTTGTTACAAACACAAGAAATAACCCAACAATCAGTGGCTGGAATAAGGGCGTTGAATATGGTTTAACCATTTCAAATTTAAATGAAATTTAACTGTGTACCGTTCGCAGAATTTTCAAATGGACTTTCGTTTCTAAAGAAATTCGCTATTGAAATACACATACCAATTTGAGTGCCACTTACACTGTAACCGACCTCCACTTCCAGCCACTGTATTCACGTTGGCCGGCCAATGAATAGATCTCAATACTACGAATAGTAAATCAAATTCGTACGCCAACTCTCTGCCATATTCTGAATTGATGGCTTTTACTGTATCTACATTTATTTTTTGTCCTATACACCAATTAAAAAATCCAACTCTTTTGCAATGCTTTTGAACAACTTTTTGTTTATAGTTCAATATCGATATTTTAGTACTTCGTAGAATAACGAAATAAGGTATTGCACGATATACTATTTGTAATATTAACTACAAAACAATCTTGCAATGAAATAATGTACAATTGAATGAAGAAATCAAACGGTAACAATAAAAAAAATCAAAGAAGTGAAAACGACAGCAAAAGGAGGCCCTAGAATTACATAGCTTTGTTGAAAACGATTGAACTTTTCAAATGTAAAATCATAAAACATTTACATTTTATATTTCACAATTGAATGCAAACTTAGAATTAAAATACATTTTCTATTGAATACAAAATGAATTGCAAAGAAATTGTTTTGATTGAAGAATCATTATAAAATATATTTTCCATTCCATTGAGGAAATAGACCTCATTTTTAGAAATAATAATATACTTAAAGAACAATAACTTGAAAAATAGAAACTTTTTAAATGTAACTTTGATTGAGATAACAAAAAGATTTTTTCGACTTTATTTTGAAATTTTCTTTTCTTTCTTTTGACTTTGAAATTTATTTATATTTATTTATTGAGCAAAATACACTTATCTTGATTCAATGTAATGAATTGATCTTTAAGTGAGGTATTTAATTTTCTTTAATGCTTTTGCCTTCATAGATTAAATAAAGTAGCTGTCTGCTAAAAGCACTATCAGATTTAATACAAAGTCTTTCTTTATCCTGAACGCAGCGACCATCCTTTGACTAGGTATTTACAAATACTTAATAAAGTATTTTCAACTTAACTCAGTTACTCTTTGACTAAAGACAAGTTTTAAGTAATGTCAACCCTATGATGTTAACATAAAGTGCAAATTGCATCGCATATTTATAGTGTATATTGTTCATTCAACTATCTAAGCAACAAGTTAATTGAAACAACTTTGCAACGATGAAAGGATACAGTATGAAGTTCCATCACAATCTGTTCAGTAGTTAAGTAATTCTACGAGCATTATCATTTACAAGTTTAGGTAGGTTTCAATAATTATGACATTTTGGAATCTGTTGAGGCTATTTCGGCTATAAGTTAAACTCGTTGACACCAAGTAATTAATTTCCCCGGAGTGTTCCGGGCTTTATAATACAGTTTCAGAGCTATAATTTGCATTGCAATGAATGTAACGAACTTCGAATAAATCATTGTTATGCAACAACAAGGATGGCGATAATACACAACTTTCTAATACAATAGTTACCAGAAACATGAGTTCGGAGTATAGAGATTTCGTACTCCAGTGAGAATAAAACCTAAAAAACATATTTTATCACCTATTACTACTATTACTGAATAAGTTCTATGCATAAAAACATCAGCAAATCAATCGAAAGTTATAGGTATGTTATTATATGTATTATATGTATCCCATTGTGCCCACCGGCCCAACTGGGTCTATCGAGTCCATACGTATTTAATCCTAAAACATATCGACCCAATGGAATTTATTACGATCGACTCAACGAGTAACAAACCTCGAATTCAGATGAATTAAATTTTTATTAATAGATAGAGTGATTCATAAGGAAGGTTTTCATGTATAATACATTCACAATATAGTAGAGTAACACTGATAATTTAGAGATTTTGAATATGATGTCGTAAATTAACACATTTTAGCGCTTACTTTGCAAAACCTGCTGTATTTAGTATCAGCATTATACCGATTTGCACCCGTGCGAAGCCGGGGCTCGTCGCCAGTTTAGTATAAACAACATAAGCAACATTTAATTGTAGGACTTGAATTAATTAATTTTGCAAGCAGGAGCGGCGAGCGAATTATGCAAAATATGTCCATATCGAAATATCGAAAGCATTGCATCAAAGGCATCTCTCATTAGTTGGAATTCCGATAAAATGTTGCCTGCACAGTCATCCGGAGTCATTATAACAAAGCGTAGCTTCGTTCCTTAGTACAAAATAATATTTAATTAATATTCAAACATGAAAAATCTAGCGTATCGACAATTTAATTATCGTATCATATTTCTACGAAGCTTTATAATTAATACAAATATATTAATTTCATTATAAATAATTGAAAAATATTTTCTAATAAAAGCTTCCAAGCATGTGAAGATCAATATTACTATAACTGGAAGCAAATCTAACAGAATTAGTTAATATCTCGCTAACTGTATGACTTCATTATACCATCAAAAGGAGGAATCTCTCGTTATTTTTATTTTATTAATTAAATTCAATCTTAAATATGTCTTTATTTATAAGTAACGTTACGCTTAATAAACGGAAATATTAATAAATTGAACTAATTTTTGATACTATAACTAATTTTAAAACTTGACTAGCTGTTGCCTGCGATTCGGACCGCGCTAAATTAAAAAAATACCCAGTAAAGAAGCCTGATAAAAGTGTTTTCTTCCAGACGTTGTGCACAATATCATCGAGATACCGTATTCTTAAATATCCGCCCATCCAAAACTTTAGCATTTACAATATTAGTAAGAAGTAAGACTAGTAAGGTTGATAATATTATAAAAACAAAATATAATTATTGTATGTTATAATTATTATTGTACCCTATTGATACATCACCTAACTGACCTAACCTTTTTTTTAACTTCAGGATATGCGTTTATGCACCCCTACGCCGGGCGGTGCAATGGCGTAGGGAGTGTGGGACTCGCTGGCCACAGAAGGTGACATGAATACCCACTAAAACCTGACAGCCCTCGATCTACTTGACTGGGCCGCGGGTACACTCTCGCAATCCTTCACGACCCAGCGCTGTCCGCCTGGGCGGGCCCAACACCAGGGGGAGACATCGTTCCCCTGACTTCTAACCAAACATGTTATCCTATACCAATTAGTGCTTAAATTAGAATTGAACGAAACCGAATATCGGTTACTCCGATTATACTACAAGTGAAATCATATATTATCTCATTCCAATTAGTGCTTAAATGAATACTGGATGAAATCGGATACTAGTTACACTGTTTATAATTGCATGATTGATAAGTTAACACTAAAGATACGGTATAAGGTCGCATTTCGTACTTGCTCGGAATAAAGCGAAATGTCCTGTGATAGTATAGGTCTACAAGGATATTATGGCACTCGGAAAATACGTGAACTAACAATGTCATCTTGACAGCGTCACATTTTAACCAATCAGGGAAAGGCCCGCGATAATGTTGCCATTTTTATAAATTTCGGAAAAAACGCGTGCTATGTAATTTAATTTGCTTTTATTAGGATCTCACGTATGATTATGTTTATATGCGATTATTCGAGCCGAACATAATTATATTAAGAAATATGATTTTGCCTTGTGTTTTCATGTATAAACTTAAGGTTTTATAAATTTGTGTGTAGAGGGCACTTACGTAATAAGTAGAAAACTTCGAAGAAACTAGTTGCTTGCTTTTTATGCTTATGTTTCAATTATGCTATTATTTTCCAATCGCTTGTCGATGTATTGTAATAGTATAAATGAAAAATGCGTGTTTGTGCAGGACGCTTTGTTATTTTTTATGACTATAAAGATTCTATGGTATAAAAATTCCTTGAGAGTATGTAAATGATAGCTTGAATTATCTAGAATAAATAGGAATCTGTAAGCTGCAGGGAATTAGTTAGAGAAATAATCCGTTTGGTGGGCGTGGTGGGCATTGTTAGTAGAATCAATTGTTCTACCTGCACAGATACACGATGTCTGCATCAATAACTACTGTAATTAGCGTACTCGTAGGTACTCAAAGATGCTTCAATTTATAATTGCGATGTATTTATTCTCATCTATACTAATGTTATAAAGCGAGAAACTTTGTATTTTAATATTTTTGTTTGTATTGAAATAAGTCAAGAACTACTTGGCCGATATCAAAAATTCTTTCACCATCAGAAAGCTACATTATCCCCGAGTAACATAGGCTATATTGTTTAATTTCACGCGGACGAAGTCGCACACAACAGCAAGTAATTAATATTTACAAAAGTGGTCAACTCTATCCCTGTCAACTTGACAAAAAAGAACTTGTATATACATAAACAAATTGTTTTCTCAAATCAGCTTTTGTTTTAAATCTATTGTTCGTATGTATAATTTGTTCGCAAGATTTTGCAAATATTAGTTTATTATTAAGGAAATAGATGAATATAGAATTAGTAAGATTTTGTCTTAAAGAAGATGATGAAAATATCGCTGTATCGTATAATATAATTAAACTAGCAACAGTGAAATGGGTCATCTCAAACATAGATATTTTTAAAATAAATCACGGTCTGATTAAATTGTAATTAGAATTTACGTCACAGCACTTAAGAGTATTAAAGTATTAGTTATCTTCATGTTATATACTTTTTTACTATAATTTTAAGTAAAGTCGAGTTGTGTTTTTTTAATTTTTAAATAAGCGGTATGACAATATTTCTTTGAAGTGGAAGCCCGACCCCGCTAACGAGCTGTCAAGTCGATTCATATATAAACTAGCGTGACATCATTATAATCACTGATACAAGAATCAAGTTTGGGAATCTCTGGCATAGAAGGTGTCACGTAGCTACACAAATTAGTAGTCCGCGTAGAGGTCTACATACCGCTACACAATTCCGTAGCACACGTAGTTCTCTTTGTCTACAATTTGAATAGGAGCAGATGTAACAATTACGGAGGTGGTCAATAGTTTCGAGACGTCCTATGTCCAATTAGTATTGGGTATAAATGAATTATACGGACGTATTTGATCTCTGTTTGTATGACGATGTTTGGATTTAGTAGTAGACGCTAGACGCGAACGACAAAGCTTTGGGTACCGTGCCAATCAATATGTACTCGCAGTATTATGTAGTAACAACAATGTTTACCAGAGAATTTAGATACGACGCCTGAAATCTTGTACCACCCTTCGTAGTATAAATTTCGAAGGACGTGTTATATTTGATATTATATGTGCGCTTCAAACTAGTGTGTTAATGTTGAAGACATTTGAAATACGTGCTGGAAAACTATAGTTATTATTTGTAAGCAGAAATCGTTCCCTCAAAATCAAAAAAATTAAACAATTAATTTAGTCATAGTCTAAAATAAAGCTCAGTAAGTATTAATCAAAGGAAAATATTATTGTGCTAGCAAAAGGAATTAACTTTCTTTCTTATAAGTATATTATTTTAAGCAGAAACTCTAGAATAACTAAGATTCCTAATACGTTTTAAACTATATACCGACATAATTATTGTTTCCATAAAGGAAATAAGTAGGTTAAATATTAAAGTTAATTGGTGCGCATTCTAAAGAAAAAACTGCGGCTTTTTAATACATACCTTTGAATTTAAATATAGTAGGTAGGTATAAAATTAAGCCACATTAATTAATTAACTTGCTTTAATTTGTATATTTTAATTTTAATTTAATGTCGTAATTTTTATTGCAATTTAACGAAAAATCTCTTAATTAAGTTTTCGGGTGCAGTTCCTACTTATAAACAACTAACTGTTGTACGCGACTACGTCCTGGAATTGAATAATATAACTTATTTTACACGGAGATAATGTAGCTTTCTAATGGTGAAAGAATTTTTGAAATCGGCCCAGTAGTTCTTGAGTTATTTCAATACATACAAAAAATTAAAAATAATTTTTTTCTCTCTTTATAGGTTAGTATAGAATCAATTTATTTCAGCTACAATGAGGTTATCATCCGTCAAACCTTTTTTCCCAATATTTAAAATTCTTTGTTTGAAAGGTAAAGTAAGAGCTTCGACCTGCACATGGAATATTTGCGACAAAACTTTAAATTTGATATAAACATTTTTCCATATAAATTTTTAGAATTTGAAAGTTTCAAAACGAAAGCTTAAGCAAACACGAACATCGACAGAAATACATTCCAAATGTCGTTTCTCAAGTTATTTTCAGTTAGCTTAACAAGGGACAACAAATAACAAGTTTGAAATACATTTTATCGATTTAAAAATAAAAAAAAAATAACATTTTCAACGGCATAAATAACTACAAAATGATATTTTTCCCGTAAAACATCCTAGAGTTTCATAAAAAAAATGAATACTTCTTGGTCTTTATCTGGACGTATATCGCGATGAAAAGACTACGACTAAATAAAATACTCTAGAATCTGACGGAAGATGTAGTCATAGTCTTTAAAAATGTATGGAACGGAAATTTAGATTTTTTTCTGAGAAATACTCAGTTCAGAGCAGTTTACGTCTTCAACGATTTAGAAGAATTCAGGAAATGGCGAACTCTTAGTTGACGTGTTCGTTTCGTCGAATATTTGTACAGTAAAATGTTTAACATGTAACTATAAAAATAAATTATTAACTATTTTATTTTAGAGCATCGGTGGCTCAGGGGTTTAGCTCTTAACTTGCAATGTTCAGGTCCCGAGTTCGAATCCCGCCATGTACCAATGTGTTTTTCGATTTTCATATGTACATATTTACCGACGCTCTTAGGTGAAGGAAAACGTCGTGATATAAACTGCACATATCGGCGAAGAAATTCAAAGATATGTGTATTCACGCAAAATACGTCCTAATCGTGGAGTTGCGGAAAATGGAGCCCATCATGGGTCGAGACCTTTAACCTTTTTAAACTATATAAATAAAAAACACTGCTTGTATTTAAGTCCTAGCGTTTCTAAAATACTGATATTTTTAATGAAAGTTTCTACCCTAACAATGTTGAAAAAATGAAAAATATTTTATTATTCATATTTTTTTGTTTCTACTAAGAATATTTTTTACTTTGACTTTGTTGTCACAAAGATACATTAGACCACGATTGTATTAATTGTATACTATATTGTTCTTATCTTTATTTAAAATAATATAAATCCCAAAGAGCGATGTAATTGCCTTTATTGCATAATCATTGTGTGAGCGCGTCGACGGACAAAAGAAAGTCAAAGTCACCGAAGGACAAACATCGATTGCGTAACCGGAGCGCCTTACTCCATACGATATTTACCTAATAGTTATAAAGGATATAAGAAAAAATATCACTATCAAAACTTATAATATTTCTTTTTCCAATTTTCACTTATATCAGTTAACTAAAGTACTTTTCGATTCGTGATATCGCCGATGGATTTGAAAAAGTGTATGAAACTGACATTGATATTCGATAAGATATGCGTTACGTGTAAGATATCGAACGTCATTGTCAGTTTCATATATTTTAGACGTTCGCTAAAGAATCGTTTCGTAGAAAATGTACAATACTTTGGGTAAGCCCCAGGAATCTCTTATTTTTCCGCACACGATACAGAATCCCTTAGGGTAGGTTCCGAGCCCCTCGGTGGGGAAGTATAGAGCTGGTGATGATGATGATGATGATACAGAATGTAATTATCAAATTAATTTGCTATTAAACTTGTAATTGGAATTCAAATAATCTGTCTTTCACTAACAAAATAAATTCTAACTAAAATATAAAATAACAGTTTGTCAAAAAACGATTTTTAGAGTTGATAATAAAAATACTGAACAACACTCTGGTACAGTCGGTATTGCTGAATGTTGCGATGAAAAAATGTCGTTTTTGTACACTAATTGCCGGCAATTCGTTTCAGATACAATGATATATTCATTCAAGTGCCTGTAAATTCCCAATTTCGAATAAACATAAAAGGAGAAAATACTTTAAACACATACCCCCTTATTTCGAAAAAATGTATAAAATACTGCGATAAACGAGGACCAATCAGTCGTCGATTATACGATAATGGTACACTCGGAACTAGATAAGATAGACCAGGGGTCTCATTGGACCAAATTATGGATCATAAGAAGTACCAGGAACAAGGATGTTCTGTATTTAGGAATACATTTTTAGAAGTTACCAGTACCAAACGTAGAAAGTACAACAGTAAGACGGCGATTCTCGTTTCGGACTAAATCGGAATAAAATAAATACTTAGTACCGTGAGCAAGATATCAAGGGATATAAAATTTTTAATTAGTGTAAAATAAAAACGATATTCAAGGATCTTATTTTAAAATGTAAATATAAAAGAATGTAAAACGGATTAGCTATTTAATAACGGATTGTTCGTCGTATATAGAATATCCTGCGGAACGAATGCGGGTAATTTCTACCAAAGCCGAAACTTATAGTCAGGCAAGTTGCCAAACATTTTCGAATAACTATAATATCGCATCTTAGTGCAAACGTAAAACACGTGATTGGATTCGTCAATCATCAAACTTAAGGATTAAACGTGTGGTTCCACTGTCGAAACATATGTAGTATAATATAACTAGCGACCCGCCCCGGTTTCGCACGGGTGCAAAACTGATACTAAACTACAGAAAAACTGTGTACATTGTATATAACAGCTATACTAACAATAATTGAACCCGTGCGAAGCCGGGGCGGGTTGCTAGTTATATGTATATAAACCTTCCTTATGAATCACTCTACCTATTAAAAAAAACCGCATCAAAATCCGTTGCGTAATTTTAAAGATTCAAGCATATATAGGGACAAATATAAAAAAGCGGTATTGTTTTATACTATGTAAGGATAAGGATAAATATATTCGAGTAACAACAAGAATGAGAGATACAATAATAAGTTTTCAATAAATTGACAGTAAAACAATAGAAACCTATCACAAAGTTTTTCGTACATCACTCACAGAACAGTTACAAGGGAATTAAAAAATAATTTTCCTTTTTCTCTGACGCAAATACAAAAATTTCTAAGAAAACGTTTTGATAAAATATATTACGTCCTTTAAAAGTCAGACTAATTTTATATCCTTCTCTTAAGTTAAAATATACAAGGAAAACATTATATGCTCATTCTGTATTCATAATCGATAAGCACATTTTCTTGTCATGTCTCTTTTATTCGGAATTGTAAGAACAACTTTTTTAATCCTATTTAAAAGCGTCCAAGCGAAATGAAAGTACAATGAAAAAAAAAATAACACAAAATGTGACTTGTATAGAACCACTTAGTGTTTTTTTGTTTAATAAATTAATAGATCAATTGTATTTGGTGACATTATCGTTCCTTATTATAAAACCGGCTACAGACGTTCAGTTTTTTAACTGTACAGGTTTACTAAGAACTGCACAGTCGAACTATGCAGTTCTCAGTTACGTCTACTCACGTAATTTTTAACTGTACAATTAAAATTGTAAAGTTAGAACTGAGCGTCTGTAGCACAATTTAAAACGCGATTTAATTGCACATAGCAAAATAAAAATATTCAATAATAATATCGGACAATCCCAAGAAGCGCTTCAGCGAAGATAAGATTCTTTTCACCAATAGATGAGCACATCTTGCGTGCATCTCCTCTTTGAAGTAGAAAATTAATTTTGTCAACAGTTATAAGGATACAGCTTAAGATTGCTAGCAATCTCTCGTACTCAAAGACTTACTTTTAAACTAATTTTGTACCGTCTCCTGCATCAATGCTTGGATTAAGTCTTTTGAAAAAGATTCTTCATCAATTTTCCAACATGGTATTACCTATCAAAAATATTTCTTATTTAGTTTCAGAAAATGCAGACTGTTGGGCAGATTAATATTATAGCTGTTGCTAGCAACTTTTAACCTATAATTAAAAAACCTTACTCCGGTATAGATAAATTACGTTTTATTAAAATTCCTGTTGAAATTAGTTATGCAGTTTCTGAGACATCCTGGGACAAACTGGTACTTGCGTACGAGTACCTACAGATACTCCTGCTAATATTAGTTTCCGCTTACTGTATATCACCCTAAAAAAATGTTAAATACTTTTTTGTACACACTTGACACTTGTGTCTTTAGTTTAGGATAGTTTATTTCTTTTTTCCTTAAGTCTCCTTTATAAATAGAGCAGGTAGAATTTATCTGTTAAAATTACAAGATGCAAGAATAATACTAGTTCGCTTTATAGTACAGTGTATAGAATTCATATCAATTGTAGTACAAATATTATAATATACTAAGATTTTCCAGATCTCATATTTTCCGATCCGTTTACTTCAAGTTGATGGAAGTATAGGGAACGATTTCTACGAGCTCTTCCGTTCATCTTCAAACTAGATTTACTCGGATCCAATAACTTCCTAATGCATTGATAAATTCAACTATAAAAGATGATCTGTAATATCCTATATTATTAAATTCATAACAATCTTATGGAAAATGCCATTTACTATAACACTACTATAACATAAGTTACCATATACTTTTTATAAAAACATAGAACCCACAAAAAGTTATATGAAACAATTCTATATTATACGACTGTTTAGGCCAAAAACGGTTGATTTGGGTAATGGTATTTTTCGATAATCACAAAATTTTACAAGAGAGCAAAATTTTACTTATCACGTGTGCATCCAGTAGCCAGTCGAATTTCTCATGACTTTTTTGCCCCCCGCGCGCCGTACCGCCCCGCTCCTACGTTACCAGCATATCCAGGCGCGCAATATTAATAAATATAATTGCCGTTATTTTTACCGTAATTATTTCGTCAGACGTAGTTGTGAAATAAAATTATTAAGATTATTACTCAATAATATGAAAATCATACTTACAATCAAAGTATCACAGCATCTAATGAGACATAAGTACGCTTTGTAAAGAAAATATCTTCTATCTGCCTTCTTAGAAAGGCGTATTTATAAAAATATACAGACGATGTTATTTTTTCTTATAAAAGTCATATAAGATTCCTATTATAAATGTTCTAGAGCTCTTATAATAAAAAATAGATGTTACAAAAATATTTCTTTGAAGTGGATGCTTGCGAAGGATGAAAGCAATTTCGCAGCGTATAATAGTCACAAGTACTACAAGCATAAGAATTTTAAAATAGGGCTCAACTAGCTCTACTCGCAATAAGCGTTTTACATCTGACTTTCAACATGTTTAAGCATAGTTGTTGTTCGCAACTTCGTACCCTTGGAATTAAAAAATATAGCATACGTTAGTTGGAGATCATAAAGCTTTCTAATAGTGAAAGATTATTTGTTTTTTCAATCGATACAAAAATATTAATCTTTCCTTTTATAATATTAGTATAGATTACCACATTATACATATAGGTAGAATTATTTTTAGTTTGACTAGTACCGTGTTGTTCTTATATAAATTGTTAGTTTTTTATTAACCTAACACAATTATTTTTCCTTAAAAGACTTGTAATTTATATTATCAATAAATTATTTGTATTTGTATTTGTTACATGTATTAAATAAGTTGACAACAAAATGATCGCTGTTAAATTTTGCTGTCAATAAATGCTCTTTCCATGCTTCCCGGTAACAACACCGAGTGCGTTAATTTTGTGTTTTATAAAAGAAGCTTCGCTGTCACACTACTGTTGAGCATTACAAGAACTACCGACGTCCATCAGTTGCGTAACAGCCATACTCCCTTAAACAATATGTGTTCTGCAATTCGTTGGCAACTCCTCGGATAACAGAATAGACGACTGACCGCCGAGCCCAAGTCGGTCAATGCTCATTATGGACGTCTCAGCGTTAATACACTAAGATAGTGGTAATATGAACGTTGTACGACTGTGGTTGCGGCAGTCAGACTAAATTTCTTCTGTTTGCTTCCTGGAATATGTAATATACTTTATTATGCATTTTTGAAAGCTTATATTTATGAGTATATATCAATTGTTAACAGCGTATTGTATCTGCTACATAAATGAATATCATAAAAAAAACAGATAATGTTGTTTACATATTATTTACATAACACATTTTTATAAATATCCCTTTAAAATCATGGTTAATATGAGAGGGCAAGGTTTACTTGCTATTGTCGTTTTTTATGAATACAAAGCACGGAAAGTATTTTACAAGCCACAATATTAGTATGTGCGTTCACGCAATCTGATGTATTTTTTTTTTTTTTTATATTATAAAGTGGCAAACGAGCAAGCGGCCACCGAAACGACCGCTGCCCATAGACATCTGCAATTTCAGATGCGCTGCCTACCCTTAATCTTCGGAGGAGGAGACGCACAGCAAGAGGATAATTCCACTCCCTATGCGTCCCCTCCCCCGGAAAAATCCATTTCCTCTTCCCAACACTTTCTTATATGAAAAGGACAGGAAGGGAAAATGGATTAAAATTGGGCCTCCGGCACCACACTCCTCAGACGAAACACGGAATTGCTTCCATTTCACGCCTGTTTTCTGTGTGGTCGTGGTATTTCACCGGGCGAGCCGGCCAATTCGTGCGAAGATGTTAAAGCGGGCTCTACCACTGTTGAAATATATAATATACCACTGTATTGATAGCAATAGACAAATAACAATTAAGTTTTTTTAGTTTTTTTAATTTGATATGTATCGGCAATAGTTAAGATTATAAGTTTTTTCAACGCGCGCTAAAAAACGTTAAAATAGAACAAATGCATTTCCATTATCAGTTCTGACGGCAGCATTTTTAACGACATTAATTTTTATCACTCAGCTTTGAAATTAGAGCGCTGCATGAAGGAAACAAAACGTCATTTTACAGCTATTGTAATCCACGAGGGCGTCAAAATAGCGCCAATCTTAAAAATACGTCCGTGTGAATGGAAGCTTAATGTAAATTGTAAATAAAGCGTTTTATTACTTCTATAACTTTAGTAAGCGTAACAACACATTATCGGTCCATTAATAATGCAGAAAGTTTTTCTTGTCGTATATATGTTCAAGTGCAGTTAGTAATATACACTAAGTAATCAGCAAAGATAAGTGATTTGTGGTAAAAACAAATTACTTAAATTCGTCAATTACCTAGAGTACATTATAAAGCCAGGCAGCTGTCTTCTCTTGTGCAAAACAATTCTTGCGTTTCCTTCTTCACATAGAATGTTCTCGAAGCAGAATGCCTCAACATTTGTATATGACTACGGATACTATATCAATCTTGAAATTATGTATAGCAAATGTAACATAAGACATGTGTTAGGACAGAAATTATCAAAATCAACTGACATCCAATACAACATAGTGTTAATAAGTACTAATGTTAGACTTTAGAAAAACACCATAAAAGTCTACGTTATAAAATCCTAAACTATTTAAATCCTACATTTAATGCAAACAATTTTATATATATCATTAAATATTCGTTTGTTTAAACATTTTATAATGGAAAACAATATTATTTACAAAAAGTAAAGATGTGTATTTTTGTATGTGTTGAAATAAATCAAAAACTATGCCGATTCCCATAATTTTTTCTCCGATACAAAGCTACATGATCCCCGAGTAATACATGCTATACTTTTAAATTCCATGCGGACGAAGTCACGAACAAGAGCAAAGTTAAAAAGAAAAGAGTTCAGGCTTATTTTTCAGTTTTGTTAATAAAATTTTGTTATACACAAAGAAGCCTATATATCTCTATATAACTTGTAAAGGGTTTACATAAAATGTTTTATAAGAGACACATTATTTGTACACAAATATTGTATTTTACATAATGTGTTTACCAATACAAGAGCGTAGCTCTCCCATAGGAGAGGCGCACTGCTCCGTCCTTCGCAGTGTGCGGTGAGCGCCCCCACAATAATGCGCTCCCCCCAAATGCATTCAAATTCTTCTGGTCAATTCACTCACTATATGTATATCTCACTTACAAGAGCGTCGATGACGCAGTTCTTCAGCACGTTACCGGAACTAACCATAATCTACAGATCTTGCTTTGATTCTCGCGATGTAACGATGTTTATCGAATTTCAAATGTACATTCACCCGATGCTTTTACTGTGCAAGAAAGCATCGCAAAGCTGCTCAAATCTGTGAAGAAATTCAAAGATATGTGCGAAGTCAATCAACTCGTACTGGATCAGCCTGGATTAACGCCTAGTTACCCCTAAGATAGGATACATACACAGAGCAGGCTCCGCACCAATCGTATATGCCATCACCAAATCGTGACTACCGTGTATAGATGAAAATTTTCCCAAGTGGTCAAACAGTAATAATCACAAGAAATACAAGACTTTACCTAATATTTGTGGTTGAAAGCTACTACTTGAACTGAGGAATATAGTTTAATCGGAGTTAAATTGACAGAGCAAAGACATCCATTAGAATTAACCACAACTGAAACTTGAAACTCCTAACTTCAAGTAACAGGAAACTAATATTGTAACATAAATGTTTCGCTTGCTCACTTTCGACTGCTGGACATTATGAATCGTGTTAGTGGTACAGAAGCGACCAACTCCTAACTCAGTTAATTATTTTACATTGAGACTCGAATCTAAGGTATCTGATGCAACTATATTTAGGTAGTTACTTATTGTTTCGTTCAACGTTACTCTTGCGAATGGATTTTGTATGTATTCGTGTATAAAATAAGTTGCTATAACGAAATGCTTCGTTATGTCTTCATAATACTCCACCTAGGCAAGCATTGACGGTATATTCATCCTTTGCAATCTTTTCTTTTATAAAAATTGCATAGCATGTTTGTATTTGGATATAACAGTTTATTATATAAACCTACTTCATATAGCAGACTTTTGACGGATTTATTATGGCAACACACAGTTAAGAGTAGAGAATATCGATAAAGAACAACTCCAGGAAATTAGGAATCATATGTATGACAACTTCAATAAACTAATTTTGATAATTAACTTATCGACTTTTGGATATCTGGACTATCTTACTAGTATACTTTTCAAAGTTTAGTTGGATGAGTGTTTGTTTACACTGATCTCGATCTTTGGCAAAGAACATAGTACAAGTTGGATTATTGTCGCTCAATATTATTGTAAATATTACATAGTTTAAAGAAACTTTAGTTCAGTCGTTGAACTTCTGAGTAACAGTCTTAAGTTGTTTTCGTTACTTAGCGCTAAGTTTGTTTGCATCTTAGGATATAGTTTAACCAAAACGTGCTCATCTCTATAATTTAATTAATTATGTTCACTTACTTGGAACATATTAAAGTTGTTTTAGTTTTATTGATGTTTTACCGTACCGTAATTTCTTAATAGTTATCTAGGTGCTTACTGTGTTCATGTAGACTTATATTAAAATGATTACGGTGTACATTAGTACTCAATTAAAATTACTATTCACAAGTTATTGGTAACTAACTGTTCCAATTTATCTTAACTAAAATGTGTCGACAGATATTAAAAATATAATTGTTAAATATGAAAAAATTACATCTTAAAATCCAAAAGATCATGTAATTTTTAACATATTTTGATATGTTAATTTTAGTCATATTTTAGCATTTTAATTTATATACTGTCCTTGGACCTAATGATTATACAGTTTTTGTCATCGAACAACCTTCTGCTTTTACGTAACCAAGAATGTTGGTTAGCGCTGTAATTCAGTCAACTTTAATAATTGTGATTTGAGTTGCGAGCAACTTTATAAATATGTGAAATAAGAAAATGGAAAATAAAAGGATTTTAGAATATTGGATAAAAGAATTCTAGTATATACTAGAATTTAGTAAGAGATAGTATTCCGTGAGTTAAAATCGTAGTATTTATTAATCTAAAAAAACTACGAGTGCATACCTATGTAAAAATATTATAAAAGTAATTAACACTTAGTACATAAGCTAGAATAAATAGTAGTATATTATATAGAATCCACTGTTGACTACTAAGTAGTGAATTTTTACTACTTAAAATTAAAATTTTATTATATTAGTAATTTCTATAACTGCCCGAACACAATTGTATTGAAGTGACGACAACATATCTACCCTTTCGCATGCTACTGTTGACCTTGTGAATTTAACACGAACCTCACGAACGCTCTACGATATGGATCACGGAATTCTAAACGGAACCTGTTTCCTTATCACGTACGTCTCAAGGCCTATAATTCAGTATCGAAATGCGTAATTTTTTTACAATTATGTAACACTTAAAATAGTATACGAGACTTAACAAATCTTTTTTTAGTTTACGAGTATGTTTCATGATGAATACAAAGTTAAATTAAATTTACATACTAAAAATGTTTGACACAGATTACGTAAGATGAGAGATAAGTATTGCGATCTTCAAATAATACCGAGGTCGTGTATTCTGAACGACAAAACCCAGTAAATTCAGAGTATAACATTAAAATAATAAAATAACACATAATAACTTAATTTAATACTTAATACAGTCAAATCTAGATAAGGGGGAACCTCTATATGCGAGGATTATTCTCTGGTCCCACCGACAAACCTGATTAGAGAGAAACCTCTATAAGCAAGACAAATATTGCGGTCCCTTGGACAGTCGCTTTCCAGTTTCGACAGTATTTATGTTTCTATCTCTATGCGTTTATAAACTGTTACTTATTTTCATTTCATTCGTAATTTCATATTACGTACCGCCTGGGAAAAACATTATTTGAAAAGAGTAATAAAATATGCTCGCAGTTTATAATTTCTAATAAAGTCGGAAGCGTTTCTAACTTAATATTTTAAACGTTAACTCGATTATTATGCTGAGCACCTTGATCAAATTTGTCTCACCAACGGAGCGACGCGGTAGTGTAATACGTTTATGTGAGTGGCGTAGCGGCCAGCGGAAAACTATTACACCTTGATGAAGTTATAACTAGAATGTGCTAACAGGATAAATACCGTCGAAATTCTATTACCTATATTTTGTAGGAAATAATGACGGTATGCGTAA
Source organism: Papilio dardanus tibullus (assembly GCA_013186455.1). NCBI lineage: Eukaryota > Metazoa > Arthropoda > Insecta > Lepidoptera > Papilionidae > Papilio > Papilio dardanus. The sequence goes on along the minus strand of QDHC01006681.1, from coordinate 782,216 downwards.
ACATGATTCAATATTACACAGAATAGTGCACGTAGAATATAATTCAGCTGGTTGCTACGAATTCGAGTCTAAATGTTGCAACAGCAATAACTGATGTTGGATTTCGATTCAATTCGCATACCGTAGCACTGGCCGGCTACGAGCTACGCCAACTATTCACAAGATGTCTACGACACTTGAATTGTGTACACAGTTAACCTTTTTGTATGTTTAATGGATTAATCTTTTAATGCTTTTAATAGACTAATAAAAAGGCTATAATTCGTTAACAGATATTATTAAGCTTAGGCATATTTTCTATTTCATTAAGGATAAAACACCGAAAAACTAAAAATAATTACGATGTCCACTTTTTTTTTACCTTAATTAGGTACGTCAAAGCCATTTTCTATTTAAGAAAAATAAAATAAAACCAGTGCCTTGAATGGAATCAAATAATCGCCAGCAGTAATATTTCCAAACAATATAAGTAGAAATCTGTACGTTATGAAAGAATTAAAAAAATCATGTGAAAAGGCTAACTAATGCTACATTTTAAAATAGCGTTCGCTTTGCTACAGTATTTGGTAATAATTTTTTAACAATGTTCGGTGCTTAGACTATTAATATATTAAGACCGCTGGCCAGCGTGTCACCGAAAGGGACAAAATATGTATTTCACTGCCACTTTTACACCCGAAAACACTACAACGCACCATGCTTATGTGAAGTGACATTGCACTCACAATTGACATTCACATTTTGTGTACAATAAGAATTGTTTTTATATTAAAAAATGGTAATAAAACGCTGACAAAAAAGCATTTTTGTCATTGTAAAGTGCTGCTGTATAAAAAACCGGCACGCGGGGTGAAACAGAATGTATTCTATCTCGCTCTTTTACAAGACATGGAAATAAGTCCTTCTTTTTCTTGTGTGAATGAGACAAATATATCCAGCGGTCTAAGTTTTCTCTGTCTACGGTTTGATGTCATCAAACAAGGTAAAGCTTATAAGTTAGATTATACTCGAAGTTCTACGAATTTTCATATAACCAACAAGTTAGCTGGTTGTTTAGTGATATAAAATCTCTAAATCAGAGAAAATAGATCCTTTTAGTACATTTGAATTTAACATTTCGTTTTATATTTAAAAAAAATATATTCGACTTTTTTACAAATAAAAATTGGTTATATAAAGTTATCCATTTTAGTAGAAGATATAGGTAATAATAATAAACTCTGTAACTTATTTTTTATAATAAATTATCAAAATATGAAGATTATTTCAAACGAAAGTAGATTTTAAAGAGATATCTAAAATATTTATAGTGCGGTTAAATTAAATTAAGAGAATCAGCAGTATAGTTATTATTAATTTCTCAAATGTTTCTACAGTACAAACAGTTGATTACAAATAAAAAAAAACAATATAATATTTTACATAATGACATGGACATGGTTTCAGAAGTGACACTTCAGCAATACATTTGTGATAAAGTGTTAAAAATATCAATAAAATTGTGTTTTCTTGGTACAATCATAAACAAAAGCCAATGCATTATAAATTAACAAAATATCCGCATTGATAAAGAAATAAGCGAATATTTAAACAGCTTAAGTTCTTTTATTCACTTATTTTTTCAATCAAAATACACACATTTTTTAAATATATTGAAGCATTTTAATTTACATTTGCGATTTGTATTTTATTGAAAGCCCAAAATGTTTACTTTATTGTATGACATAAGTGATGATCTCTTATTAAATGTAACACTAAAGGTCCAGATTAACTATATTTTACGACTCTGAGTAGTTAATGTGCAACAATCAAGTTGACTGAAAATACACGTCGCAAATGTATTATCAGATTAGTGTAGCAAGAAGCAATGATAAAACAAATGGCAATCAGCTTGAAAACGATTTTTAAAGCTCAGTATTAAAGTATGGAATATAGTCATAATTTTCACTTAATGTCCAATTAATACTGAACTTGAAAAAATAATTACAATGTGTTAGTAAAAAATACTCATTTTATAATCAAAGCAAGTATATTTTTGGTGCTGACGGGTATGGCGTACGTCAACAACTTACCAATTGTAAGTATTAAATTATAAATAATGTAAATATGAAAGGACGGATGGAAGGATGTAGATCAGGATTAAATTTAGAACAGAGATAGGTCAACATGGAATAGCGCACAGGCTGATTAAGATTTATTTTTAATTCCACGCGGACGAAGTCGCGGTTGCCAGTATTGCATAAATGTAGAGCAGAAGTTAATAAGTAAAACAATACAGTACAACAGTAATTAGTTTGGATAAACTTTATAAGTTTGAAGAGTTGTTGGAAACCGAGGTTAAGATGGAAACAACAGCATTATCTTATTTTTCTACATATACCTATTCTGTCTTTCATACCCTTTGCTACTGATTATTTCATTCTTGAAAATTAAACATGTTGCTCGAAAAGTATGACTGTTTATGAAATTGAACAACACTTTGTAGCTTCTAGGGTTAAAATCTTAGACTCGTAAAATATCAAGATTATTTTAAAAAGCAAAACAAATAATAAAATTGTAGAATTACTGAAGTAGAGATTGATAAAAGGGAGAGAAGCTTTGATAATAGACAATAATGTATACTTTTTTAAGAATACTTTAATAAATTTTAAGCGAGTTGGTATTTAATTAAGTGTATGCAATAATAAAATGAGTAGTTTTTTGTTATTATAAAATAATATACATTTGAGTGCGAACGATGGTAGATGATGCAGTGGCGATGACAAAGGTGTGTTTGCTACTATTAGAAAAGGTCATTTTTTTACACATGACACCTTTCCTATAGTAACAGCCACGTCCTTTGTAGTCTGTTGTCATCTGTATATAATTATGTTTATAGAACACAGTAACATGTATTAATACAATATTTATTACCGTGAGGATGATGTTGATATTATATTTTATATTTTTATACCAAATTGTATAAATTAATAATCAAAGTTGATTATTATTTCTGCAGTGTTAACTCACTGTCTGCCATTCTCACGATAATACTTCAATTGTCATAATATTTAAAATAATATCGTGTTAAAAATAGATTAAAACGCCAAACCAGTTATATGATTTGTTTCAATGATATGTAAAAAGCTTATAAAGTGCATTAAAGGAAAAAATATGTGACAAAATAATATAAAAAGCGTTTGTTTCTTTCGCGTATGCAGAGAACGCTGGCAGATAATAAACAAATATTTCGCAATGAATAAAAAGTGACAAAAAAATGAGCGCAGCAATTGTTCCATTTCTGAACTCTATACTAATATTATAAAGAGACAAACTTAGTATTTTTGTTTGTATTGAAATAACTCAAGAACTACTGGACCGATTTCAAAAATTATTTCACCATTAGAAAGCTATATTATCCCCGAGTAACATAGGTTATATTATTTAATTCCATGCGGACGAAGTCGCGCACAACAGCTAGTTAGTAAATAACACAGTCGATTGTAAATTATTGTTTAGATAAAAATACAGCTACTAAATAGGTATAGCATAGTTCATTGCTATTTGATTTTTTCTTGTAAAGATTTCTTTAAACTTGTGAACAATTCCTAAAACTCCTGACTTTGAAACATATGTATTTTTGTTCCTCAATCAGTTTCATATTAATTGCAAAAATGCAATGATAATGAATAAATTTTACTGGAGAGAATTTTTAATTGATTGAATGTGCATATGATTTGAAAATAAATAAACAAATGAGTTTCAGAATTTGGCGCAATCAAAATGTAATATATTTAGGTACTTTAATTCTACGTATGGTAATTTATATCAATATTCAATTCCTTACTAAAATGAATCTACCACGTTTCAGAAATAGAACGATGAGGACAAAAGTAAGACTAATTTAAAAAGGCTTTAGAAAAATTGAGAATACTTTGAAGAAATTAAATATTTTTTTGTTTAAATATTATGACAAAACAAAATGTAGTCACATAAAATGTTAAAAAAAACGAATTATTGAAAGAGAAGCTTCTTGTCTTGTTTGTAATTGAATCGATGATTTTTGTCATTTAAGTCTACAAGATAAGTACCGTCCAGAGTGGGATTCATCTACGACGATATTAATCATGTAAAACCTATCTGACGAATGTGTTTCTCAGAATAATGTAGTGGATGATAAGAAAACTGACCGCCGTATGAACCTTCGGTTGACTCCCGATGATGGTCGCCTGCTAGATTAAGATGGAATAACAATCAGATTGATTTTTAACAACAATCTCATTGTTTTCCGTCCAAACCTAACCGGCTAATTTGATACTGTGAATAATGAAAACTAGTGAAATAAAATACAAAAAAAATTGTATTAAAAAATGAATAAATCTCAAATACTGTTAAAAGTTAGGACATGGTTCAGAATGATAAATTAATTGTATTATTTTTATTTACATTTAAAAGAACATACAGAAATGAAAATGCACAACTTTGTAGTAAATTAATCCGAATCTTCTTTATGTGTATCCAATGTTCGTGATGCATGATGACGTCACCTAAAGCAGAATGGTTCTTTGCCGAACTTAATTGAACAAACATTAAAATCGACAAAGGGCCGTTCAACTCTAAATGATTAGATCCTTACTCTTGTTGCCGTGTTAAGAACATTATAAAAATATAAACCAATTATTAAATCATTTTTCTCCATCAGGCTTTAACCCTATGATTTCATTAGACCGAGTTCGCGGAAAAAATGGAAGATTTGTTTTAGCGCAAGTCCGTTTTTTGCGTGACATCGATCTATAATAAAGCCGTAGGGTCATAAAAAATTTTTATAATTATGTAATTTTCTGTTCTTTTAAACAATTAATTAATAATCAATTAATAATCAAAAATAATCCCTACGTGATATGTAAAATGTGTATTAAAAACGTATTTACATGGTATAATTACTACAAAGAAACATTTGAGAAATTATTATTTATGTTAAGAAAAAGCAATTAAAAAAAGTTGAAAATCAATTAATCTAATTAGAGATGAAATAATTATAAACAAAACAGATAAGAAAACAGTGAATACAAAATTAGTAACGCGGAAATAACCTGGTTTCGGCACCGATTAGCCGTTTGAAATTAGTAACCACACAGTGATACTCTTAGTTTGTTTTGTAAATCGATGCTTATGCATATTTACTTATTTCTAATGATTTAGATGTAAACAGACATATAGCACCTATTTTATGTATCGACTACAACGGAAGCGGATTATAGGGCAATTTAAGTTCAGCTCGTATGGGTAAATTGGTATAAAATGAGATTGGAACAGAAGCTATATTATAGTAGCAAGATTGGATATTTGTTTAGCTCAAAAGTTAGATTACGCTCATAAATCACTACAAAGATATGTTCTGTATTACATTTAGTTGGTTCCCCAGATTATCATCGTCAGTGTACCTTTTGAAACGACTAAATATTGTTTTCGTGTATCGTGGATTGAATCATTAGTTTTATATTATACGATAATTATGATGAGTATGTTTTGAAAAGACATCGATAACAGTTGCTTCCTAACGCCTCTTCTAAGTAATATTTTTTGAATGTCATATTTTTTGCTACATGCATTAATATGTTCAACTGAAGTTGAAAGTGTGTACTTTCTAAAACATGGCATCGCAATAAATTATCCAAATACTAGAACATGTTTGGCAAACTGCCAGTATCAAATTTGTGAAGCACTTTCTCTTAGTACGCGCCAAGGTTCATCAGTGGACTACGTAACTAAAATGTTTTTCAATGTTATTCTTGTTTTTAAAAACGCAATTTGAACTTCTGCAACTTTCAAGATATATATTACTTATTAGTAATGGACGGATCTCCGAAACAACCTAACGGATGTTGGTGTATTTTAATATAGAAGAAGGACACAGCCTGGAAGAACCCATAGGCTACTTACTAAGTTCTTTTGCAGACGGAGTCGCGGAGGACAGCTAGTATTATATTGTGTTGTTAGAGTAGTATCAGATTAACGATACTTTATTAGTAGTTTATATATTGAAGTTGATGCCGTGAACATTTCCAACAAATGTTTCCTAGCCGTTTCGAATTTACCGATTGACCTTTCCCTCAAAGCCTGATCTAATTGGGTGGTTTACCCCAGATATCCTTCAACCATTCCTTGACTTACTGAAAGTTGATATTGGATGTTATTTTTGACATGTAGAAATTTATGGAGAGGGGTTTAAGTTGTTACTATTTGTTATTCTTAAGAACAGAAGTTAGTCATTTACGGATGAATTGAGTAGTTGATGTTGAACATTTTTTTATTATTCTCAGCATTTTTTCTTTCTTATCTTTATAAAACTTACGCTCACCAAATTATGAATAAATTAATAATATTAGCAGTTTCCAAAAAAATATTTATATAAATTGTATTGTCCGGAAACTACCGCATAATTTCTATGTATAAATTATTATGTGTCTCATAAATTAAAGATAATAGGATAACTTGCAGCGATAATGTCGGCTAAAGCGTGACTAAAAGAGACTAAGTAATATACTGGAGAGAGAATAAGGAGGGCAAGAGGGTCAACGCAATATAAAGATTATGCGGCGTAATGATAACATTAGATGATATTCATACAAGTCAAGTCAAAATATCTTAGTTTATATTAAAACAAAACTGTGATTTATATTACAATCGTGTACATGTTACTTAAAAAATATAGTTTTAGAATAGTTACACCGTCTTTAGTGGTTTTAGTCGGTGCGATCCCGACATAACCCTTGTCCACACTAGGGTGGTAGGCGTTAGGCATTTTACCGACGATAAAAAAATAAGTTACACCAGTCCTACTCGAACATGATACGAGTCGGTCGAAACTAGTCGGTACCGACATCGGGTACTTACGCAAGTATGTCGATCTCAAAATAAATTATAGATATATTTGTATGTTTGTAATTTAAACTTTTCTAAACCTATTGTGATGAAACTTTAGTATAATTATAAGACTATTTGTTAGAAAAATAAACAGTCGTTGTTCTGACAATAGAAGTCTTTATTATCATACTTTAATTTAACAAAAATAAATACAAATATTATTAAAATATTACCTGAAAATAGAAAAAACGACTTTTAAGTTTATTTATTCTTATTTTCAGAAAATCTTTCTATCTTTATAATCACTTAATTTTATTTAATAAAATTGTCATTGTGACATTAACATTTAGATTTCTTTAAATTAATAATAAAACTCTTTGCTAAATTAAAATTAAAAAAATATATTAAAAAAAGTATTTTTCGTTTCATAATTTTCTGAGGACGCCAGAAGATACTGATATTATAATTGAAATTATTTTGTTAGTTTTTTATCGCTATTTTGTTATTTGCATTGCATCGCATGGGTTTGGTTCACCTAGTTATTTATATATGAAACGAAATTTTGCCTTGATAGAATTAACCGATTCAATATTATAGGAAATATATCGGAAAATATTACTAAAAGCGAAAAGTTAGACAACATATTGCATAATACAAGAATATCTAAATATAGGAGTTTTGCATTATGAGATAAACGTGAGCCACAGATTCTTTTCTATCAAATATTCTTGTCATATGAAACAAAGAGTAGAGGGGATATTTTTAGTATTACCTAAAACGGTTTCCAAACTTTACTACAGAAACCAGTTATAAGTTTATAAAGATGGGAATTATAAAAATACGTTAACGGTAAAACTTTTTAATTCAAACTACGAATATACTCATTTTTTTGTAGATACAATATGTTTGCGACTATATCTTTGATTTAAAACATTTGTCCCCGTTTGCATGTTATATCATTTATAATCTATACTAATATTATAAAGAGAGAAACTTTGTATTTTTGTATTTTTGTTAGTATAGAAATAAGTCAAGAACTACCGGGCCGATTTTAAAAATTCTATCACTCATAGAAAGCTACATTATCCCCAAGTAACATAGGCTATATTGTTTAATTCCACGCGGACGACGTCGCGAGCAACAGCTAGTCTTTTATAACTTTACGATTAAGTTTACGTAAGTAATACCAAAAATATTAACTTATTTGAAATATAGCCTACAATTCGGTTGTAAATAAAGGAAACATGGTGAGGTAATTGTTTTGGCTGCATTCCCACAAAGGGCGAACAAACGTAGCGGAAAAAAAACATTTCGAAGGCTAAAATACATCGTGGATTGATGCAAAATACTTTTTTACCTGTTGGTAAATTAATTTTTATTTGTATATTTTTTGTTTGTAGGTTAAACTGGTTAAAATCAGTGTAATAATAATAAAAAATAGTATGTACATTATATAGATACATGAATTATCTTTAAACAGTAGAATTTATGACGTTTTAAAAGTTCTACTAACAGAAACATATCGTTGTCTTCCAATGAACACTTAGATTACTTTTTAATCAAATCTGGCCTCTTAAATGCATAGCCCCGTTCCTTGAATCACTACAAAAAGTGAAGCTCTTAGAATGGACATGTGGTTCATCTTACATTCGTCACAGCGTCGACCAAAATGGCCATTAATCCCAATCCTTTGCCACATCTTATGTTCAACATTACACTTAACATCAGGTAATCTACATCCAGGCAGCTAGAAAAAAATGAAGACGAAGCCTCCACTAACACCTCAGGACCTAAACGCTGTAAATCACGTACCTGGTCAGCAACAGTCGTGACGTCATCGTTAGACTGCCGCTTCTCTAAGGAATGAAGTAAATGAGGAGGGAACTAAGCTTCGAACGTACCAGTTGACCATACAAATGTTCGGTACTCTTTATAATGATACTAACTAGGTTAAAACAGTTAGTTCCCTCCTTTTAAATAGAAATAAATGAAACAACCGTCGCATAATAATATTATTTTATTTATTATTTTATTGACAATTATTTATAACGTATAAATATTATAAGATGGCGTAAACTTCGAAGAATTCTATAGTTCTATGTAGCGGATGTCCGCTGAACGGTCGAGAGGATCTTGCGTTTCCACTAATAATGTTTTTCTTTATACACCATTCGAATAGAAAATATTCTTATTTTCTTCGTTCTCATAAAAAAATCTTTATTTAATTTTCCGCATCGAATATTATACAATATTTCTTATATTGATATCTTATACTTATATCTTTTGATATTTTTTGTTAGTTTAATATTTATTTCTTTATTATATGTTATAAATTTATTTCTGTTCTGTACAAATTCTCTCCATGAAGTTCCATAAGTCTCTTGATATAATTTTAATCGTCCCAAGATTCAAGTAAGTACCATAATCTTTGAAATTTGCGGTAGGTCAGTTCATTGTGCGGTAAGTTTAGGGTACGCAATAACACGGCATAATACTTTACTTCTTACGTTTAGTACTTCATACTAGTTAAAATTAATTGCAATATTCCAATATATTGTTTTTATGCTGGACTTTATACTAATAAAATAAATTTTCCCGTCTAACGTTTTGTTCGACAATGCGCTACTGTCAACAAACAACTTGTTCTACTTTCATAAGCCGTATAGATAAATCAAATTAAAATAACTAAGTAAATTCTAATTCTATTTTATTTATGCTTATAATATTGGGTTAAGTTAATCTAACTTTTAGTCACGATGATTTTTTTATCAAAAGTTTTAGAAAAATAATTTTAGACTGTTTACTAAATTTTTTAATACGCTAACAATTCGTTGAGTTTACGTAACGTGTCTTTTACGTACAAACCAGCGTAGTTTCCAAGATCTTTGTTCTGATTTTCGAAAGAGTATCAAATATTAAGTATGTACTAACAAAATGTGGGTAGTTTGAATCGATAGCCGGACGGTCGGTGCTGTAGTCTCGCAAACCAACTTTTAGTCAAGGTGAACCTTAACGGTTGCTTTTTAGGTCGAAAATGTTCAATGTCAAAACAGCCGCAGAACTAAATTGCTCGCTAAATTACCTTATATTCACACGCAGGGGTGACTTAATTTTTTATAGTTTAAAATCCTTGTTCATAATCGTCCAATAAATATAATCCTCTTTTCTCTTCTTTTAATCCTAATATATTGTTTTCCTTGCTATACATAACAAGCTATGATAATATTTTCTTATGTTATCAGGATCTTCCGTCGGAATCTGCAAAATATTTGACGTCCGCAACGTCTAACGATCTTGGCAGTAGGCACCGTCGTCTTCGGTCTTGTGTACGTTGTAAAAGTATCGTATCTCATTATTAAAAGTTTTCAACCCTTGAAAACTTTTAACAAACCAAACGATCAGTGTTTATGTTACCAATCAATATAAACTCACACAATAACAAATAAATTGCTAAAAAGTACCGAAGAAAAGTTTTGATACCGCGATATTGTTGTGCTAAGAGTCGTGTTGAGTTATACTTACTTCTTCCGCGGCTTGCGGCGCGGCCGACGGCGCTCGCCTTCCAGCTCGGTGTCGAGGCCCCTGCGCCGCGGTGCACCACCTGCTCGACGCCGCTCCATCTTGCGTTCTTGCCTGGCCTCCCTCAGTTGTTCTACTATGGCCACTCTTGGCATGCAATCATCTTCTTCTATTGGTTTTGGGGTCTGCGGTGCGCCCGTCCGAAGACGCCACCACAGGACCCACGAGCTGATGTTGTCGCGAATTTTGACGAAGCACGTCCCGAAACCGAGATTTAACTCCGAGGGCGGCAGCCTGACGGTTTTATGGCAGCGATCTAAGAATGAAACACGTCCAAGACTGGACTGGTTCTTATTAACTAACTTAACGCGCTAGTGGAAGGCTCAGCTGGCAGTGGAAGCTGGTTAGACTAAAGCGATAAATGGCAGTGATATCAGCAATGGCAGTTCAGTTCTGCCGCTCTTCGCGGCGGTTTCTTTATGACATCAGTCTTTGAGTTCTCATAAAATCACATTGTCCACTCACAAGCGGGAAGCGTATAAATACGACTAGGAAAAATTCTTAACTTTTAAAAATATTTGGCAGGAATAAATTGGCAGTTTCGTGTTCGCGGTGTTTGAATATTTAGGATTTAATCGTTGGGGTGCTTGGTGGTAATCACAAGGGAGACCCTGACACCGTCGGTGGTCGCGAAGGCAGACATGGTGTGCGCGCGTATGGACAGCGGTGGAGAAAGCGTGCCTCTAGCGGAGCCGTCGCGCTCAACAGATGTTGGAGTAAATAGCGTTACGTAATGTAGCGTACCGAGCGCGGGCAGGGCACGTGCTGTCGCGACGATGCCGGACGCGCGAATGTCGCGGAGGCTTCGCTGCGATCGCATGGAGCCTCGCCGTCTCCCCACCGCGCAATGCTCCTCCGCCCCATCCCCGGCCGCCACCGCCCGCCCCACGACTCCTCGCCTCGCCGTACCTGTGACGGGTACGCTTTACCACTACACCATAGTCCTTACACTTATTATTTCGTTTGCGGCGTGAACCATATGATGTTTGGTCAATTGAGATGTCAGGTCCTCTTAGATTCGACGCTCCACTATTTATTCTGAGCATATGATTTTGTTATTCAGAGATATAATTATAGGAAATATTAATTATTACTTCACTATAAATGTGACTTTCCAGTTTGCTGATTACTACTGAAAAAATATTAAGGACAAATATTGTTGTATCAATCTTCACTTAAGCTCAGGAGGCGTGGTATCCAATCTTGCGTTTTCGTAGCTGTTCTGAAAATCTGTCCATTCTTGGTCATACAGAAAGTTGTAATGATTGTACCTTGTTTTAAGTCATTATAATAAAATGTTCTTGAACATTGTAAAATAAATTATCCATAGTATTTTTTAATTCTAGCGGTAGCCCGGGTCTACGACAGCGTTGCATTAAAACAAAAATAACCTTTTACACACACACCGGCACACATCAGCTACCTTCCTGTGAAAGCCCCGTCAAAATCAGGCCCGCCGTTTCGAAGATTACCCGGAACAAACTCAGGCTTGCGGACACATAGAGAAATGGAATTTTTTAAAATAGATTTTTCGTTAAATTATAACACGTACACGAAATATTTTTTATATTACATATACATTTTATTAACTGAAACACTAGAGACTTGCCGGTCGGAGGCTGCGCGGACAAAATTTATATTTTGTTGAGGCAGACGGCTGCTACAAGGTCAGGAGAATGTTCACTTCGACAATATTTTATGAGAGCTTTTAACATCAAGACACGTGGAAAACTTTGGGCGCATTGCGTATATAATAGGCTTTACACACTGTTTAATACTACTTCTAGTATTAATGTACACTATTATTACTAGTTAATTATTTTAATTATGTCGGTATTTATATTGTCAAATCTTAAGTGACTTCCAACGTCGAAATTCAAAACATGTTAAAGTTTTTTTATCATTTGCATCATTGCTTCGAAATTATTATGATTCGAGTGATTGTGAACTTTAGAACATCCTGTAGACTTTTCGTTTAAACACTAAATACTAGGCAGCATTTTTGCAGTATACCAATGTATAAATTAAACGAATCGATAATGCATAAGCAAATGTACAGTCAAACTAGACAGGGAGATTCCCCCTTAGCAACCCCACCAGGTGGAGGTAGGACCTATGCTTTGAGCCTGCGGGAAGGGATGCAGGAACTCCCAAACATATCTACAAGCGATACATAAAGCCCGCCTGACTGGCGACTAGGGCTGCGATAAGCCAATAAATTAATTTGAAGTAATGAAACATTTTTAAACTTTCTATTTGAAAACAATACGCATACTTACAAAACTAATTCAAAATACCAACCAACTTTCCAGATCTTAACAATTCATATTTAACTATGGAGCAATTCTTTTTCAAAACAGTATCAACGAAAGAAGTGCGAGAAAAGCAATTTATGATAATTTAGAATTCATGTCTTATATCAAAAACTTTAATAACTTTAAACAAAGTTTAAGTTTATTTAAATTTAAATTTAAATATAAATAAAAACGGCCGCACTCACATTAAGATCATTTTTTAAACAGTGAAATATTCATAGGCTTGTAGTGTAGGTGTAGATTTTTATAAGGTATAAATTATATCTTGTCTGTTTAAAGCAAAAATAAATTGTCAATCCAATTGTATTTTCTGTTTTTGCGTTCACAGAAACACAGCTATATAATAGCAGACATTGACGCCGGAGGCTGTAATTTCAATACTCAATCTAAATTCTGATAGTCCGGCGGTGTACATCTATATGTCCGTATACATATGCCTGTCTGGGTCCACGTCGCGTCAGGGGGCCGATTTCGGCTGAACGGTGTATTCAAAGGTTGCATTTGGTGAGTTGGTAGGTTGTTAATTGATTTTGGCTCAAACGGGGCGGGATATGTAACATGGTTTGGAAATTTTCCATTAATTAACATGTCATGCTTTAATGTTACCGACAGGACGCGGTGCAGTCTAGACATTCAATTACGCTTGTAATATTTGTTTGTTGTTATGTGTTACACGGATAGACGGGAGGGAAAGTCCTTTATTTCCATCCTTATTTACAGTACTCTACTATTAGGTACAACATAAACGTGTATATTTTTTCTAATTAAAAAGACAAACGAGATCACAAAGAATCTTTGTACTTCATAGTACCTGTTGCCGGCAACGAAGGTCAGGGCGAAACTAAGAAAATACTCGTACTATATTCTTCCAGGCCGTATTCTGCATCTATACCAATTTTCCACGTTACTTTAGGTCGAGACCTACCCGTACGTTACCTTACATGTAGGTCTCGACCTAAAGTGTTTGGCCATCTTCATTTACTCAGCCATTTATCATTCTTAGTAATTTTTAACATTTATCATTCGTTTCAAATACTAGTTATTCATTAAAATGTTACAAACTAAAGTAGATGGAGCTTGAAATGATTTAATATCATATCATGTTAATTAAAGAGAATTGTGCCAATTTAAAAGCTCCATTATTATGAGGTATTATATTTCAAACTTTACACCGATTCCCAGTACGCCGTAAGCGCACGTATTCACAATCTACCGGATGAACAAGCCAGTGTAAAACTGCAAGCCGCACAAAAACTTTTAATAGTACTGTACCGAACTTCAATCGACTATCAAACAACGATTTTTTTACTCATATATGAATTTGCATCATTCCATGCTTTTACAGCCAGAAGAGAGCAGTGTGTGTTTACTCGCTCTCGTTTGACGTTTTAGTAAAGGCCCGGATGCAGCGCAGACGAACCCTGCCATGGGCAGACATCACCGCAAGCACGTATATAGGGGGGAACAGTTGGGATTTATCCCCCTCCGAAATCAGACTGAAAAAGTTTCTAGACCTCTTTTTATTTATTCGCATGCGTGTTCTTTTAATATTTAGGTAATATAAAAATATATTGTAGATAAATCTCATACTTGATCTGACTAAGTTAGCGACGCCGACGTTGCTAGTAGCGCCATTTAACTTATTTTGTGTGTGTCACTAAACTACGCAGTACTTATTAAGTTATTAAAAGCTAGCTGTTGCTAACGACTTCCAATTTGAAATGTAAAAAATATAACCTATGTTACTCGGGGATAATGTAGCTTTCTTACGGTGAAAGAACTTTTGAAATTGGCCCAGTAGTTTTTGAGTTATTTCAATACAAACAAAAATATAAAAATACAAAGTTTCTCTCTTTCTAATATTAGTGTACATTATAGTATACTGGTTACAGCGATTTTACACAGTTGATATGGTTGTTTCAATGTTTGTCCCCTCCTCCACCAAAAGTCTCGATACGTGGTTGCCTCTCCGCTTTGCGATGCGTAATTGGACAAATATTTACATACAGGTAGAGTATTTATATTACCCACAACTACTTCAACTTAATGTTTGAAATATAGATTTTATCCTCGAATATTTGTCTTATTTACCTATATATTTTTTACATTTATTAGGTAACATACTAAATAGTATAAATAAAAAGCGGAGAAAATTCCCGATTGAAATTATGTATCTTGATAGTCAACAAGTATCTTTAAAGATATCCAAACAACAAAAACTTTACAATTTTAAACAACAACTGGGATTGTTGTAGTCTTATAGTTTGTCTCATGATTTCTGGGCCAAGGTCGCGTACTGCGGTGCTCCACCTCGATGAATAATAAAATTTAAATCAACTCCTACCCTCACTCCTTACTCGGATAGAGGTTACATTGAACGATCTCATTCTCTAATCGAATAATACCTATTAAATAATATTTTATAATTTAATTAATAAATACGAGAATGCTTTAAAAAAATCTTAACAGCGACACTTCGTATGTAGTAAGGTTTCCGGGTGTAGGACTTGGACTTCACATGCGTAGTAACAGCGTAGAGCTCTACGAATCTACGCTGCTACGATGCTACACTGTAGATTTTTAATAATACAGCGAAGTTCGTGAATTTTTTACACAGTATTGTAGTGCTATTAATTAATAAAAGTATGTGATTCAAATATATTTATTCATATTAAGGAGACATTTTTACAAAGTATCGGGGATAACATAAAAAGACGCCTGCAAAATCGAGGACAATATATATATTTTAATAGTATAGACCAATATTGTACCTATTCGAAGTATTAAGCTTTCAGACACGTCAGAAAGACATAATGTTATTGCGAAATATTTCCATGAACTATAACTAATAATATTTAAAAGGCTTGTCAATGTTAGCTTCCATAATCATAAATTAACTTTTGCCTTTATTTGTATTCGACATATTGAAGATTTATAGTAGACTAGCTATCGCTGGCGACTCCATCCGCGCAAATTTAAAAAAAAATACAATTTGTGTTTTTTTTTTGATTATGTTCTAAATTTTTAAAAAATGTCAATGCAATTTGTTTAGCAGTTTCTAAAATACCTTCAAACGAACATCCATCCGTCGCAGTAGATATTGGAGTTAACATGTAAATTCGGCCGCTAGTAATATTATTTGATTATACAACGCTCGGTGGGCTTTTTTAAGTATAACTCTTTCGAAATAATACAACGTGACTTAGGTCACTACGTATTAAAAGTCTGCTAACTTGTTACAAAGTTTATTTAGGAAAAAAAGCACAAATTAGAAATTAGAAAATTATAAAACACACACACAAAGAACTAAAAATAAAAAAAAAATACATAAAATGTATATTTTTTATTTTATATTCAATTGTCTTTTTAATAACTAATATTATTTGGTTTTTAGGTTCAAACTGCGTATTAATTTTATATAGTTTCAACATCTGGATGTTATCGATCTATATCACTGACCTTTACCAAATTATTTTTAGTAAAACCGATGAGAAGCCTTTTGACGGAAGCAAAATTTAATGTTGAAATCTTTAGAATTTCGCAAACATAGTTAATTACTTTGGAAAGTTAACATTGTAAAGGAACGAGCACTTGATATTGTGACGCATTTACATACAAGCTTCAGTAATTGAGTAAAGCTTTCACATTTTTAATTTCAACGTGATGAATTCCAATTAACACGAGAGCTATTTTAATATTACAAACTGTTCTGTGATTTATAATTTCAACTGAAACTCGTCATCTCTTCAGACTTCTATAATTTGATTTCTGATCTTAATTAATCCACAGATTATTACCTCGTATCGATAAACGAGTAATTACTTCTTGCTTCGAGCGCTTTTTAATGAGGTTATACTTTTAACATAGAATTCTTACCAAATATACTGTATTTTATAGGCGAGAAATTCATATTCCACTCATACAAATAGTCGAGCGAGCAAGGCAAAAGTAATGACTTAGGCAATTTTGTTTTTATTTCATAGACAAGAATTATTTTTCGAATTTCGAACTTAAGAAGATTTCTTCTAAGAATCGTTACAATTTGCTGGGAAGCACTAGTCACCGGCCTACACTACTTAAGAATCGGCCAGTCTTAATTAGTCTTTATCTCTTTCAATTTCTTTCTTTTATACCCTGAGCGGGAGATGCAGGGGTAAATTAATATTGATTAGGGGCTTTGTGTGGGGTGCAGTCGAGACGATCATTTTATCTGAATATTGAAGCGGTCTTTCATTATTACGCAAATCGTTTTAATATCTATTGTCAAGATAGACATCTCGGTAGTTTAAAAATTGAACCTACTCTATCAAACAATTACTTATTTAAGCTATTTCTTTAACAAAGATAAATTAGGTGGTCATGAAGTTAATAGGGTAGTAAGTTTTGAGGAATACCTTTTTAATAAAAAAAATATGTAATATGCCTACGTCACTCAGTGATATGTAGCTTTCCAATAGTGAAATATTTTTTAAATTGCCCTAGTACTTTGTGACTTTTCAATACATACATAAATAGAAATTTTACCTTTTTTTATTAGTATAAATTATCTGTTCTTCATGAATTAATATTATTCATACCAGACATGGAATTCATTAGCATACGTATTATTATAAAGTTGAATAATAAATACAAAAATTGTTTTATACATGCTCTCGCAGTTTATCTCAAGGAATAAAATCAAAAATTAAAATTTAAGGCTAGGAAGTCGAAGAAGGAAATTGTGGAGCTCTTTCGCTGACCTTTTAGGTAGTCGTTTGTTAGTGCAATTTTATTGCTAAGAACTACAAAGTTGGGTCAAAACGAGGGAAATAATGTAAACATTTTAAAGTAGCAATTTTAAGTTTTTTACTATTTATGCCAACGTTTCTGAAAAGCTACTTTATAAAATAACTTGGTAAGTAAACAAATTACACTATGTCAACAGTTATTTGTGCATAATACAGAATACAAATAAACGAATAAAGTATAGATATACAAAAAATAAGTCTGAATTTTGTAAATATCGTAAGCAATTATAAAACCGTTCCTTCACGTATTTTAAATACACCACATCAGCGCCGATTAGGGTGTGGCCACGAAAAATGCGTTACACCAGTAAAGTGAAAATTAAATAATCATTTAGAGCCTAATTTTTATTTGAAATAACCGTAGCATCGAAATTTATAAGTTTGTTAATTACGTAAAATATATTTTATATTCTTTTACAAAATGGTAATACTAAGTAGATTTTACGTCATTTAAAATAAACCCGCCTACAGACCCTAAGTTTTATCTAAACAGTTCTACTGCGCAGTTCAAACTGACAAGTGTACGTCAGTTTTAACTTCACAGTCAAAGGTTTTTAGCCAGCGTTAGTCACAAATATACTCGATAGATCGGAAATTTTATTTAGAATCGCTAATTTAATGGCTCGACTCGTAATTTCGGCGACCATGGCCCAGTTAATACAGCTGTTGCTGAAGTATTCACCCAATTTGCACTTTCGTCTTGTTTAAGCGTACGTATACTTTTTTGTAATAGTGAAAATATCTTACAACTTTTTTTTTTCATATTTACAAATGCATTTATTTACTTAAGCATCACCGGTAGAGATAGGCCTCGGAAGAGATGGATAGATTTCGTAACAGGTGATGTGATCAAGAAGGGAGTAGCATCTCAGGTGATGGAAGATTGAACTGCGATCGACCATACGTTTGTGAGATAAGTACTGGGAGATGTTTTTTTTTTTATATTTACTAGCGACCCATCCCGGCTTTGCACAAGTGCAAAACTGATACTAAATACACTACGCAAAAACTGTGAACATTGTATATAACAACCATACTAACAATTGAACCCGTACGAAACCGGAACGGGTCGCTAGTTATATATAAACCTTCCTTTTAAATCACTTATAATTATAAAACGATATTAAAATACCGCATTAAAATCAGTTGTGTAGTTTTAAAGGTTCAGGCATATATAGGGACAAACATAAAAAAGCGTTATTGTTTTATAGTATAAAAGGATAAGGATAAGGATAAATTAGCAAACAAAGCGGCCACCTGGATTCGCTGAAATAGCGAAGCGACCGCTGCCCATAGACATCGGCAATGGCAGATGATGATGATGATAAGAAAGACAAATTTTTTTAGCAGAATTTTATAAGAAAATATTATGCTTACGAGATACTTAACATCATTAGTCTGAAATAAGAAACCTCTTGATACCTCTTCAAGCTTAGAATAGTTAGAAAACAATTTATTTCAATAAAAAATATATTTATACAAAATAGAAAATGTTTTAAGTTTTAACATCTACCCTATCACCCACCTCTATTTATCGATAAAGCTTCGATAACAAGTCATTAACTCTCACTCTTATAGACACATTGTTATATAAATACATAGATTATTTCACATTTGCTATTCAATAATACGTTTTTGCAGAACTATAGATTATTGATCTTGCATTCGCTACATTAATTCTTATGAAAAATTAACATCTTCAAACTTAACAAGCAGAGGGTAGTCTAATATTATTACCGACTTCCACATGAAAACATAAGAAGAAATGGGGATGCGTTGCCAACCGTTAGCAAAAATAGATGCTCATTTGTTTCATGATAAGTACGAAGCTTAAACAAATATTTCATTACAAATAATATTTTTTTGGTCGGTGTGGATTTATTCTATTTATATGTATACCTATTTTATTAATTAGTTGACATCAAATTCTTTTCAATTTTCTTTATCAAAAACGTACTATTAGACTACTACTAATACTGTGAAATATATTCGACAGCAGACCAAGTTTGAATATTCAACAACAGAGTGTCAATCAATCAATACTAGGTAGGGGGCAGATAGAACGTCCAATCGCAACGGTCAAAGGCTTGCTGTCAAAAGCATTATTTTACTTCACTTGATGTGTGCACAAAGAGCTTTTCAACAAAGGCTAAAAGGTATTGGAAGTACAACGAAAAATGGTGTGTGTAGTAGTTGAAGTAAATGTAAAAGGTATAGACCAAGAAGAACAAGCACAGACCAACAAGAACTGAAGTGGTGAAGTAGTTCTGTAGAAGGTACAACTTTGATTAACATTTTATGCTTTCAAAAGAAAAAAATACTAACTAACTTAAGAGACTTAGATAGAGAGGAGAGTGGACTCGACGTCAAGCGATAAGGTTATTATAAAATAAGTTAATAAACTTAAAAGGAAACAGAGTTAGTGATCTTAGTTATTTTATCGAAATGAAGTCGGCTTCTTAGTTTGTTAAGACTTCGACCGAGGTCTTGCTGAAGTTTGCGTAAAGTTTTAATTATTAGTAACTAATTAGCAGCTTTCCTAGCCAGACCTGATTTTAACCGAGGAAAACATTTTCATTTACCCTCTCAAAAGATCCATCGCTACCTTGCGCTAATTAACTAAACTATTTATTTAAAACTGTTCCTTCGTTGTTACAAATATGTATGTTTACACAAGATTGCTCTATCCAAATAAAATGAATTATATATTTATAGATGTAAACACAAAATTAACAGCTTCTTTCCTTACAAAATAGACGATGGCATTTTATATGCATTAGTAGCATATTCCACACTAAGTGAGCGTTACTGAACTTAATTAAGATGGTGCGGTCCGGAGGCTGGGTGCATAACTTAATATGCACGTGACTGGAAGGACGCCTTCAGGCTTTTAAATTAATAGTCTGCTAATTGACTATGAAAGTATAAGCTAATCAAGACGGGATAGTCGTCTTTTAGCACTGAGATTAGAATTTTACATTGCTAAGCTCATTTTGCACTGTAACATATTTATTCATTTTTCGTTTATGTTTCATATATCTGTTTTTAATGTGTACGGGTTAATCACGAAGCCGGGCCGCGCCTAATGGATAATTGTGATTTTTACATTTTACTGGGTCAAATAAAATATTTATAATATAAATTTTAATTAACGCATCCAGTAGTAACACGAAAACAGGCAAAAGCTAATTTGATATTTTATAAGTCAATTTTGTCGAAGGTAGAACCATAAGATGTGTGACTTAAAAAGTGTATTCTTCATCAGCACGTTGACTTCAACTTGGTTATTCAGACTTTTGATGTTATTGCGTAATTCCGGGTTTCAGCTGAAACTCACAGGCAATGTTTGATAAATTTCCAATTTCGAATTCGTCGAATTTTCATTTTGAAAGCTACAGTTTCTGAAAATACCGGACAAAATGATATTCGTTTGCTGTTTCAGTCAGGTTACCGCAGGCTCGGAAAGTTCATAAGAGACGTCAAAATCGATATGCACCCTGCTAAAAGCTCTGTCACGCAAATAAACAAATAAACTTTGTATCAAAAACGAATGTATTAAATCGGTTGCATTTTAATTAATTCCCGTTTCAATGTTTTTGACGAATATTTTCGAGGGTTATACGAGTAATTCGCAGGTTCGCAAATACACTTTTTGAGAGTATTGGTGGTCAACGCTGTCAGCGCCCGTCAAAAGGGGGCGGACATATTACTATTTGCACATCCCGTCCACTATAAATGCCTGTAGGCTAAACTGTTTGACTGATTTTAAAGGGGTTTTAAAATATTAAAGTTAGGGCTTAAAACAGACGACAGCGGCAGCTGCAGTCTACGTACTGCCGATAGCAATACGCTATCTGTCAATGTATCGGGGCCTTAGTCAGTAGTCAGGGTTTTCGTCATTCGCTTATCATTCTACTTCGTAACCCAATAATTAACGCTAAACATTTACAAACGTAGTCTTGATTTTTTAATTCGGACACAATAATTAACAATTAAGAACTTACTTCATAGGTTATCATTATACTGTAAACATAATTAAAATTATGAAAGATTTGTTATTCTAGTATTAAACTTCGGTTTATGGAAATATCGTTCTAAATCGTTGTACGGGCACGCTGTCCGGTGCATAATCAAGTTTGGCGTCATATTATCAATTACTGGGTAACTATTATTTAGTGGTAAATTTACCTTACGCGTATTTTTTTGAACATAAAAGAAACACTGACAGAATAGTAGAAATACTGTGTCGAAGTATTCACATACAAACTTTATGTATTACAAAAGTGAGATAGTTTCATATAATTGTGAAGTACCCACCAAAGGCTATACTAGATATATACCTACATTGTATCAATACTTAGTTCTGTATAACTTAATCATATATCTACGCAAACAAGACAGTCTAATTGTATCTGAATTTGTGGAATGCCAATCTATGCGTATTACTTGATTCACACGAGGGCGGAGCTTCATAGCAGAGTAGTAACTGATTGCAGAACTGCTATTGTATGAAAGCTTTCAGAACAGAAGAGTACAGAGGGGGGTAAAGTATTTTTCAATTGGCCATATCGCTGATGGTATCGACAAAAAAAAGAAACTGACAATGACATTCGATTAGTCATGTGCTTGACACGTGTGAGATATCGAACGAACGAATTCCATACATTTTTGATGTTCGCTAACAAATCGCTTTGTAACGCATATACTATCGGTAACCCCCTTTTATTGATAGTTACTGTGTGTTCAAAAAATAGCTTTAGTTTATTGGTCTACTGGATTGCCTAACTCCTGCCCTGGTGTGAGGACAATAACATGTTAATCCTTTCAAATATGTCTTTACATAATTTCAAATGTAATTAATGCCGCTATACTATTATCATAAGTACATAATGCTAATTAGTGATTATTGAATAATTGATAACACATTAATTAAATAATATTTCATTAATGTAACCTGGTATTAAGTTAAAGAAGATACAAAATAGAGCTGCCTGTGTTAGGCATTCTATCAAGTCCTTAATCCAAACATCAACAAAGATTACGCCCTCTATTCTTAGTAAAGTTTTAACTTTGATTGTCAATATAGATGTAACGAGTACCTACGTTAAGTAGCAACTAGCTGTTGTTCGCGTCTTTGTCCGCGTGGATTAAAATTGTAGCCTTTGTTACTCGGGGATAGTGTAGCTTTCTAATGGTGAAAGAATTTTTGAAATCTGCCCAGTAGTTCTTGAGTTATTTCAATACATACAAAAATACAAAGTTTTCCTCATTATAATATTAGTATAGATCGTTAATTGAAACTATGTAAGAACATTTCTAAGCCAAAATATGTATATTTTTCAATTTCGTAAACAATAAAATGTCTATTAAATAATTTTACAGAGTCTATCCTTTTAAAAGGTAACCGCTGCCTGTAGATATATTCAAGAAGCATATAAATTTCATCTTCATTACCTAAATCTACATTGCTCACGATGCATGATTTAACGAACGGAAGGGGACAGACTTTGCAGACCGATAACCACAGGTCGCTTATGTTACTTCCGTCCGTCGGACACGTACACGGGAACAGACATAAGCAACAATATTTCGAATAACAGTCATAAAAAAACGCTTTGAGCAAGAACTTTTGTATAAGGAAAGAGTTATCTATAGTTAACTCTAACAATTGCTCTCGACTTCGTCAGCACGGAAAAACAACCATTCTTGTGCGGGTTGCTCGACTTCAAACATATCTTTGAATTTTTCGCCGATGTGCAGGTTGCATCACGATGTTTTCCATCATCGTAACAGCGTCGGGTAAAAACTTTGCATGCTCGTAAGTATTGCATAATAATATATGAGAAGTTCCGGTTTAATTTATTAAAGTTAGTGATTAGGAAGAGCGTGATTGCTCGAGGTCGAACAGTCATGCGACAGGGCGAGCGCAATGAGTGGGAGCGGCAGGAAATTCTGCGAGCACTGAAATAGCAACAAATCGATTTTTTTTTGTTCCACTGACTCGATTAACATGTAGCAAAACCTGTATAAACTTTATTTCAGAGGTCAACTCTATACTGACATAGGTCTATAACTGTAGGACTATTTCCTCTTACTAATATAAATATGAAAGCTATGACGGATGTTTGTTTGAAGGTACTTATCTCTATGAATATTTTCAAAGATGTAGAACATAGTGAAAGAACACGTTACTATGTTTGTTTAATTCCGCGCAGACGGAGTCGCGGGTGACAGCTAGTTACCTATGCCGAGGATTTTTCATTTATTTTATACCACAAACAAGTATTAAGTATACTTAAAAAAACTTTGTTACAATATTGATAGAAGCTGTTCTCTGAAGTCGTGTTAACGATTACAAGAAAGTTGATGAATTGTAAGAAATTATTATACCATGACTTTCCACTGAGTAATGTCTCTACAAAAGGAAATTGACAGGTTTTCGGTTTCGAAAACTCCGTGTATATCTACACTAATATAAAGAAGAAAGATTTTTGTATGTATTGAAATAATTTAAAAATTACTGAACCGATTTCTAAATTCTTTCACCGTTCGTTTACATTATCACTGAATAACAGTAGGCTATATTTCTTAATTTTGCGAACGAAGTCGCCATCAAATGGTAGTTAGATATAATTAGGTTAAACTGATAAGATTTATAAGAAGATAAGAACGAGACAAATTCTGCTTTAATACACAAGTCACAAAGTCATTATTTTAATTAATAAAAATCTGTTTATTTGCTTGGGGAAAATTCAAATTAAAAAGTTCGTTCTTGACCGCTTTATTTTTTTTAATCGTACCACATGTCATGTGCCAGTTTGCAGTATGACGAAATGACGTCAAACATCGGCGGCGCGAGGTAAGGGCAAAAGTGCAGTAACCTATTAAGGTACAGCAACGCTTTAAATGATTCTAACCTATTTTGAGGTCAGTCGTAGAAAAATGTTTTTAATTTGCATTCGAATTAGAAACAAGTAGTTATAAACTTCTAACTATAATATAAAAATCAGTGCTTTTGAAACCATCTCCGTAATCTTAGATTCCTTATCCATACAAAATGTTGGCGCCACTATTTTCGGTGTACAAAAATGTAAAAATGTAAATGTAAATGGTAATGCACAAATGGATACAGTTGCTAGTTTGACTAAGTCATACAAAATAGAATTCATAGCAATGCCGGTTTTTGGATTCCCGACAAGTAAAGTTATAAGACCTCTTGCAGTCAAGGTATTGTGTATAAGAAAAATATAAGCGGTAGATATCAAAACCATCTTCCAACAGATATAGAGTTATTATATGACTAGATTGAAAAACATTTTTATACTTCCAAAAGTTTTAATTATGTTTTTGGCTGATGATCATTGTCTAAAGAGATCGTCTACTTTAATTGCTCTATGTTATGTTCTTACAGTAATTAGATTATTTTAGGTTAAAAAAGGAATGAATTTTAAGGGACAGCAAGAATATAGAAATTATAGAAGTTTTACAAAAATAAATCACTTGTAAAGGGCTTACAATTATTAATTTACAAAGTGCCCGATACAAGAGTATATCGCTCCCCTTATTATATTAAAAAAAATGTGGGGAGGCACACGGCTCCAATAAGGCACCCTGCCGTGTGCGGTGAGTGCCGACCAACGTACATGTGTACTGCACTCCCCCCGAAAGGGACAATAGTTGACCATTGAGTTCCAACAAAATACTACCGGAGGAGTTCGGGAAGAGCTCCAGTAAAAAGACCCGTTGTCAGTGAATAAGCAAGCAAGTGTAAAATAAGGCATTAATACCAAGGCATAGTCAGACTTCCTAAAGGTACCACAACCCAGACAGGCTTAATTTTTTTTTTCTAGAATATAAAATCACTCCTATCAAAACTAACATGTCCTAACTAAAGCATTAAACTAATTAAAATCGTAGGAAATGAGCTTAGTTTCCCTTTGTGCTTTATGATTAACGTGGAAATGAAAACCATTTAATGATTCTAAGTAAATTTTGAACAGGTAATGAAATCCTCTTACTAAGTCTGTTCATTTAGTTTGATTAAAATGTTCTAGGACAATACTAAAACCAGGGCCCGCAAGGGCTACTGACGTATGTGTGCAAAAACGTATTTTGGCTCCCCTTAAGCATTTTTCATTATCTTTTTTTAATAGTAGGTAGATGCTTCAAATAAACCAAAGAATTGAAATTTTATTTCATTTTTTTTGTTTTTTTTTTTCAATTTTTTTTTTGGTCCTTTGCCTTTGGCGCCCCTTAAGGATGGCGCCCGTGTGCATTGCACACTTTGCATACAGAGTAGCGGTATGGTCATGCCTAAAACGTATAATTAGCTGAGAGATGTACACTAAACCGGTCAAAGGATATGTGGATGTCTCTCTGGTTGTCAGATTTGTTTCATGGAAATGTCGTACCTGACACCATATCATTACGAGAGTCTATTGATTTGTCAACGTAAAGAGTCTCTTTGATTTAATATCGTCAGTATCTTTTGTGCATTGTGTCACGAATATCGATATTGCATGTTGGTAAAACTTTAAGTTTGTCTGGATTTTATCGAAGTAAAAACGATTTTATGGATTATATTTGTAAAGAATACCATAGACGATAAAAATATAATAATAGAAACGTTCAAAAAGTAGATGAGAGACTCGAAAACTAATGGACTTATTACCAAAATTCTATTAAAATTAGAATTTTATCTGAACTTGATTGAAATGTGTCATTAATCTTGAATACTAAGTTATATTCTTATTGAAAATTGTATAATGAAAAAAAGACCGATGCGAAGCCGGGAAGGATCGCCGGATGGAAATAAGTATTTCTTAAGCAATCTAACCTAATCAAATCGATCTATAAATAAAAGTTTAAGAAACTAACGGCCGAATGTTCAAAGGCTGTGACTTTGTCAAAATTAAACGAGATCGCCGTAGAATTTGGAATTTAAGCGTGGACTTATTATGTAAGACACTCTTAAATATTTAAGACGCGTTTGAACCGGAAATCTAATACAATAATAACTATGTGTTCGTTTGTATATCATATGAAAAGAAGATAATTAAATAAAATTAAAACTTTCGTGAGACAAAACTTTAACATTATTCGGTGTAAGTATCGATTAGTTTCAGACCAGGGAAATAAATGTGAGTTAAGCTGTATTTAATTAATAAGAAGATAATTAAAATTGTAAAAAAAATACATAAAAATACTAAATCACGGAAAACGATATTAACGACTAGCGCGTAGTTTGCGTGACTTCACACATATCTTTGAATTTCTTCGCCGATATGTGCTGGTTGCATCATGATGTTTTCCTTCAGGTAAATATGTACATATGAAAATCAAAAATCGATAAACACATTGCTACATGGCGGAATTCGAACTGGGGACCTGCAGTTTACAAGTCAAGAGCTAACCCCCTGAGCCATCGACGCTCAAATTTTTTTTTACAAGCCCTTTACCGGTAAACTGAAAATAATCGTTGCGTTTTTGATAAATGTTTCGATGAATTTTAAATACATAGAAATGTTAGTATTAACGTCGGCATAGTTCATTACACATTTTAGTTCCAATAAATATAATGAAATGAAACCCGATAAATATGATTTAAATTGAAATTTTAATTAAAACCGATTATCTATGTATTCCGGACATTATAATAAGTTATTTAATTAAATATTTCAAATAATTTGAAATATAGTATTCCACCATGTTATTTTTTTTGCATAAGAGATTCAAGTAGATAAAGTATGATTAACACTGGCAAGCTTCGATAATGGGAGACGTAGTTCAAGAAAAAATTAAGTTTTATTGAAATAACTAGCTGTTGTGCGCGACTTTGTCCGCGTAGAATTAAATAATATAGCCTATGTTACTCGGGGATAATGTAGCTTTCTAATGGTGAAAGATTTTTTGAAATCGGCCAAGTAGTTCTTGAGTTATTTCAATACATACAAAAATACAAAAGTATAAAGTTTCTCTCTTTATAATATTAGTGTAGATTAACAGGGTTACGTCCAGTAATGATATTTTTATTCAATCTAAAACTCTTCATAAGATTCAATAAAAACTGTTTCTATCGTCAAAGTCCAGTTTTGTTTTATGCCAACAACTGTACGAAACACATACTTTACATACATTAACTAATTATTCAAACAATACCCAACTAGCTATCATAACTAAAAACCTATTAAAAATATAACTAGGCTTCAAGAATATACCAAAATTGGAAATTGTACACTTATTTAAAAACAGCGAAACGATACGTAAAATCCTGCAAGCAGCGCTAACTGGTGCATCATCGCAGAAACTATCATTTACAGACAAAATGTAGTTTAATGAAACAACCCTCCGAAAGATGGCGTTAGCTGAAATTCGCACTGCTTTCATATTTCAATGAAAACGTACGTGGCGCTGTAAACAGTGTCAGGAATGTCTATAACCCTGCGATAGATGGCGTTTATTAAACACCGGGGAAACGAACCCCTCAAAATATTACGATCCTGCAAACAGTACTGATTGGCGCTGTTGGCACCGTAGGATCGTGGAGGGATGGCGCAACTAGCATGTCGAACAGTTTATCCAACCCTCCAATAGATGGCGCTTATATTAGAACAAATCATTTATCGAAAAAAGTGTCTAGTTTAGTCAATTAAAAAAAGTGGAAAAACATATTAAAATACATACTACAAAACGGTGATATTTACAGTGCTCTGTTTCAATATTTCAAATTCAAATAAATGCACACTTCTAAGATAAGGTCCATGAGCGAACACACGATTGATGGCGCTTTTTACTTTACTTTTTTATTTTATTATCATCAGAGCAAGTCGCAGGCAAATGCTAGTTAGTGTGTTATATTACATTCTTTCTGTCGCTAAAACGTTAGCAAAATAAAACAGTATAGAGATGTCGTCTATTCAAGTTGGTGAGAAACGAATCAGTCATTGATGATTTTGAATTGTAAATTATTTTTCGCGATACTCCCTAACGATCATATTATCATTTTTGTGTTTCATAGCTTGTCTGATTCGACTAAGTAATTTATTGCTTCCATGTTTTTTAAACCTTTATCTATAGACCTAGTTTTATTCTGCACATATTGAATTATTTCACTACGATTATTACAAATAAAAAAATACCTTGAGAATTATA